>JAUKNL010000023.1:0-538100 GCA_030765065.1 Deroplatys truncata | reverse complement strand
ACTCACCTGTTAGGATCATCAGCCGGATCAAACGAACATTCCAATGGACCTGGTGCAGGCGGTGGAAACAACGGCAAAGGTGGTGCTTCTCTTGGTAAAATTGGAGCTAAAATCGGCCGAGCTGGTTGTGGAAATGGAGGCATAAAGCCTGGTGGTGGAAACCGAGTACATGCTGGCAGAGGAATGTTATCACAAGTTGTAAGTACTATCGGTGGTGGTCCTGGAGGCGGCGGTGGTGGTGGAGGCGGCGGCAAGTCTTCCAGAAAACCCGGAGGTTGTGATTCTTCTGGCAGTGGTATATCCATGCTTCAATCTATAGACCTATATATATAATTAAGAACGTTAATACAACATCGCAAAATAGATTTTAATTGCTTCCACATCGGAGAAACGACTAAATCTTAGCAGTCTGAGACTTACTTGCAAGTTAAGGTAAATATGCTCATTTCAGATAAGCCAAAGCGTATCACTCGTACGTTTACCAACACCCTTTGAGCTACCAAACTCACTTCATACACGGCTAACAATCCTGTATTACCTAAACAAACTAATACAAAAATCTACTCTATCAATACACAAACCATTAAAAGTTCATATTAAGCTAATTTAAGCGTATCTTAATCCTTCCTTGCGATTACTTTGCAATTCCTTTGATCTTTGTAAACAAGCTTGTTCCTCCATAACAAACGGAATTATACAACAGAAGATGAGATGAGCATATTCATGTTGGTAATAAAAAAACGACATTCCTGCCATCTAGTGGTTCAACTTATTGACCAATTCCAGAGCAGTCGAGTCATAGCGGCATTTTCAAAGGTGCCATTGCCTTTTGCAAATAACTGGACGCCGAAAGTGAAAGGACTCCTTAAAATGAAACCAAAGAAAGTAACACAAGTGAGTTTTCCAAGTTCTAAGCCACTTACAACCAGGGCAATTAAATTCATGTTTACAAATGGAAGAAAAAAGATATGCGTTACATTCAAATGACTTTCTCTAGCCATAATTTGTCTCATTATCTAGCCGCAAACTAGTGTTACTTCTTGTAGTAAGTATTTGTCCATCTCTTAAAGTCTAGTTAAACAAAATTTATTCAGAATGAAGAATACTTCACAGGCTATTCGCAACAAGTTCAAGATACATTATTGTATTAGTACATCTATTTTAAATATAGTTTAATCAAAATTGTTTAAGCCATTTTTCAGAAAATAAAAAAATAACATAAAATTCTGCATGTAAAGGGTAGCTTATGGTGATGCATTTCTTTAAAACATTCGTTATGCATCCTTGGAAGACAACGAACTTAAAGTATAGTTTGGTATTTATCCGAATTTTTCGTATTTTTTAAAATGTGCTATTCATACACATGGGCATTTTTTTAAAATTGTTTTTATTATTATTCAGAGGACCTAAAACTCTTTTTTTAATAGTGTTAACGCTCGCTCTTCCTACATACGGCACCACATGCGGTGGACACTGATGCTAAATAAGAGAATTGGGAAAGGGAATCTAGAACGGAAACATTCCGGCCCTAAGTTTAGGGTAACTCCTCGGCATTTGCCAGTTTCGAGGACTGGAAAAAACCTGGAATAAAAACCCTTAACCATGGAGGACGGTCCTGGCGAAATTAAAACTGCGGGCCTCCCGTTTACGAATCCGTTCTCAACGACCTCGGCCATCCGTGACGGTGCCCACAAAACGTGTATTTCCGGCGAAACCTTGATCTTGAATTTTGATCAGTATAAAGTACTTTTTCTATCTCTTATAGCTAGGTGGTAGATAAAATAAACGAGTTTTATGTGTTACATTTACATACTTTTCTCTACTCGCTATTTTTATTTTTATGTATCATCTATAAACAATCCCTACACAAGATTATTTTCATATCTGTTTCATGATTATCCAGGTAAATATTTGCAGAAATAGTTTCGCTTCACATTTAGTTGTAAGTACAAAGGGATAACAGTAGACTGAAGCGATAGCCAAATTTTTATTAAAGGGACTTGTTACATGAAATTCCGTAATGTGCACATCATAAGAAACAAACTTAGTATGACTTAGTACTTCAAAATAATGTATGAAGTTTGTAAAGTTCAAACCACAAACAAAAAATATCTCGGAAGTGGTGTATGTTTTAATAATATTTACATCTCTTGTATAGTGAAATTTTATCTATTTATCTCGAATGGTTTACCAGCTATACAAAATTTTGCAAAATTTATTCAGAATGAAGAGAACATCATGGGTTAATCAAAGAAAATTTTATTTATTTATTTACTCATAAATGAGTTTGCATAATGACACAGAATAAACATACAAATTTAGTGGTTTTAAACAAAAAATAAGTTATACGCGAATATTACAAAAAATATATTTTACTATAAATTATAATAGTTGCATAAAAATTAAGCTATGAGAACAATTTATTTGTCAGGCAAACATCTTCAATACATGGTATTTTAATAAAATTCGTTAGAGCCAATTTTGAGAAAACTAAAAATAACGAAATTTTCTTCATGTAAAAGTAGTTCGGGGGGATTTTTTTTTAATTTCACGCCACAAACATGTAAGATCCTGAACTTAAATATCAAGTGCAGTAATCATCCGACATTTCGTTTATAAGTTCTGCTATGCACACATCATACAATGGCAGTTTTCTAAAAAAAAGACTTCTTGGGGGATATGGGTGACCTCAAAATGTGTATTTGCAGTGAAATCTCGATGTCCAATTTCCAGGTGGAATATAATACTTCCTCTATCTACCTTAAGTAAGTTCTAGGAAAAGTAAAGAGCACCCAGTAACGTTTTGCAGCATACTGTGTAAATGCCTTACCTTTTGCCAATTTTTACCATCTCTACCACAGATGATACCTGTTTTATTTCACCCAAAAATTCAATATTATGAATTCACCGGAAATACACATTTTGAGGTTACCTTAAAATAAGGTATGTTCTACTAACTATTCTTGCAACAGCCTATTTTTCTACCTACTTTATGAATCGAGATAAATACGCATTTCGTTGTAGGTACAAAAGGGATACAGGAAGCGGAAGCGATAGTCGAATCCACTGATTAATATGGAAGCTAAAATGTGGGTCGTTAATAATATGCTGGCTTTGAAATTTCATCTCTTTGCATAACATCATGACAAACAACTAAAGGTGACAGAACTTCAAAAAAACGACAAACTGGTATTGAAAGTTTCAAAGCAATAAAAAGTGAATGTCTCGGAAATGGCTGATACCAAAAAGGAGTTATTTGGTGTATGGTTTACCAGTGATATAAAAGTTTACAAAATCAATTCCGAATGAAGAGGATTCTATTGAAATGTCTACATTTGGCAAGTCTGAAAAAAAAAACATATTTGTGCAACTGGAGCAAAACACAAGGTTACTCTTGGGTGGGTGCCTGGACATAAAGGAATTTTAGGCAAAGAAAAAGCAGATACCCTGACAAAGAAAGGATCTATTCAAACCTTTACGTAGCCTGAACCAGTATTAGAGTTACTTGAAATTCTGTTCGAAGAATCATTGTTTTGTTTTGTTTTTTATGGACGCTCTTTAACTGCTGTGGTCCTTAGCGTCCCATTCTATATTGGGCATGAAAGATCGGAAATTTTGCTCAGAGCCTCTTTATCAGGTTTGAGGTTCTTTTACGTGCCGTAAATCTACGACACGGGACCATCGGCTTTACTTCCCTTACGAAGGAAGCCATGCTAAGGATTTTTACGCCCGAAAAAAAAATCCATCGCCCTCCGCCGAGTTTGAACCCGCGACCTCGGGAACTATTAGAGGCCAGCATGTTAACCACTACACCACGGAGGACAGAATCATGCTGAATGGATTAATTGTCCCCACCTACTTATTGTGACGGGTTCAAACAAAGGGATGCAAGCACAGTAAGCGAATGAGTAAAATATCCTCCTCGCTCACTGAAGTATGTACTTAATCTCGATTGATTCCAAATAAAGCTGATAACCGGCCTCTTGACGGAACACTGTAGAATACGGAAACACCTTAGTACGTGCAATGGGAGTCTTCAAAGAAGAAGCAGTATGCAGGTTATGTAATGAAGAGGACGAAGCTGCCTATCGTATAATCTTCAAATGCAGAGCGCTGTGTAGGAAAACATACATTATCAACTATTGGGTTTGATCAACCCAGATGATTATCTTGTAAGAAGAATTTAGTTAATAACCTACTGTCCCTTATTAAAGGAGCAGGGCTATTTAACCAAAATGATAATAGGTAGGAGATAATACAATAAACCTTATAGGTTTCAGTGTTAAGGGCAATCATAACCGGACTCCATCCTTACATACGTAAGTCAAGTCATCTAGATTAAGTGAAACAGTTCCTTATTCTTAAATAATTTTTGAGTCCAAATCGTTATGATTAAAACAGTTTTATTAGTAAAATCATTAGCAGATTTCATAGGTTATTTCCAGAAATTTCAAGATATCCATTTTATTTGTCATGTGAATATATTCAAAATATAATGCTTTAATCAAAATCATTAGATCTATTTTTGACATCAAAAGAAACGAAAGCGTTTCCGCGTAAAGGATAATTTGATGTGAGGAAAGTTTCTTGAAAATCTTCGTATCCCATTCTTGGAAGATAAACTTAAATACGATGTTTGGTATTTATTTTACTTTTTTTTTATTATTGCCTACCTATGCTTTTCTCAGCAACACCTACACACACCCCAGAGAGAAAGAGGAAGAGATATATGAACGGATTTTTTTCCCCTAAAAATTCTTCTTCTCGGTTTCAGGGAACCTATAAACATATTATTCAAATGAAAGTCCGATTACGAATTTTTGGGTGAAATATAATACTTCGTCTGCTTACTATGCAGGGTGAAAGGCGACTTATTTCATTTCTTCTAATATGTACTTCATAGAGGTGTGTTATTTATTTATTTATTTATTTTGGATGCTCTTTAACTGCCTAACTGCTCTTAGCGTTGCATTCTATACTGGGCGTAAAAGACCGGAAACTGAGGCCTCTTTCATAGAGGTATTACAAACAAAAACGTATAATAGCATTTTGTTCTGTCCAGCCGTTATCGAAAACAAAATTGTTGTGTTTCCAAATTAAATGGTTTATTCCACAAGATGTGATTTTCTTAGAGAGGGACCGATTTATAATGGTGAACTGTTGTGTTCCGTTATGTAAAAATGAAAAACGCAAGGTGAAAAATATTTTCTGTCATGAATTTCCTTGTGATATTAATTTGAGAGGAAAATGGTTAAAAGATATTTCCCGCCAAGGTATGTATTCAATGCATTTTTACTTTCTCTACTACGTATAGTAAGTAGGGGAAGTATTGCATTCCACCCAAAAATTCGATACCGAGATTTCGCCGGAAATACATGTTTTGAGACCTCCTGAAACCAAAAAAAGCATTTTTGGAAACATGTGTGTGTGTGTGTGTGTGTGTGTCTGTGTGTCTGTGAACAGCATAACTCAAAAACGAACAGTCGGATAAGCACCAAACTTGGTATTTAGGTTCAATATCGTCCAGAGATGCGACACGAAGGTTTTCAAGAAAATCCCCCCACCCCAGACTACCCTTTACATGGAAAATTTTTCAAAAATTTTAATTTTCTCAAAAATGGCTCTAACGATTTTGATGAAAATATCATATGTTTAACATAATGTCATGAGAAATGAAATGCATATCTCGAATTTTCTGGGAATGTCTCCAAAAGTATTCTTCATTGTGAACGACTTTTGCATAACTGGTAAACCATAAGAGATAGACAAAATTTTACTACACAAATAATGTAGATCGCGTTAAAATACACAACTTATGTCATATACATTTCTTTTGTTGAGTGAACCGTTTTCGAGATATTGCTTGTTATTTCCTTAAATTTTCCAATACTTATACTTTTTCTCAAATGCGATATTCATTTTTACTTTCTCTACTACGTATAGTAAGTAGGGGAAGTATTGCATTCCACCCAAAAATTCGATACCGAGATTTCACCGGAAATACATGTTTTGAGACCTCCTGAATCCAAAAAAAGCATTTTTGGAAACATGTCCGTGTGTGTGTCTGTGTGTGTGTGTGTGTCTGTGTGTGTGTGTCTGTGTGTGTGTCTGTGTGTGTGTCTGTGAACAGCATAACTCAAAAACGAACAGTCGGATAAGCACCAAACTTGGTATTTAGGTTCAGTATCTTCCAGAGATGCGACACGAAGGTTTTCAAGAAAATTCCCCCACCCCAGACTACCCTTTACATGGAAGATTTTTCGAAAATTTTAATTTTCTCAAAAATGGCTCTAACGATTTTGATGAAAATATCATATGTTTAAGATAATGTCATGAGAAATGAAATGTATATCTCGAATTTTCTGGGAATGTCTCCAAAAGTATTCTTCATTGTGAACGACTTTTGCATAACTGGTAAACCATAACAGATAGACAAAATTTTACTACACAAAAAATGTAGATCGCGTTAAAATACACAACTTATGTCATATACATTTCTTTTGTTGAGTGAACCAGTTTAGAGATATTGCTTGTTATTTCCTTAAATTTTACAATACTTATACTTTTTCTCACATTCGTTATTCATTTTTTTTATGTCCTGGACATGCAAAGAGAATGGAATGCGCCACATAGCAACCAGCGCTAAAATATTTGACTATCGCTTAAAAGCTACCATATTTCCCTTGCATCTACAAGAAAATTACCAATAAGATTGACATCTCGATATCTCGATTAACATGAACCATATGGAGAATAAGCGTTTGTAAAATTAGATTGTACAAGAGTAGAGAAAGTCATGTGAGTGTAACACATCAGATTTTTTTTATGTCCTGGACATGCAAAGAGAATGGAATGCGCCACATAGCAACCAGCGTTAAAATATTTGACTATCGCTTAAAACCTACCATATTCCCCTTGCATCTACAAGAAAATTAGCAATAAGATTGACATCTCGATTAACATGAAGCATATGGAGAATAAGCGTTTGTAAAAATAGTTTGTACAAGAGTAGAGAAAGTCATGTGAGTGTAACACATCAGATTTTTTTATGTCCTGGGCATGCAAAGAGAATGGAATGCGCCACATAGCAACCAGCGTTAAAATATTTGACTATCGCTTAAAAGCTACCATATTTCCCTTGCATCTACAAGAAAATTAGCAATAAGATTGACATCTCGATATCTCGAATAACATGAAGCATATGGAGAATAGGCGTTTGTAAAATTAGATTGCACAAGAGTAGAGAAAGTCATGTGAGTGTAACACATCAGATTTTTTTTTTAAATCAAAGCTGTACTTTAAGTTGGCTATAGGTTTAGTTCTTGTTTTAATTCTTCATTGAGAAACAGAAGGATTGAAATCGCAACAAGAACCTAATAACATGTTTTTAATGTTTTAATGTAGAAGAATCTAGTGGACATTGGCAGCCTTCGGCCATAGTGTGGTATGCAATGCACATTTTACAATAGAAAGCTACAGAGCAGGGTACTGAAAGTCGGTTCCTTCCCAACAATATTTCCCAATCATCCGAAATATTTAAAAGGCACGTCTGAGCCACCAAGGAGATTATTAAAACAAATACGACAGACCTTCTTCCGTCACAGCATGTTTAATCGGGTCTATAGATGTTGACGAAACAACTATGTCAACAATGAAACAGATGTCACACACAAGCGAGGAGTGTAAATTGATTGTGTAAAACAAAATGACATTTCTGGCCCCAAGAAAGTTCAGCTGCTCTTGCCTATAAAACCAGACAAATCATTTCCTTAAAAAGAAATAATCGTAGTTAAAAAGCAAAACAAAGGTGCTGAGATTCACGATAATTGAGTAAAGAACAAATTATATTCAGACTAATGGAAAAATTAATAACTTTAATATACCAAAATTAGAAGCTGCAATAGAGAATGAGCAAATTAAAGTTTTATTTCTTAAAGAACAATTGCAAACATTAGGCAAATAAAGCATCGCTGGAGCGAACTGAGTATTAGATATTGCACATTATGGCAGAGCAAATCTTCATCAGCACATGAATTCATTCGAAATGCTCCCTTACTTACCCCTCCTAGCAGATCTACATTGAACAGGTATATAGGCCATATACAAGGAAAATACCATGAATCCCATAACGCAGCGGTCATCGAATTGCGTAGCTCGTTAAAAGAAGAAGAGACATTTAGTTCGCTAATAATCGATGATATAGTATTCCACCAGATGTACAATATAGCAGATCGAGTAATGTGTAATGGTAAATGTAGACATGGATGTACTCGAAAAAAATCTTATGTATTATACTCACATGACTTTCTCTACTCTTGTACAAACTATTTTTACAAACGCTTGTTCTCCATATGCTTCATGTTAATCTTATTACTAATTTTCTTGTAGGTGCAAGGGGAATATGGTAGGCGTTAAGCGATAGTCAAATCTTTTAAGAGCTGGTTGCTATGTGGAGCATTTCATTCTCTTTGCATGTCCAGGACATAAAAAAACGAATAACGAATTCCCATTTGAGAAAAAGTATAAGTATTGGAAAATGTAAGCAATATCTAGAAAATGGTTCACTCAATAAAAAAATGTATATGACATAAATTGTGTATTTTAATGCGATTTACATTTTCTGTGTAATAAAATTTTGTCTATCTCTTATGGTTTACCAGTTATGTAAAAGTCGTTCACAATGAAGAATTCTTTTGGAGACATTCCCAGAAAATTTAAGATATATATTTTATTTGTCATGAAAGTATCTTAAATATATGATATTTTAATCAAAATCGTTAGAGCCATTTCTGAGAAAATTAAAATTTTCGAAAACTGTTCCAAGTAAAGGGTAATCTGGGGTGGGGGATTTTCTTAAAAACCTTCGTGTCGCATCTCTGGAAGATACTAAGCCTAAATACCAAGTTTGGTGTTTATCCGACTGTTCGTTTCTGAGTTATGCTGTTCACAGACACACACACGGACATGTTTCCAAAAATGCTTTTTACTTTCTCTACTACGTACAGTAAGTAGGGGAAGTATTGCATTCCACCCAAAAATTCGATACCGAGATTTCACCGGAAATATATGTTTTGAGATCTCCTGAATCCAAAAAAAGCATTTTTGGAAACATGTCCGTGTGTGTGTCTGTGTGTGTGTGCGCGCGTCTGTGTGTGTGTGTGTGTGTGTGTGTGTGTGTGTGTGTGTGTCTGTGAACAGCATAACTCAAAAACGAACAGTCGGATAAGCACCAAACTTGGTATTTAGGTTCAGTATCTTCCAGAGATGCGACACGAAGGTTTTCAAGAAAATCCCCCCACTCCAGACTACCCTTTACATGGAAAATTTTTCGAAAATTTTAATTTTCTCACAAATGGCTCAAACGATTTTGATGAAAATATCATATGTTTAAGATAATGTCATGAGAAATGAAATGTATATCTCGAATTTTCTGGGAATGTCTACAAAAGTATTCTTCATTGTGAACGCCTTTTGCATAACTGGTAAACCATAAGAGATAGACAAAATTTTACTACACAAAAAATGTAGATCGCGTTAAAATACACAACTTATGTCATATACATTTCTTTTGTTGAGTGAACCGTTTTCGAGATATTGCTTGTTATTTCCTTAAATTTTCCAATACTTATACTTTTTCTCAAATACGTTATTCATTTTTTTGTCCTGACATGCAAAGAGAATGGAATGCGCCACATAGCAACCAGCGTTAAAATATTTGACTATCGCTTAAAAGCTACCATATTCTCCTTGCATCTACAAGAAAATTACCAATAAGATTGACATCTCGATATCTCGATTAACATGAAGCATATGGAGAATAGGCGTTTGTAAAATTAGATTGTACAAGAGTAGAGAAAGTCATGTGAGTGTAACACATCAGATTTTTTGGATTCAGGGGGCCTCAAAACATATATTTCCAGTGAAATCTCGGTATCGAATTTTTGGGTGGAATACAATACTTCCCCTACTTACTATGCGTAGTAGAGAAAGTAAAAAGTAGTAGGCAGGAGACCAATATTGCATCCAGATTAACATGTTTTATGTTCCAAGGTCTAGCGACACATTTTGCAATACCTGTACAGTATTTATTTACAAATAATGTGACCGGTAAAGAATTGAAGCAATTGACTGTTAATTAAAGAAAATTAGAAGATTCAAAGCGATAAGAAGTGTAACCGACAACCACTCTACAAATGTAAAACTGTTTACTGAATTATTTGATGGAATTCCTCGATTAGAAATATGTCACCCTTGTGATGTTGAGCGGTCACTCTTTCTTTCTTATGACTGCTGCCACATAATGTAAGAAACCTTTTTCTTGATTAGGAAAGATCACTTAATAACAATGGGAAATCAATTAATCCTAAATACCTAGGGATGCTCTTTGAAATTCAGAAAGGTGAAGTGTGGAAACCAGTCCGGTTTCTGACTGAAAAATATCTCAATCATAGCAGTTTTTAAAAAATTAATGTTAAAAGGGCAGTTCAAAACTTTTCGGAAGAAGTAACACCTTATCTACTTCTTCTCATGGAAGAAGGCAGTATTTTCGGGGCTAGAGGGGTTTCAAAAATGTGATGCTACAGTTTAATTCATGGAAATAATGAGAAAATGGTTCAGAATTCACATTGTGAAGAACACAAATTATCACACTTTTTTTTTCAAATTGACTATTCTAGATTGCAATGGCTGGAGGATGAGTTTCTGAATTATTTAAATGCTTGGAAGAATAGTTGCCAGGATGCCAGAAAGCAGTTTCTTGGTAGAGACTTATAGAGCTATGGTGTTAACTACCTTATCAACAGCAAAATGCATAAGGTATCTCTTGACGTCTGAATTCCACTTTGTTCTTACAAGGAAATCACATAGAAATATTCTTCAGTTCAGTAGAAGACTAGCAGGGACCGAACAAATGCTGTTGTGGTAGTCCAGGCTATACATAAAATATTGACTACTTGTATCACTTCTGCGTCTCCCAATATAAAATCCTGTTGGCCCTAAAAAGGAATTAACATAATATTGTCATGCTCAGTATCACGACAGAAAAACAATTACTTCTGAAGCCCATGATCGTAATAGTGATATTCACATTTTGCTTGAATCTCAACTAAAGCTACTTGAAAGCGGTATCGGCCACCTAGACACAACATTAAAGATAGCCACTTTATCAGTTATCGCTGCTAATCTGATCGGAACAATTAACGATAACGTAGAATGTGAAAACTGCAAATCTATTTTTGTATCAGATAGAACTGGCGTTCTTATACTGTCACTCCTGAAAAATATTAATTGTGGTGGCTATTTCTATGCTACCACGGAATTTGTAAAAATTGTGGCAGCGATTGACTCCGCTACTGAAGCTGAACTGTGTGCATAGAATGTGGCAAACCTTTTCACAAAGTCATGGAACTCTTTCAGTCAAGCTTATTTCGGAATCCACGACTGATTTGTAATAATGGCGATGATCGTGTGAAGAAAAAAATTGTCGACTCTTCTTCTAAACAAGTTCCTGAGACCTTATTGCCAAAAATCCACCGAGGCTCTGAAAATTGGGAGAAAAGTTATCTGCTCGAATCTATAATCGAGGAGAATACATGAAGTACAGGTACAGACATAAATCTTATGCGTTAATAAGTGTTTAATAGTTACAAGTTACATAACAATGACAAAAATAGTCCCAATTAACCATGTAACACTATGTTAAAAGAACTTACAACAGGCATACAGAATAGTATTTGTATTTAATAGCTACAAGTTACATAGCAGTGATAGAAGATAATAGACCTAAATACATTTAAATTATGTGATCCTCTGTTAAAAACAATCTTATCAAGGACTTCAAAACGATGTGTTGCATTCAACTACAATTTTAGCCAGTCACCAGAGTTCCAATAACGTAATTAAGGTAATGTCCATCTTAAATTAGTAATTATAAACTAATGTTTGGCACCATTATTTCATAGAAATAGAATATTAACATTTATACAATTTTCTGTGATTGAACTGTATTTAAACAACTTTGTATATCAATGTAAACTTGGCAAAACAATGAATGTATTGTTTTCGTTATAAATGAGTGGCACACAGTCACCCCAACTTATAGCAATTATGTATATTATATATAATCTATCCTTATAGTTCGTAAACTAATATTATGATTAATTATAAGTATAATTAATTATAATAATATTATAATTATAACTGTAGCTGCGCGAATAGGGGATTGCAAGCAAGCCTTGGAAACGCTTGCACAGCCATACGGCTAGTTGTGGTACTCCGTGTGGACACTCGAATACACTGCTCTTATTTTTTTTCGAGTGGAGGAGAAAATGATTTAATCACTACCACAGCGCCGATGGGAGTCGGGACTGAGAGTGTGGGTCTCACCAATAGTCGGCATACCCACTAAAAACTCCACCGGAAGGAAAACTGAAAAAAGAAAAAGAGGAATTAAAGAGTGATAATGCGGCTGCACCGCTGTTTCACCAGCGTATTCAAGGTAAGGATATATTGGCCGGCCACGAGGGCCTAAACCAGGTGAAAGTATTGTGCCAAGACGCAAGCATGACCGTGGTCCTACTTGTGCCCTTGGGAATTCAGGGTGATATAATGATGTAAGTTTGTGAGGGAAGGAATGGTGTAGCGGAAGGCAAGCTAGACAAAGCCCAGTTTACCACCGTGGTGTAATCGGTGAGCTGGTTTCTAGCAATTCTTTGGCTGCCGAGCGCGGCCTCTATGTGCTGCGTCCGGCCATTCTAGAAGTTCTGGCGGTTGTTCGTTGAGCTTCCTCAGGAAGAGCTTAAGCTCATCCTTGACGAGTCTCTGAAGTGTGTCGGAAATCCCGCGGATGTGGCCGGTGAATTCGTCCGTAGTTAGTGTCCTGTAAAGCTGTTGGTGAATATTCCCGTCCTGTGTGTATGGAGGTGAAATGGGTCGAGAACTGCTCCTCAAGAGCGGTGAGACGGCTGGCTAAGTCCAGCAACTCGGCGTGAAGATCCTGAATTGCTTCAAGGATGCTGTTGTTGCTGGCTGTGTTTTGCTCAACTAGAGTGTTGGTATTCGCCAACTGGTATTCTAGCCGAGAGGTGTCCATCGGTGGTGGTGGTATGTAGCTCTGCGATGTTGTGTGTACCTGCGGCGCCGTGAAGATGCGGTCATTCGGCGAAGCTCTACGTGGGTAGAGTGAGCAGACGGCCTGGCCGTTGAAGTGCCCCTTGCCCCCACAGGAGGCGCAGAAGCAGCGGTGATGGGTAAGATCGTGTGCCCTGCAGTCAGCGATGAGTGACCCATTGCTACAATAGTGGCAGCGGAGAACGGCGTTACACGAAGTGTTGGGCGCACACTGTGGCTGCCCTCGAGCGACAGGGTTTGCCCTAACAAGGGCAGTCCTGTGCCCACGGCCACCGAGTAGTCGTCCTCATCCGGGAAGATGAGCCTGACCAGCGGTGTTGGACCCTTGGCGTTCCTGGTTCTCGTCGCTTTGGCTGCAGACGGCCAAAAGCGCTGCGCGGCGTTGAGGAGAAGTGTGTCGGAGAGTTGGCGATGCACTCCCCGGACAACTGCGGAGTAGCGTGCAAGCACGCGGTTCAGCGGCATTAGGCTGGCTGCGCTGGCTGGTGAGTTGGCGCTGGGCGCTTCGGCTGGCGGCGGCGAAGAGGCGGGAAGCTGTTCTTCGGCGGCGTAGGTGGTGGCTACCTCCCGAGGAGGAAGCTTGGAGCCTGCGGCTGAATTCTTCCTTCCCATATTGCTTGGAGGAGAGCTCGAAGCGAAGTCGTGTCATTGTTTTTTTTTTTGAGTGGAGGAGAAAATGATTTAATCACTGACCTCAGCCCCGATGGGAGTCGGGACTGAGAGTGTGAGACTCACCGACAACTCGGCATACCCACTAAAAACTCCTCCGCCGGAGAGGGAAAAGTCAGAAGTGAAGGTGAGGCAGTACCGCATTAAGCACCTGCGGATTCCAGGTAAAGAATTGTTCGGCAGGCATAGACTAAGCCGGGTGAAGGAAGGTGCCAGGACGCAAGCATGACCGAGGCCCTACTTGCGCCCTTGGGAATTTAGGGTGAGAAGGTAAAAGAAGTAAGAGTGGATGTGTCAGGATTTTAAGGTGGTTATTTGGGCTTCCGACGTGCTCGGAAGTCGATACTTGGAGCGCTCTGTTTGGGCCCCCAAGGGGGCTCATGTAGTTGCTGTGGGAGTCTCTTGACGGCAGCGGCATCCAGCGTCGTCTGGAAGACTGATAGCTCCTCCTTGATGAGCCTTCTGACGTTGTCCAAGTGTTCCTCAAAGTATGTTGGTATGGTTATCCTGCTGGGAAGCATTGGTACTATTTTTGCTGCTTGTACAATGGTGGCGTGGTCCTCCTGGAGTTCGGAAAGTACCTCTTCCAAAGAGGCCAGTTTTGTTGTGATGTTAAGCAGCTCCGCCTGTAGGTCCTCCAGCTTCTGAAGGACCTCAGTTGAAGCTTGCTTGCAGTTAGTAGTGTCGTCATGTGGCCCGTTCTCCAAGCCGTGGTCAAGCTGCGGTGTAGTTGTGATGTACTGTGGTGTGTCTGCGAAGTGCGGCGTAGCTCTACGTGGGTAGAGTGGGCAGACGGCCTGGCCAGTGTAGTGCCCCTTGCCCCCGCAGGAGGCGCAGAAGCGGCGGCGGTGTGACAGGTCGTGTGCCCGGCAGTCTGCGGTGAAATTCCCGCTACCACAATAGTGGCAGCGGGAAGCGGCATCACATGACGTCTGTGTGCCCGTACAGGCAGCATCGGCGGCATGGAGTTGGTCGCACACTGCGGCTGGTCTCAATCACCAGGGTTTGCCTTAATAACGGCATTCCTGCGTGCAGGGCTGCCGAGTAGTCATCCTCCTCCATGAAGGTTAGACGGACCAGCGGTGTGGGACCTCTGTCGTTCCGAATCCTAGTCGCCTTGGCGGCGGTGAGCAATAGTGTGTCCGGGAGCTGGCGGTGCACTCCCCGGACAACAGCGGAGTAGCGTGCGGGCACGCTGGTCAGCGGTGTGTGACTGGCTGTGCTGGCTGGAGAGATGGCGCTGGACGCTTCGATTGGCGGTGGTGGCATGGAGAGGCTGGAAGCTTTTCATTGTCGGCGGCGGAGCTAGTAGTGGCTTCCTCTCGAGGAGGAAGCTTGGAGGCTGCGGTGGTCTTGTTCCTGCCCATGTTAACTCGACCGAGCTCGAAGCGAAGTGTGTCATTGTTTTTTTTCCGTGGGGGGAAAATGCATTATTGCATTCGACCCCCAGCCAGTGTGCAATGGCTAGGGGGATATGTGGGGCTCGCCGCTCGGAAGCGGAATAACCACTAAAAAACCCTACCACGTGTTAATCGTGTAATGCTGTGTATGATCGTGCATTCATGCTTGCATGCTTTAGTCGGGTCCCGCATAGCACCCCGGTTAGTAAGTGAATAGCTACTTAGCTGACATGCATTGCATGCGAGCGCGTTAAATGTTACTTCCTGGTATTGCCCATGAAACCTGAGCAATACCAGTGGGTTATATGCGTAGTCTCTTATGTTGTTATATATGCTTAATTTATGCTTAAGGTTTAATTTGTGTGTTGTTTGCAGGGAGTACCTGCGTGTCATGCGGTTTAACTTTAACTTACTGCTAAGTTAGTTGTATATAGAGCTAATTCTATGCATTATTGAATGATTGAGATGTTGCGTCCTGTGCTGTCCTTTCCAGGGAGTTCCTGTTCGTCATGGGGGCGCACAGGCGTCTGTCTTTGCAACCGGCCTTCTAGGTCCTTCGTTGTACCGTTGTCCTGATGGTCGCCAATGTCGACTGTGTGAACGACTCCATAATGCAGTGGCCCGTCTTTCACTGCCCACGTCGTTCACGGTGGGAGGCCCCTCCTCTCGGGCCGCCTCAGCGGTTGCTGAGGGCTTGGGGGCACTGCAACGGGCTGGTCTGAAACAAGGAAGAAGAATAATAAAAGATTAATGTTGGGTGTTTAGTGGGGAGTAGTCCTTTGTTGGTGTCTTTGTCATGTTTGAATAAGATTGTCGAGGAAGTGTTGTATTTCTGCCGTGTAATCAATGGATAATGTTCTATCGAATAGTGATAGGGGTCTGTTGTGTTTGTTATTTTCTGTATCGTAGGTTCCTAATGTTGATATTAGTGGGTTGTGATGGCGGTGTAATTTGTCGTACATATCGCATGTTAGTTTCTTAATGAACTCTTCAACTGTGTGCATTTTAAGCTCTTCATGGAGTAGATCGGATGGTGCTGTGTACGGTACTTTGGCTATCATACGCAGGATCTTGTTTTGAAATTTTTGTAATGTTTTGATGTAGGTTAAGGCGGCATATCCCCAAACTGGTGCAGCATAAGTGAATATTGGTCTTATTAAAGTTTTATATAGCGTGAGTCCCATGTTTAGATTTAATTGGGAATCAATGTTGATGAGTGGGTAGAGCCTGCCCAGTTGCGCATTGGCTTTTCCCCGTATCTGCTGTATATGCTTTTTCCACGTTAGGCCTTGGTCCATTTTTAGCCCTAACCAGGTTACCGTGTCATTCCACTCAATGTTGTCTCCAAATATGGTGAGCGGCGGTAGCTGGTGTTTGGGAAATCTGTGGTTAATACGCTTTGTGAATATGATGGCTAGTGTTTTTGGTGCATTTACCTTAATGCGCCATTTTGTAAGGCAATCCTCAAGATTATTGAGGGCGCTTTGTAGTCTTCGGTGTATAAATTCGGTTTTGCCGGATTGCGTCATTATTGCTGTGTCGTCAGCATAAATGTATGTTTATGTTCGCGGTTTTCGGTACGTCGTTTATGTATATATTAAATAGCGTCGGCCCGAGCAGACTTCCTTGTAGGACTCCTGCTTTGATTGGCCGCTCCGTTGAGAGGTGATTGTTTACTCTAGATTGGAATTTTCTGTTGTTTAAGTAGTTTGCTATAAGTTTGATTAGCGAGTCGTGTATGTTTATAGTTTTTAGTTTCTTTAGTAGGCCCGAGTGCTATACTCGATCGAATGCTCGTTCGACGTCAAGCATTAGTGCACCTGTTGATTTGTTTATGTTGAAACCATAGGTGATGTTTTCGATTGCTCTACTTAATTATAGTGTTGTCGAATGTTCGGCTCTGAACCCAAACTGTTCCGGAATTAGGACGTTTTGCTTGATTAGCTGTGTGTTGAGTCGCTTGAGAATTACTTTTTCTAGAAGTTTGCCTAATGTGCTCAGTAGACTAATTGGTCTGTAGTTGTGCGGGTTGGACAGATTTTTCCCCTTTTTGGGAAAGTGGGCCACTGTGGCCAGCTTCCACCTGTCCGGGAAGTTTCCGCTTGTTAGCACTTGATTGAATATTTTTGAGAGTAATTTTATGCAACTTCCGGTAGATGCATGAGGACTGCTGTTGGGATGCTGTCCGGCCCTGGGGCCTTTCGTCTTGGGAGGTGACTAATTAGCCATTTGATTTCGCTTGGGCAGGTTTTTCGCAGTTGGTTGTGAGTAACCTGTTCTTTGTAGCTGACGGTTTCAGTTTCCGTTTCTACCGTGAAGTGTGGGCACGATGGGGTGGGGTTCGGTGTTAGCGATTGCTGAAGTGCATCGGCTAGTGTGTTCGCTTTTTGTTGGTCGGTTGATGATATTGTTTGATTGTAGTGTAGGGGTGGGATTTGCGTTTTGTCGCGTGTTAAGCATCGGGCTATTCTCCACACAGAGTCTCGTTCGTAGTTGAGGTTCTCGAGTGTGTGTTGCCATTGCTGGGAGATGAAATTTGTTGTTCTTTCTCTTACTAGGGCGTTTAGTTGTCTAAAATATTCTTGGTCCGCAATGTGCCGAGATTTCTGCCATTTTCGCCTAGCTCTGTTTCTTTCTTCTGCTAGCATGTGTATGTCTTGTGGCAGTGGTGGTTGGGTTGATCGCGGTTTACATAACGGTACCGCCGCGGTGGTTGCAGTTTTGATGGCTTGTTCGAATTTGATTACGGCCGCATTTACGTTTTCAATAGTGTTTAGTTGGGTTGTGGGTAGGTTCTGGTTTACGATCGTCGCAAATGTTTCCCAGTCCGCTTTGTTGTAGTTGCGGCGCTGAACTGGTGGATCTTGGGCTGCTGAGCCTTCGAGGGTTATTAATACGGGCACATGATCGGAGGACAGCTCGTTTTTAACCTGTAAGTTAATCCTGCGAGTCAGGTTGCGTGTTATTGCTATGCCCAGTATTTCTGATCGTTGATTTCTGCTGAAGGGTATATATGTGTGTTCTGTGGGAGTATGAATTATGTAATCAGTGTTGTTTTCAAGATTAAGGAGAGCCCTACCTTCGGGATTGGTTTCATTGCAGTCCCAAATTTGTTGTTTTGCATTTAGATCGCCAGCTATTATTGCTCTCTGGTTTAATTGCATGAGTGCGTTCAGGTCCGCTGTATTTAGTACACCTGGGGGGCATATGCCGCCGTCACTAATACGCGATTGTTATCTAATGTGATGTAGATACTAGTTGCTTCTAATGTTCGAAGTTGAGGTTGTGGCGCTAGGTCATGAGTTATACCTTGTTTTATTATTAAAGCAGTTCCTCCTCCGCGTCTATTTCTATCGTTACGGTACGTGGTGTAACCTTGAATGTTTAATCTATCTTTGTCGCTTAAATGTGTTTCGGTTATTAGGGCAATGTGAGTGTTATTTCGTACAAGAAAGTCTTTAAGTTCAGTCTTGCGTCTTCGCAGTCCACGAACGTTCCAGGTTATGAGGTTTAGGATTGATGGTGTAATATTCATAGGAAGCCTGGAGTGGTAAGGAGTTGGAAAAAGTCGCGGTAAGTTGCCAGGATACTTCGGGTCTCCGACTCCTCCGAATAGGCGAGCAGCTCTATGATGTGGGCGCAGGTGTCCCTGATGTGCGCGTCGGTCCATCTTTTTGCCATGCATCTGCCGTACATCTGTCGCTGGTGTTCCAGTCGAGGGTCGTCGATGGGGTCCGGTCCTGTAGGTCGTGAATGTCTTGTAGGTTGCTCCCTCGCTGGGTCACGTGGCCTACCTGGTGGTTGACTAGGCCTCTGAACCTGGGCCTGACTCTCCCGTACAGGAGCGTCCGCCCGCCTCTCAGCCACAGGGGCAGGTTGCACGCGCGCCGGTGCATCTCCTCGGACAAGGCGCTCACTCGGCCGCTCGCCCGCACGTCCACCCGTCCCCATGAGGTTGCGCGCCGCCGCAACTTGCCTCTTGTACTCGGGACAAGCCCGGTACCTGGCCCCGTGGCCGACACAGAGGCAAAGGGCGCACTTCCTCTGGGGTGGGGGAACAGTGCAGGTCCGCGAGTCGTGCGAACCCGTGCATTTGGAGCATACCACCTCGCTCGCCGTGCACCTGTCCTGTGTGTGACGGAGCTGCTGGCATCTGCTGCACTGCACTGGGATGACCGGCCGTCGGTACAGCTCCACCTTCACACGAAAGTGGAGCATATACTCGATCAGCCGTAGCCGATCCAGGTCATCCGCTGTCGCCAGGTCCACCAGGTAAAACGGAAGAGGTGTTCGGGCCTGGTCGTAACGCCGGAGCTGCGAGACACGCAGCACTGAAAAGTGCGCTGCCTGCAGCTCAGCCTTAATTGCCTCTTCCGCGCCGTCATAGTAAACGTGCTTCACCACGGCACGGAAGGTCTGCGTCTTGTTGGTCCTCGTTAGCTGGAACTGCACCCTGCGTTCCCGCAGAAAGCTTGTCATGAGCGCGTAGTCCCCGGCGGACCTGGTGCGCACCAGGAAGTCCCGCGAAAGCGGGGCCCTAGACACGACATAGCCCTCATTGGGATGCAGGGCGTCGAAGTCTCGGAGCGTCTGAAACAGAGAGACATGGTGCTTCGAGACATAGATGGGAGCCTGGAGTCGGGAGGATAGGGCTTGGGCATAAGAGATTGGAGGTCGGGTGGGGGCTGGGTTGGGGGTTGGAGCGGGATGGGAAGAAGAGGGCAGGATGGGCAGGAAACCAGGAGGGGGGAAATGGGATGGGCAAGAAGGGCAGGAATAGGAGAGGACGGGCCGGGAATAGGGGAGACGGGTCGAGGGGGTGGAGTGGGCTGGGGGGCACAGGAGCGGACGGACCAGGACGAGGATGAAGAGGTAGATCAGTGTGAGAATCGGCTCGAGGACGTAGACAAAACAACATACCTGAACTAGGAGGTGGGGGACCAGTGGTTTTGTTTTCCACACGACGTTTAATCCAAACAAATACGACGAAAGGGTGGTGTAATGTTTTGGCGAAATGACAAGCACAACTTGGTAGCTATTGGCCTAACTAACAGTATGGAAGTAATGCCTTCGTCGTCCAATATACGTTTCCGGGTCGTGACTGAAAGGCACGCCATGATTATGTCAGCTCCACTAGAGATTGAGTCATTATTAGAGTAACATCGTACTACGCATTGAAACTCACAGGTTTAGTGATAAAATAACCCAAACTGTGTTCAGTGGATAATCATACGTACAACACAAGATGCCAACCTTTTCAAATCGTGAGTACCTTGATGTGTTATTAGCGCATGGGGAAGCTGTTCAAAACACTGCAGCTGCCGTCAGATTGATCAGGAAAGGTTTCCTGCCCGAAGATACCAATCCCAAGACACGGAGTCCTAGACACAGAGTGCGTGCAGCTAGCCTCAGAAGAAGCAATTTTAAACCTTGTAGATGAACAACACAGCAGTAGTAGCTCGCGTGGTGGGCGTGTCCCATTGCTTTGTTCTCAGGACGCTGAAAGAACAGTCATTGCCACCGTATCATATCCAAAGGGTACAGTATCTCTCAGCAGCGGATTATGCGCCTGCTGGATTCCGTCAATTAGTTCCTGGAACAAGGTACACATATGCCACAATTTATTATAGCAACACACGAAGCCACCTTTACAAAATTGACATTTTCAATTTTCATAACACCCATACATGGGCGGAAGAAAACCCTCACAACACCAGTTATCATTCTAGCCTCTAGTTCCCGAGGTCGCGCGTTTCCCCTGTCAGGGCCGAACTGTATAGATTCTTCATTCCACTCACTTGTCTTATTCTCTGGTGAAGACGGACACATTTCAGTCATGTTCATATAGCAAAAATAATATTCTTGTAAAGGTAAGGGTCCACGAGACCTGGTAATTATATAAAAGTCCTCAGAAATGGGAGGTACTGGAGAATAAAATAGGTTGTTCCTTGCATAGCCCATCAGAAACAAGATCGTCAGCTCGTATTGACGTTCTGTAACACCACCAATAAATAAATAAAGTGGGCAGTGCTCTGCATATGCTGCAATAGGAACTTCAGCTAACCACTATCGTTTAGCTCTGAGAAGCGTCTTGTGTTTATACGTATGTTCCTTGTAATATTTCAGCGCATCGAAATAGCATCTGGACCACGTTTTCCAACATGGTTTCAGTTTTTCTTAAACATGAGATATGCTGTTTCTTTAATAGTAATCTTCAAAGAGAATTCAATGAAGTGGTTTTTTTCTGGGTGAAGGGGGTTAGGTTAAAAATGGCCGCGTTGAGGAGTTTACTAGGTGCAAAGATGAGCAACATGTCATCCTACCCGAAGTATTCGTAAATCATTTTAATGTGGTTTATAATTTAATTTGCAGTATTCAACATAGGTAACATGTACAAAAAAACTAATACGCAGGAATGACCACAGGAATCGACCCCAGCTTCGCAGGAGGTAAAAAATGGATTCTTTACGAGTCGGTGTATCCAACTTCGAAAAAGTACAATCTGCTAGAAGCTACATTGCTGCGTTACGCATAGAAATACACGGAGGAAGTATGCTGGATGTAGAACGGATTGTAGCCCTATATAAATCAAATATATCGCCCACAATTAATGTATTTAATTTATTTTTCAGACTTTGACGAAAGCGCCGAACGATTTCGAAGTACATTCACTGAGGAGCAACTACTAAATCTCAGGGAATATGTTCAAGACTTGGACAGAACTTTCGGCTTAATAAGGGAGCAATTTGCAAAAATCGCCTTTGATTACCCGAAACACTGAAGATACCACACCGTCTGCAAGAAATTCATGCAACCCAAGCTCGAATATCGGTTAGGATGAGTTACCAGGATAAGGTTTTTCCCCGGGAGTTTCCCTTATCCTGAAAATATGAATGTCGGGTATTACAGTCGACTGTGTTAAACCATTTGCTAAACACCTGTCACTCATTAAACATGCATTAAATCAATGCAAAAATTTAAATCTATCAGTTGAGTGTAAAACTGAATTAATAGGAATACAGCTATAATTTAAGTAATTTAAACGCACTTTGATGGCAACTGTCTGGTTTAAGATTCTCTCAGTAATTGATATTCGCAACAAAGTGCTACAAGCTCATGATGCAACTCTTGATGTAGAGGTTGATAGTATTCGCGATCTGATCCAGGATCTGAAAATACTTCGAGATAAATGGGAGCACTTATTAAATGAAGCAAAAATAGTCTCCACCTCTTTAGCAAGTGACCTCCCTGCAGAGACAGAGCTTCCGAAGACGAGAATTAAAAAATCTGATGTGTTACACTCACATGACTTTCTCTACTCTTTTACAAACTATTTTTACAAACTCTTATTCTCCATCTATTTCATGTTAATCGAGATAAACATTTGCAGAAACGATCTTTTGACATGCAAAGAGAATTACATTTTACACTTAACGACCAGTTCTAAAAATATTTGACTATCGCCTTAAGCGATATGTTTCCCTTGTTTTGTATTTGCAAGGGTAATATAGAAATACTGTAGCCTTTAAGCATAGACATACCTCTTAATAGCTGGTTGCTAGGTGCAGTACCATTCTCTTTGCCACAGATTAATGCTCTTTGCATCTCCAAGACAAAAAAATGAATAACGAATTCCCATTTAAGAAAATAAGTATTGAAAATTTAAGGGAACAACAAGCAATATCTCGAAAATGGTTCACTCAACCAAAAAAATATATATGACATAAATTGTGAATTTTAACGCGATCTACATTTCTTGTGCAGTAAAATTTTGTCTATCTCTAATGGTTTACCAGTTATGCAAAAGTCTTTCACAATGAAGAATACTTTTGGAGACATTCCCAGAAAATTCATGATATACATTTCATTTGTCATAAAAATATCTTAAACATATGATATTTTACTCAAAATCGTTAGAGCCATTTTTGAGAAAATTAAACTTTTCGAAAAATGCTCCATGTAAAGGGTAATCTGGGGTGGGGAATTTTCTTGAAAATCTTCGTGTCGCATCTCTGGAAGATACTGAACCTAAATACCAAGTTTGGTGTTTATCCAACTGTTCGTTTCTGAGTTATGCTGTTCATAGACACACACACAGACACAGACACACACACACAGACACAGACACACACACGGACATGTTTCCAAAAATGCTTTTTTTTTATTCAGGGGGTCTCAAAACATGTATTTCCGGTGAAATCTCGGTATCAAATTTTTGGGTGGAATACAATACTTCCCCTACTTACTATACGTAGTAGAGAAAGTAATTATTAACGAATTTGAGAAAAAGTATAAGTATTGGAAAATTTAAGGGAATAACAAGCAATATCTCGAAAATGGTTCACCCAACAGAAAAAACGTATCTGACATAAATTGTGTATTTCAACGGAATCTACATTTTTTGTGTAGTAAAATTTTGTCTATCTCTTATGGTTTACCAGTTATGCAAAAGTCGTTCACAACGAAGTATACTTTTGGAGACATTCCCAGAAAATTCGAGATATACATTTCATTTGTCATAAAAATACCTTAAACATATGATATTTTAATCAAAATCGTTAGAGTCATTTTTGAGAACATTAAAAGTTTCGAAAAATGTTCTATGTAAAGGGTACTCTGGGGTGAGGGGATTTTCTTGAAAACCTTCGTGTCGCATCTCTGGAAGATACTGAACCTAAATACCATGTTTGGTGTTTATCCGACTGTTCGTTTCTGAGTTATACTGTTCACAGACACACACACATACACGGACATGTTTCCAAAAATGCTTTTTTTGGATTCAGGGGGTCTCAAAACATGTATTTCCGGTGAAATCTCGATATCGAATTTTTGGGTGGAATATAATACTTCCCCTACTTGCTACACGTAGTAGAGAAAGTAAAAAAGGAAACTTCTCTTGAGAAAGAAATGAAGATGTTCCAGATTTTTTTCGAAAAGACGTTATACGTTTCTTGAACCATGCCCCCACCCCCCAAAAAGGTAATCACATCTTCACAGCATTCAGCACGTTCACACCACACAAATTTAGACCATAAGCTCCACAGTTAGAAAATATGGCAAATGGATTGGAATTGCCTAAAATGGCCTGTGCACCATTGTAGGTATCAGGCATATTCGCTCCATTGTCGTATGCCTGCACCAATCTTTTAAAGGAATTTTGTACTCTTCTATCCTTAGTTATTACATTAGCAATGTAATTTCCAGTTTTCTTATTGCACTCTACAAAACTTATAAACCTCTCCATCACTTTATATGAGGATTTACAGTCAAGAACATACTATCTTAAAATTAATGTCATCTGCTTACTATGTGATGCATCTGGGGTAGCATCAGTTTGTATTGCAAAATAATTTGATTTTTCCCTTTCTGAGAGTACGGTCTGAAGAACCTTGCCGCAAGGCTTGATGAACTCGTTTTGGTAATCCGCTGAAAGGTAATGTGTTTGAAGTCTCTTTCCTTCTTGTTGATATTCTTGAACTTTTGTCACAGTTAAGTTTTGTCTTAGCAGTTGATATTGAGCGAGCAACTTATTAATTTCAAGGAAGTTTCCATTGTGCGATGATCCTATTTTCTTGGAAGAACCCCGAAATGCAGATCCCTCTCGCTAAGAAATGAAATAACAGTCAGAATCATTTGAAATAAACAATCCAATATTTCAGTTTAAAGAAATTTCAGAATTCAATTCAGATTGAATATAAGTTCCAAGGTGGTCTTTTTTCTAATCCTCTCAACTCAATATAGCATTTTTTTGTGATTGTATTAATTTCAGTTTATTATAAAGTTTACACCAAGACTATTTTTTACAGCCTTCGTCACTAACTGAAAGAACTTATGGGATTCAGAGTTGTGACAAAATAATCTGCAAGGAGTTTTGAAAATAATACTGTTTTCGGAAAGGCTTTAGTTCCATCACTTGGAAGGTTAATAGGCATAACAGGGTGACCTCTTCGAACAATATCTTCAATAACACTTACACTTGGGCTACCACTTTTTATTTTTCCAAAGTGGCATGTCTCTCGCATGACTCAGAGCTTCACTTTCATAACCAATGTTTTTAGAATATAGTTACCTCATGTTTACTACTGCCTGCTTGTTCCAATGCAATGTTGTATCTTGAGATTTTTTACTTTCTCTACTACGTAGGTATAGTAGGTAGGGGAAGAAATTCGATACCGAGATTTCACCGGAAATACATGTGTGTGTGTCTGTGTGTGTGTCTATGAACAGCATAGCTCAGAAACAAACAGTCGGATAAACACCAAACTTGGTATTTAGGTTCAGTATCTTCCAGAGATGCGACTCGAAGGTTTTCAAGAAAATCCCCCTACCACAAATTACTCTTTACATGGAAGATTTTACGATAATTTTAATTTTCTCAAAAACGGCTATAACGATTTTGATTAAAATATCATATGTTTAAGATATTTTCATGACAAATAAAATGTATATCTTGAATTTTCTAGGAATGTCTCCAAAAGCATTCTTCATTGTGAACGACTTTTGCATAACTGGTAAACCATAAAAGATAGACAAAATTTTACTACATAAAAAATGTAGATCGCGTTAAAATACACAATTTATGTCATATACATTTTTTTTGTTGAGTGAACCATTTTCGAGATATTGCTTGTTGTTCCCTTAAATTTTTCAATACTTATTTTCTCAAATGGGAATTCGTTATTCATTTTTTTATCTTGGATATGCAAAGAGTATTAATCTGTGGCAAAGGGAATCGTGCTGCACCTAGCAACCCGCTATTAAGAGATATGTATGTGCTTAAAGGCTACTGTATTTCTATATTGCCCTTGTAAATATATATTCCCCTTACATCTACAAGAAAATTAGCAATAAGATAAGAGGCTGCAAATGTTTATCTCGATTAACATGAAGAAGATGGAGAATAAGCGTTTGTAAAAATAGTTTGTACAAGAGTAGAAAAAGTCATGTGAGTGTAACATCAGATTTTTTTACTTTCTCTACTACGTATAGTAAGTAGGGGAAGTATTGTATTCCACCCAAAATTTCGATACCGAGATTTCACCGGAAATACATGTTTTGAGACCCCCTGAATCCAAAAAAAGCATTTTTGGAAACATGTCCGTGTGTGTGTCTGTGTGTCTGTGTGTGTGACTGTGAACAGCATAACTCAGAAACGAACAGTCGGATAAACACCAAACTTGGTATTTAGGTTCAGTATCTTCCATAGATGCGACACGAAGGTTTTCAAGAAAATCCCCCCACCCCAGATATCCCTTTACATAGAATATTTTTCGAAAATTTTAATTTTCTCAAAAATGGCTCTAACGATTTTGATTAATATATCATATGTTTAAGATATTTTCATGACAAATAAAAAGTATATCTTGAATTTTCTGGGAATGTCTCCAAAAGTATTCTTCATTGTGAACGAGTTTTGCATAACTGGTAAACCATAAGAGATAGACAAAATTTTACTACACAAAAAATGTAGATCGCTTTAAAAGACACAATTTATGCCATATACATTTTTTTGTTGAGTGAACCATTTTCGAGATATTGCTTGTTATTCCCTTAAATTTTTCAGTACTTATTTTCTCAAATGGGAACTCGTTATTAATTTTTACTTTCTCTACTACGTACAGTAAGTAGAGGAAGTATTGTATTCCACCCAAACATTCCATACCGAGATTTCACCGGAAATACATGTTTTGAGACACCCTGAATCCAAAAAAAGCATTTTTGGAAACATGTCCGTGTGTGTCTGTGTGCCTGTGAACAGCATAACTCAGAAACGAACAGTCGGATAAACACCAAACTTGGTATTTAGCTTCAGTATCTTCCAGAGATGCGTCGCCAAGGTTTTCAAGAAAATCCCCCCATCACAGAGTACCATTTACATGGAACATTTTTCGAAAATTTTAATTTTCTCAAAAATGGCTCTAACGATTTTGATTAAAATATCATATGTTTAAGATATTTTTATGACAAATAAAATGTATATCTTGAATTTTCTGGGAATGTCTCCAAAAGTATTCTTCATTGTGAACGACTTTTGCATAACTGGTAAACCATAAGAGATAGACAAAATTTTACTACATAAAAAATGTAGATCGCGTTAAAATACACAATTTATGTCATATACATTTTTTTTGTTGAGTGAACCATTTTCGAGATATTGCTTGTTATTCCCTTAAATTTTTCAATACATTTTCTCAAATGGGAATTCGTTATTCATTTTTACTTTCTCTACTACGTATAGTAAGTAGGGGAAGTATTGCATTCCACCCAAAAATTCGATACCGAGATTTCACCGGAAATACATGTTTTGAGACCTCCTGAATCCAAAAAAAGAATTTTTGGAAACATGTCCGTGTGTGTGTCTGTGTGTGTGTGTGTCTGTGTGTGTGTCTGTGTGTGTGTGAACAGCATAACTCAAAAACGAACAGTCGGATAAGCACCAAACTTGGTATTTAGGTTCAGTATCTTCCAGAGATGCGACACGAAGGTTTTCAAGAAAATCCCCCCACCCCAAACTACCCTTTACATGGAAGATTTTTCGAAAATTTTAATTTTCTCAAAAATGGCTCTAACGATTTTGATGAAAATATCATATGTTTAAGATAATGTTATGGGAAATGAAATGTATATCTCGAATTTTCTGGGAATGTCTCCAAAAGTATTCTTTATTGTGAACAACTTTTGCATAACTGGTAAACCATAAGAGATACACAAAATGTTACTACACAAAAAGTGTAGATCGCGTTAAAATACACCACTTATGTCATATACATTTCTTTTGTTGAGTGAACCGTTTTGGAGATATTGCTTGTTATTTCCTTAAATTTTCCAATACTTATACTTTTTCTCAAATTCGTTATTCATTTTTTTTATGTCCTGGACATGCAAAGAGAATGGAATGCACCACATAGCAACCAGCGTTAAAATATTTGACTATCGCTTAAAAGCTACCATATTCCCCTTGCATCTACAAGAAAATTACCAATAAGATTGACATATCGATATCTCGATTAACATGAAGCATATGGAGAATAGGCGTTTTTTAAAAATAGTGTGTACAAGAGTAGAGAAAGTCATGTGAGTGTAACA
Source organism: Deroplatys truncata (assembly GCA_030765065.1). Taxonomy (NCBI): domain Eukaryota; kingdom Metazoa; phylum Arthropoda; class Insecta; order Mantodea; family Mantidae; genus Deroplatys; species Deroplatys truncata. Next base: position 509,817 of record JAUKNL010000023.1, on the reverse strand, counting down.
CATCAGATTTTTTTGTCTTGGATATGCAAAGAGTATTAATCTGTGGCAAAGGGAATGGTGCTGCACCTAGCAACCCGCTATTAAGAGATATGTATGTGCTTAAAGGCTACTGTATTTCTATATTCCCCTTACATCTACAAGAAAATTAGCAATAAGATAAGAGGCTGCAAATGTTTATCTCGATTAACATGAAGTAGATGGAGAATAAGCGTTTGTAAGAATAGTTTGTAGAAGAGTAGAGAAAGTCATGTGAGTGTAACATCAGATTTTTACTTTCTCTACTACGTATAGTAAGTAGGGGAAGTATTGTATTCCACCCAAAATTTCGATACCGAGATTTCACCGGAAATACATGTTTTGAGACTCACTGAATCCAAAAAAAGCATTTTTGGAAACATGTCCGTGTGTGTGTGTCTGTCTGTGTGTCTGTCTGTCTGTGTGTCTGTGAACAGCATAACTCAAAAACGAAGAGTCGGATAAACACCAAACTTGGTATTTAGGTTCAGTATCTTTCAGAGATGCGACACGAAGGTTTTCAAGAAAATCCCCCACCCCAGACTACCCTTTACATGGAAGATTTTTCGAAAATTTTAATTTTCTCAAAAACGGCTCTAACGATTTTGATTAAAATATCATATGTTTAAGATATTGTCATGACAAATAAAATGTATATCTCGAATTTTCTGGGAATGTCTCCAAAAGTATTCTTCGTTATGAACGACTTTTTCATAACTGGTAAACCATAAGAGATAGAGAAAATTTTACTACACGAAAAATGTAGATCGCATTAAAATACACAATTTATGTCATATACATTTCTTTTGTTGAGTGAACCGTTTGCGAGATATTGCTTGTTATTCCCTTAAATTTTCCAATACTTATACTTTTTCTCAAATTCGTTATTCATTTTTTTTCTCCTGGACATGCAGAGAATGGAATGCGCCACATAGCAACCAGCGTTAAAATATTTGACTATCGCTTAAAACCTACCATATTCCCCTTGCATCTACAAGAAAATTATCAATAAGATTGACATCTCGATATCTCCATTAACATGAAGCATATGGAGAATAAGCGTTTGTAAAAATAGTTTGTACAAGGGTAGAGAAAGTCATGTGAGTGTAACACATCAGATTTTTTTACTTTCTCTACTACGTGTAGTAAGTAGGGGAAGTATTGTATTCCACCCAAAATTTCGATACCGAGATTTCACCGGAAATACATGTTTTGAGACCCCCTGAATCCAAAAAAAGCATTTTTGGAAACATGTCCGTGTGTGTCTGTCTGTGTGTGTGTCTGTGAACAGCATAACTCAGAAACGAACAGTCGGATAAACACCAAACTTCGTATTTAGGTTCAGAATCTTCCAGAGATGCGACACGAAGGTTTTCAAGAAAATCCCCCCACCCCAGATTACCCTTTCCATAGAATATTTTTCGAAAATTTTAATTTTCTCAAAAATGGCTCAAACGATTTTGATTAATATATCATATGTTTAAGATATTTTCATGACAAATAAAATGTATATCTTGAATTTTCTGGGAATGTCTCCAAAAGTATTCTTCATTGTGAACGGCTTTTGCATAACTGGTAAACCATAAGAGATAGACACAATTTTACTATACAAAAGATGTAGATCGCGTTTAAATACACAATTTATGTCATATACATTTTTTTTTTTTTTTTTTTTTGTTGAGTGAACCATTTTCGAGATATTGCTTGTTATTCTCTTAAATTTTTCAATACTTATTTGCTCAAATGGGAATTCGTTATTCATTTTTTTGTCTTGGATATGCAAAGAGTGTTAATCTGCGGCAAAGGGAATGGTGCTGCACCTAGCAACCAGCTATTAAGAGATATGTATATGCTTAAAGACTACTGTATTTCTATATTGCCCTTGTAAATATATATTCCCCTTACATCTACAAGAAACTTAGCAATAAGATAGAGTCTGCAAATGTTTATCTGGATTAACATGAAGTAGATGGAGAATAAGCGTTTGTAAAAATAGTTTGTACAAGAGTAGAGAAAGTCGTGTGAGTGTAACACATCAGACTTTTTTGCCTTGGATATGCAAAGAGTATTAATCTGTGGCAAAGAGAATGGTGCTGCACCTAGCAACCAGCTGTTAAGAGTAATGTCTATGCTTAAAGGCTACTGTATTTCTATATTGCCCTTGTAAATATATATTCCCCTTACATCTGCAAGAAACTTAGCAATAAGATAGAGTCTGCAAATGTTTATCTCGATTAACATGAAGTAGATGGAGAATAAGCGTTTGTAAAAATAGTTTGTACAAGAGTAGAGAAAGACATGTGAGTGTAACACATCAGATTTTTTAGTTAGAAGAGATGAGCTGAGATTAGTACATTTTTTGCACCTTGACTATCGACACTAATCTTTACTTCGACTTCAAATAATGTTCTGCTCCCTTTCGGAATACTTTTCAATCGTTTGCCTTTTTCCTTACGCTTCTCGGCTCCTGACTTATGTTTATAGCTGCTCATTGTTCGTTATTCATTTGAACAGTAACAGTAATTAATTAACGGTACGCAAGATGATGAAACAAATGTGCTTATAAAAGATTTAAAGATTGTTAACAACACAGCGGTACTGGAACAACAATGGATGGTATATTATTATAAGTCACGGTGCTGATTTGGTTTGGCCGCTTGGAAAAGTCATATGGCTATTATGGCGGGGGTGCGAGTTGATTAACACAGCAACCCAGCTATCGCGGGGTAAACGATATTCGCCTCTCTGCTGCATTATGTCAAACAATATATCCTCATTAGTGCTAAGTGGGAATATTAAAATGAATAAACGCGCCCTTATGCAATAATTGTATACCATCCTTTTTTTTGCGAGAAAAATATATTTGCAAGAAAACGTCACGAATCATTTGATTTTAATCTGACGGCCCCTTATTGCTCAGGGGCCTCAATGCACTTGCCCCCTCCCTCTGGGCGGTGAATTATTGTTATGGGAAAACGCTTAGAGAAAGTTCTAAGGGATAGCCTGAAAAATACCTTATCACATAACTTTCTTATTCGAGATTAGATCTCGCGACTAACATGTGAGGAATACAAACTGATTATAATATTACTATGATCAGAATGCAGTCGACATTGGGCAAACTCGCTTCTTTACACTTTGTAAACAGGACTTTGCTATTTTCTGTTTTAGGTGTTAGCAGCAGTGAGCAAGTTGAAAACGTAATAAACATGGCTAACAATTCTCTTTAATCTGTACTGTACACGTGTAATTCTGAAATACTAACGCCATACACACATACAATATACACTCGCTTACAGTGGGAATAATAAAAAAAAAGTGAATCTTTTAGCGTGCGCTCAAGAATGAGCAAATAGATATATCTCCAGCTGGTCTTAATTTTGTTTTGTGGTAACCCTGTCATTCATAACGAACCTGGTGCAAGCAACTAGGATGCAAATTCTCGGACATATTAATATTTAATTCAAGCATGATAGTTTTGCACGGTTATAGAAATAGTGTTTAGTGTATATAATTTGGTGTTGGCTCTCTAATAGTAAAATCCAAGTCAACATGGAAGGACGTACTCCAGACAAAAAAGATTTGGTAAAATTCCAGAAACTGAAGATGAAATATTTTCAAAATGAAGATATTAAAGTGGAATACGTCTTAGATCCACAGGTAAACTGTATAATTTCAGTAGATTATGCTCTTAAAATAAGATAAGTGGCAACTTGCGTTTGATCTGTTGCATGTTCGTATTGTTTGTTAATGCTTGGTTGGGTAGTATGGTAATACCAAAAGGAAATGCTATTTTGTCATGAATTACAAAACATTGGATAACTATTTGGCATAACCATATATTCTTTTAGTGGCATAAAGTCAACATGTCGTATGCTTCGTATTGAAGAGTAATTTAGGTTATATTTATTACCGATTAGAAACGTGCTTTAAGACACACTAAGCGCATTTTTGTCTATTGCCAGTTCAAACAAGCAATGCACCTAAACCTTTTTGAATAACATGTTTTCAGAAGCATAGCTGGGAGGGGTTTTAGGGGTTGGACACCCCATTGCTAACAGAAATGTAAAAATTAATAGCAAAAATATCTTTGTTAATGTAATAGCTACTCTCTAGGTTGGCGGGAACAAGATAGTTCCTAATCGTATCACTGGTAGCGCCGTATTTACGCTGCATGTCAGGCAATATCGCCTAAAAAGGTGTCAACAAGAGAAACTGTAAGTTATACGGCGTGGATACAATCATTTAAGATCTTGGGGCATGTTTTTGTTCCGGTGCTAAATTTGAGTGGTTTCCAAACGAGTGCAATACCTGTCTCTCAGTTTAGAACATAACTAGAAATAATATTTTTGAAATAAAATGGCCTACAACCGTAACAAAATACTTTACAGTGTTATTAATTCTTATATCATAACACATTTACCTCTTAGAATACGCAAAACATTCTATCCTAATTTTAATTCCAATTGCAGACCTTAGTCTGTGATAGTAAAATCTATTTATTTAAATATTCCAACTCAGGATTAATTCATATTTATCATTTTAATTGATATAAATTGTTTAAAAGAATGTATATATATATAATCCCCCCCCCCTCTTAATATTTTTCTGGCTACGCTACTGCATGTTTTGAAATAATTATGCGAGAATTCCCGTGCCACATGCTTAGAGATCTTCCAAAAGTTAATGAGCTGCAATAAATTTGCCTTCGTTCTGGTGGTCTAATGTTTGAATCCCAAACCTAGCATGCGAATTTCTTTCTGATGAGAATGGTTCCGATGCTGAATAAGGGGTGACTGGATAAAGCTAATCCATTAAAGTCTCAGATAATATTCCCAAGAAATTGTTATGATCTACACATTTATTCAAGTATATCTCTTTACGTATTCCGTTATTCGTTAACATTATTTTAGTTTTATTAGTAGTTTCTCATCCACTCAATTACTTAAAAACAAAGCTGTCTTTGAAAATAGCTAGCTCATCTTCTCTCCTTAGTACGAGTTCTTCTGAAATTCGGAGAAAGTGTTCCTAGTGTTTAACTCATCGCAGAAGGCGGCTAATAAATTATCAGCGACAATGTTTATCACATGCCCGCATGTGTTTATTAATGGAGGAGAGATAAGGGAAATCAATTGTCAGGTCTGCCAACCATACGGTGCCTCAGCCAGGATTTGGTTCTACTGGGAACAGAACTTTTGGCAGTCGCAATTGCAGAGCTGTAATTAGTGTCGGTCTCTTCGTCAGCTATACATAAACCAATTTAAGAACTGTTATATATACGGAATAAAACTTGTATAAATGTGATTTTGAACACAATTTATCGAGAACTTTCTAATTAGGTTAAACGTTGCACAAAATTGAGTAGTGAGTCTTTTAAAACGACTAGGTGAACGCAACATACACGGAGTTGAAATTTAATGTACTAAAGTTTAACCCCCTACTAAAACAAAAAACAAAAATTATTTTGCAGAAATCGTTCAAGTATTTTCATCTTTTTACTTTTGAAATTGAATGTTGGTTATAAATACAAATTAATAAACATATCGGGCATCAAAAATATGTAGTTAAAAACCTATATTTGAGCTTTGAAACAAAGCTTTTTTTTTTTTTTAAAAAAAACGAATATATTCGGGCTCCAGCCAAAAATTAAGCAATATAAATATTTCTAATTTTTTTTCTTCAAATTTTGTTGCTGTGTAAAATGCCTTGAAGCACGGAACGATGCACACATGTACCATCACTGTAAAAATCAGGAGTAGCTATCGGAGCAATAAATGCAAAATAATATGTTTCGTGACTATTCATTATGCAGATAGAACCAGTCAAATAAACAATGCACCCTAAACACAAAGCAAAGGCGCGAAGTCACTTCTCTTGGAGCCAGCTGTATCCATTACTGTTGCATCAGGAAACCGCCGTCTTTGTATTGACGGCTAAAGACCGGTGGAAAAAAAAGTTCTCATTCAGTATAGCATTTTATTTGTTATGTAAATATTTCAAAATTCATTTGCGTCATTTTTGGGAAAATAAAAAAATTACGAAAACTTTTCTATGTAAACAGAAACTAAAGGCGAGAAAAAAAAATTGTCGCATTATTTGGTCCGCCAAGTTGAGATGCTCGGAAAAGCATAATTATGTAGCTGGGCCACCTCCATCTCAGTAGTAGTAATAAATAAATGCTTACTTAGGCCAGTTGCAAATAACAATGCAAACTCCGCCTCCTTCTGTCTACCCACACCCAGGACATCTTCAGAGTAGAGGCGGTATGAGGTCAGCGAGGTAGTGTGGCGTCAGCATGGCGCTTATTACATGTGGATTCCAGGACCTGAGTAACACTATTGCAGTAAAGTGACTCCTCAATTGGTCCCAAGGACCTGAGTACATCCCTTACTAGGCCCACCATTAGGGGAAAAAATTCCCATGTCGCTACCGTAAATCGAACCCGAGTTCCCTCCCACGCAGGCAGCTGCGCTTCGTAGACTAATTATAGTAGGTAATAAGTCAATAAATGCAAAATAATTTTATTTGAAACAAAATTAGCAATCGGGCCTGCACACTGTGCACTGTACCGCCGTGGCCTGTGTTACAATTTAGTGGACATCTACAATCGGCCTTTATTTTTATTTACAAGAAACTGGGTGAATGCCAGAGCGTTTTATTTTTCGACATAATCCAAAGCCTTCATATCTCGGGCTTTTAAGTTAAGTGGTTAAAGAGCATTTCTTGGAAGATGGAATGGAATGTGTATCGGAGGGGCCTATGCCCCTTGAGGGGGCACCCCCAGGAGGGTGGATTTGAAAGGAGACACCGGGCGGCCGGAAACAGGAGTGACGCCACAGTGATGACATGGTTCATACTTTTTCCAAACCGAGACGCCCCGGCAGTCGCACCCTACTCCATACAGAGGGCTCAACGCCCCCTAAAGGGGTGCTCCGTATACCCTGGCAATCAGCCGAAGGCCGTGAGACGGAGAAAGTTCGCAGAGAGCATGCTTTTTCCCTGCCACGCTACACCGGAACACTATCGCCGACACCCCCAACCCTGTAACAGACCTAGCGGGGTGTACGGTGAATGGAACGATATGGTGGGACAGGAAATTTAGGGGATGGGAGCATTCGCCTCACCCGGGAAAACTCCGGAAAAAAATAACATGATTCAGAGTGGTCGTTCGCCGGGAATCGAACCAGGGACACGTTACTGCGGCGCCATCTGGGGGAATATTTCTTAATATACACTGCTCAAAAAAATTATAGGATCAATCAAAGCCCAAAATAAAACAGTGAGAGAATGTAAATTTGACAGTCAGATGTGTTTTGAAGTATTATTTAAAACTACGATAAAGTGTTCTAAAATGTTTTTAATTTTTCTGTGAATAAATTAGTGAAGTTGAAAAATCTGTGGAAATCAAAGTATCTCTTTGATTTATTGAATTATTGTTTTTTAAGTGGGGTTTAACAGCATTCTGTGGTAGAAAATTGTTATTTTGTATCCTTCGAGGCTAGTACAGAGCAATCAGACATCTGAATGAAACATCAGTCAAACAAGCAGTTGCATGAATTGTAGATGGCCGTGCCATTCACTTTGTCTCCAGGATTCTTCATGTCAGCCAGCCCTTGTGTCATCCAAAGGGTTTGGAGGTGATATATAGAGACAGATGGATTCAAGATATGGCCCATACAAAGGTACAAGAAGAAGACAACAGAGATACATGATAGATATAGGTAATATATAGATATATGCAAATCTTCAGCAAGAGATCCACAAAATGACGTATGAACAACAACTGGAGTGGTGTTTCTGATCAGACTAAGAAACAGGCTGAGAAATGCAGGGTTGAGATCTAGAATCCCCTTTGAAACCCCTTGTTTGACATGTCAGCATAAGGAAGCCTGGTTGAGATTTGCTCAGAATCATCTCAACTGGCAGCTCTGCCAATGGAAGGCTGCTCTCTTCACAGACAAGTCAAGGTTTAGTTTGACGGGTTGTGATGGTCATACACGTGTATGGAGACATCCTAGTGAACGTCCTGCTCCAGCCACTATCATTGAACATGACAGATTTGGAGGCAGTTTGGTTATAGTTTGGGTTGGTATTACTATTGAGTCTCGGACACAGCTTGCTGTTGTTCCACCATGCAGAATGCTAATGTTTACAATAAGAATACTATCCTTCAACATGTGTACCCTTTGCTTATGGAATGGACCCTAATTTTCTTCTGATGCATGATAATGCTAAACCCCATACAGCACGGAATACCAAAGATGCCCTACAAGAGTATCAAATTTGGGTAATGGACTGACTTGCACGCAATCCTGACCTCAATCCAATTGAGCATCTGCGGAATAAGCTGGATAAACTTGTTCGTGAGGGCCTGCTGTGGCACAGAATCTGGGAGAACTCGCAAATGCACTCACTGAAGAATGGGAGAAGATCCCACAAATTGCTATTAGGAGGCTGGTGTGAAGCATGCCAAATAGGTGTTATGCAGTTATTGCAGCTCTTGGGGGACATGCTATGTACTGAGTGTTGAAATAACCATGGAAACATGATTAGTAAACAATGTAAACCTGTATTTCCACTGTTTTCTGTATCAATCAATAATTTGATTGTATTTCCAATCCTGTGAGAAAAACAAGTTTGTTAGAATGCCTTTATAATTTTACACAATTCTTCAATCTATAATTACAAACTGTCAAACTCTGAATTGTAATAATATTTATTTTGGGACTTTGGTTTAAACATGTATTTTTCTAATTTTTTTGAGCAGTGTATTTTAAATTTGATTGACATTACAAAATTAAGACCCTATAAAAACTTGTGAGTTTTGATGTAACTATAAAAACTGAAAATCTTATATACATATATGAAACATTCTTAGACACACAATTTGGCTGAAATCGAAGCAGAAAGGTAGAGGTCTTCCTAGTATTTGCGAGTTTTAGGTGAGCCATGCAAGTATAGCGTTGACATTTTAGTATAGGTTAGAGATTGAAGAACTTTTCTTGACTCAATTCAGATTTAATTAAAATAGGCACGAATTTAATATCAGCTTTTATCAGAAAGCCTCACAACATCTCTACTTCATTGTTAGAATTCTTTACCTAGCAAAGTCAGAGATTGTTGTATGTTGCCACAGTTCTAAAGAAGAATAGGCTCATTCTTTCATGCTAGCCATGTTGAGCACCAAATTGGAACTCAGTTTTTTATCTCCTTTAATTAATCTGGACAAAACCTTGAACACACACACTTTAGGTAAGCTACTTATGACTCTCAAAAACCATCCTTATCCTTATTTTCAACAAACATATTAGGTTTGTTGCGACACTCCAGTCTGTGATGGTTCATGATCAGTTCATGTATGGTCAACGATAATGCGCTGATTTACCATCAGTTCCCGGTGACAATCAGTACTTGCTATTTGCTATGTACTCATTCATTCAGAACATTAGACTTGGCCTGGTTGTGTGATTGGTTAGTGAGTAAATGTCACTGCAGCCGTTAGCTATGAGAACGGCAAATGCGAAAAACAGACATGATGTTTGTATTGTTGTGCTGTGCCAATGCAGGTCAGTTGTGATTTGACAGAGCAGTTGTGTTGTGTTCCGAGTGTGTACCAAAAGTGACTCAAGTGTAACATTTGTGCTATTCTGGGTGCCTAAGTGATAAATAAAATGTGTTTCGCAGTAACTGGTGTTATCATTTGTTTCAGAATCTTACATAATAATATCAGATTTTTCCCACAATTTTATTTATGTATAAAGTTTCAATAGATGAATAAGGAATTAGCTGACTTTTCATTATTGTATGTCTGTATTACAAGCTTATATTGCACAGCATTATCATTTCTGGTCACTACAAGGAAACAGGTTGTTCCTTTTAGCCATAGTTTTACTTGCAGAGTTTAGGGGCATACCTTAGTGAAAATCATGTGTGTGTGTGTGTGTAAGCATATTTTTTATGTAATATTCAGAGCAAAAGTAGACATAAAAATGAAAATGTGACTTTTATAAAATGTATACAAAGTGTTAGTATTACCACATGAAAAAATATTATGTGTAATCTTGAAGTTTTTTGCCTAATTTCAAGATATACCAATACATAGTTTTATTGTGAGAGTTTTGTTTATTAAATAATACAGTTATAGAAAATGTAAGTGATCTTTTCCCTGGTATCTTTCAAGTGAATCACATCCAGGCATAACTGTGTACAACTGGAGGATAAATGGAAAAAACATTTAGTCATCATTGTTGATGTAGATTGCAAGCAAGAGCATGAATCAATATTGTTACTCTCATGTCATTTGAAATGTAATACTGATTTTTTCAATTAAATCTTTAATTATATTTTAATGATTCAAGAACAATGTAAGATGATTTAATACTTAATAAAAACAGTAATACAGAAGTTCTTTGTTAAGAAACCAATGGTTGTAAATTTTAAATGAACATTTAATCATATTGAGGAATTTCCAAACTCTGAATGATATGTTTCAATAGTTTTATGTTTCTATGCATGAAATAACTGAACTTTAATGTGATTCATCAGTCATTCTTAAATGCAAGATGTGGTTTATTGTTTAGCTGATGTATGGCGCAAAATAAATTCTTTATAGAATTTCTACACAGTGTTCACTTCATACAATTTGTAAGAAATATCTACAAATGATACTAAATTCAAAAATATTTTCATGAAGCTAAAAAAAAGCATATGTTTACTTTTTAGACAATGGAAGCTTTATTGAATCAAAGAAACAAAACTTGATTTTTCCAGATTCGTCAATGGCCCAGAGACTGGATAGGATTGTATCCATCTAATTGGAACAATTTACAACAGTACATAACATTTGAATGGGCTGTTTGTCGTCCATGTGATGAAAAGTCACCTTATCGAACTGAAATATTTAAACACAAGTATCATTCAGAAGCCATAGCATTTGACAAGCAATATCAGTTTATATATGTGGACAAGAATATGAAGGTAAGTGTTTCTCAGAAAAAAAAATGTTACTTAATTTTCCTTCACTTAAGCATCACTAAGAGAAATAAAATATCTGATTTTGCCTATTCATCATGACACAAGGTGTCTCAATAAAACAAAATATTTTCATTGCTTTAGAACATTTTGTCGGATAATGTTAGCAACACAAAATCTATGTCAATTGGGTTCAACCTTTGGAAGTGAAGTAAAGCCAGTGATCCCATGTCATGGATTTACAGCATGTAAAAGAACCTCAAGCCTGATAAAGAGGCCTCTGAGCAAAATTACCAGTCTATCATGCCCAATATACTAGAATGGGATGCTAAGGACCACAGCAGTTAAAGAATGTCCATAAATAAACTCAATTTAATTTTTTTTTTCTATGTCAATTATTCATCAATTTTATGCCACTGTTGTTAATATGGAGATGTGGTCTGCAGCTCAACATACCATGGTAAATTGTTTTATAAGAACAATGACAATCCAATTGCTGCAAGAAAAGCATTCTGATTTCACTACAATCTTGGAGTTCTAAAGGTTCATTGTGACAGCTTTCAGCGCTATTGAACATATCCCACGCCAGTGTTATTGAGAAAGGACTTGTGCTTTTGCCCATACAAGTTGTAGATTGCCATCAATTACTATGGAATATCAACGAAGCCCATTTTCACGTAAGTGGTAGTGTAAATAAACAAAAGTAGACCTTTACACAGTCAGAAGGTAAGAGTGTGTTGTGCAATCTCTTCACAAAGGGTTTTTGGCCTCTATTTTGTTGAAGATGAGCAAGGACGAACAACAATAACTTTTAATCGGTATGTCCAGAACTTGCAAGATTTTCTTTGGAGGAGCGAACATGGTTCCAACAAGATGGCACTACAACACTCATAGCTAGAATTTCTATGGCAGCTGTGCATAAACTCTTCGGATTCACACAGTCACTAAGTGCAGGAATATTTCTTGGCCTCCCAGATCCCCAGATCTGTTTGTATGTGACTACTTTCAGTGGGGATATCTGGAGTGCAGAGTATATTCAACTCATCTATAAAACCTTGAAGAACTGTAGGAAAGGATTCACAGAGAAACTAATGCTATTCCTGTTGAAATGCTACAACATTCATTTCACGATCTGCATAGGAGGCTGGCGGAATGTCATTGCAGAAATGGAGGCCATTTAAAGGACAGAATCTTCAGAAAATAAAATAATGAACTTTGTAACATAAAATGGCATACTATTGACATTAATTCTCTGCATTTATTATGTTCCCTGTTTAATATTAAGCAAGTATTGTTTTATAGTTTAAAATGTTCGTTTCATTGAGACATCCTGTATATTTCCATTACATAGTTTCATACATTTTATATTTTCCCTAAATGAACCATATTTATACACTGAAGTGTAGCAATATTAATACTGATATTTATTTCAAAACTGTCCTTCCTTTATACAGGGGTTTATGAAAGCTAAGATTCAGAGTTTAGGCTTGAAAACGGACAGAAAACAAGCAGTTGATAATAAACAAATGGGGAATAAAAAGCATAATAATTAAGAATGCCTGCTTTCAAACAAGCTATAACAAAAAATAAAATGTTAATGTTTGAACCAGATGTATGCTGTCTTTCAAGCCACTTGAATTAATATTATGAATATCATAATATTTAAGATTGTAAAAACACATCTCATTGTGACGGGCAAATGAATGTATGTGGTGCTTACAAAACATTGAAAATATGTCTGCCATTCTCTTATTCAACATGCACAATTCTTTCTGTACCATGCACATCATTTTGGAGATAATTTCTTTGATATTGGCAGTTTCTTCTGAGATAGCACTTTTCAGTTATAGTAGAATTGGTACCAAGAAAACTTGTTCTTTAAGATAATCTAATCTCACACCCAAAAGTCAGTTGGATTGAGACCTGAAGATTGTGGCAACAATATTGTTGGAAAGTGCCTAGTGTTGACACAATTGCCAAAGATATTTTCCTCAAACTTCCTGATTAAATCCCCATAATTAACAATTAAACATGGGCTGGCTCTTAAATTGTTGTTCTTCTCTCTTTCATGGTTTAGGCCATTGACCTGTTCTGGTCTATCTCCCATCTCAGCATATGAGGGCTGTCTCAGAAGTACCCAACCTAACAAAGAAAACACAAAAATTTTGGGAAAAACATCTTTATTTCTCTACATAGTTTCCTTTCAGCTCGTTACACTTTTCCCAGTGATATTCAATAGCTTTGATATCCTGTTTATAGTGAGAACCGTCAATTTCTGCAAAATAGCCATCAACTGCAAACTCCACCTCTTCATAGTAAAAAGTGGAGTTGTCTGGTTTTGAAAAGCAAAGACTTCAGTTTACTTCTACAAAAGAGAGCATTTATAAGTATGAATATTAGGTTTTTTTTAAGAATGCAAAAGAAAATGAAGAGTATGGAGAGGTATAATCAGTGAAAAATGCAAACAATGCCTTCTGCTTATCATTTTCAGGTTCTAGGATCTTCTTCATATTTAGGGTTCTTACCACCAATACCTTTTTCAAGTGTGGTTAAAAGCGACGTTTCAATGCTTCAGTCGCAGCGAAATGGGTTGAAGAGAGCTCCTAATGTTTATAAATTGCTGAAGCCAACTATACCTCCTGTAAGTAATAGCAAATATATCTATTGTGCTGACATAAACACAGTTATTTTATTTAGAAGTGAGTATGTAACTATTTGTGTACAGCGTTGGTATCAGATTGAAGTGTTATAAAATAATCTTTAAGCTTAGATAGTTCAAGTAAAACTTTCCTTGCAGTATGACAGGGAAGACAGGCAAAATTATACATTTGGGCAGAAGAGTTTCGCGGTACTTACTTCAAATTTCATGGTATTCATTGGTATGTGGAAGCACTAGGAATCTTCCCTACTATAGTCGTTTCCACACATAAACACTGCACATTGTATCACTCTGCGCTTGGCATCTCATGAATGCATGGTGGAATTTCCTTTCTTCCCTCCAAAGCTACTTACTTTTGACAGCTCAAGAAACTGAAATGGCCATCATTTACTCCCAATTTTATATTGACCACATGCTATCTTTTACTGCACTAGCTCTGACTGTTAAAGAAATGCATAGCCCTATGGCTATACCTTTTTCACTATAAGTTGAAAGGAAAAGTAAACAGAACTTAAATGTATCACTCTGCTGAGCACATGGCAGCACCACATGGAGTATGAAGGGAACTAAGTACTCATGAGAAGAAATTGCTTCAGACAGAATGTGAATACAGTATATTGCGCAGCTTGGGGATCATTACCTTTTAAACATTGTATGTCTTATCGCTATATTTTGCCTTTCATCCTAAACTTCTAACACATAATACTAAGAGTAGACAAATAAAAGTGGTACCTGAACATTTCGGCATCTGTGATTAAAGGTGCTGGATTAAACTGTTCCTTACTTCAGGTTTTAGAAATCATTCATTTAATAACTAATATCAGTATACCACTTTTGCTTTAACCTTTTATGAGTCAGAAAGTTAAGAAAATGGTTAGACTATAGGTTAGAAAACCACAGAAAACAAACGCAAACCAAGCAATCCCAGCAACAATTCTGCATCACTAACAAAGAAGTTCAATTATTGCTAAATAATTGCCAACCATATTCATTGTTGATTAAAGGTAAGTACGTTTCACAGAATTTGTTAAAAGCATTTAACACAGTTGTTTTCTTTCCATTTTCTGCATTTATATTTTCCACAGAGCACATTGCAAAAGTACACCGATGGCTTATCCGGAAACCGCAAATGAACTGCAGCGCCTGTGCATAGCCTCTTAAACTTTCTGCCTATAATGGTTCATGTAGTTATAGGTGAATCTGAATAAACACATTTTGTTTCATAAACTGAACTGTTACAATAATGGGTTTTTCAAATTTCTCTGCACGAGAATAACCACAATATATTACGATCTGAATCAAACTGTTCTATGTATAGGAAGAGACGACATGCTAAGCGGAAAAAGCTATGGTTGCCCACCAGCCAGTAGGTTGCTTTCTTGTCACATTGTTTTAAACTTAAAGTGAAACCACTTTGGTAAACAAACTAAATGCACTAATTCAAGAATGGATGAAATGTTATGAAATATATTTTATTAATGTTTCTGCAGAAAGCACCTCGTCTCTGGTAGGGGGCTTGTTGTTTAAGAAAAAGGTACACAGCTTAAAACATATGGCACTTTTCACAAAGTCCAATTGGCCTAAAACACTGTTTGTCGATTCCTTTTCTTTTTCAGAGTTTTCACAGTTGCTACCTTCTTCACTTCCTTCCTTGTACTGGAAACAGCATTCACATCAGTTGCTTCCAAAGTTGATATAAAAAATGCTTAACAATAACGCTCTAACAAAAAATTTAATACATTTAAAACTATTGTTTTTTCATCACTTTCAAGGGCTTTACCACTTCTATGTTTAATAGCACTGTTCTGACCTACCACACTCTCAGCCAGAAGCAAGACATAAATAATACTGCACTAGCATGACCATTGTTTTGCTGCACTAAACAATGTGGGAATACCAAAGGTTGCATGGCCATGATAATAAAAGAAGCCAATTATTTATGTCTAAATGCAATGATCATTAAAATATTATGCTTATTTACCGTCTTTATTATTTGAAATAGAAAAATAATGATAATACATCTAGTGCAGTAACAAACTATTTTTGTTCACTTGAAAGTTGTGCTGTGGCAAAGGCATGTAGATTTGTTTATACCAGAACCGGCCGGAAGTCGGCCCTTCCGATGATGGAGCAATTAGCTCCCGAAACCGGTCAAGTTTTAAAACATGTAAGTGGTATTAAGTGTTTCAACTCCGACTCAAATTTTCTATATAATTTCAAATTCACATCACTGTTACTAGCTTATCCATATTTTATACTAATTGTCCATTAATATTGTCTATTGCACATTTTTCATTTAAACATTTTCTTATTAATACATAACATTTTCTGGTCCCCATTGATGTCTTTCTTGTGCGTCAATGAAGAGTTACTGTTGGAACCTGGTGGATGATCTGGATGATCTTGGAGATATGGATGCTGTGTACTCTTGAATGTTTTGTTTAAATTTACTGCGCCTCTTACACTGTTGGTGTGACAAGTTTATGTTGAGTGTGGTAATTGTTGTAGGTTGTTGCATGTGTAATGCATAGCAAATTGTTTGTAATTTTTTATTTTGTTCATTCTGTTTTAAGATATACTTAAAATTCTACTAGCTCTTAGTTGTAGCAGTGTTGAATACATTTTTAGGTTTTCCGCGTTTAAGTTGAGATAATTTTTATTCAAATAAAAATTAAAATAAGCAAACTTTCACTGTTTTGTGTTTTATTTTATTAAATCAATGTCCTTTAACGATGAACAAATTGTAACTATTAAAGCAAAGATTTACATACATATGTTTGCTTTAACTGCTTTATAGATTTACTTTATACTACTGTAATTACTTATTTGTTCCTTCTTGTTCTGTTTCAATATTTTGTGTAGAAATTTATATACTTCTTACGCTTTACATGTAAGCATCTCCTGTGTGCAAATTTTACTAACAATCCCAATAAAAATGAATCTTGTTTTTCTTAGCTTTTGTCTGATTGCTACCTATCGTAAAATGATTCACTTAGTTTTTAATTCTTACATGGAAAAATAACATATTCGTAATAATAACATATTTACAATCATATATATAACACTTTACTGCTTAAATTGTAATATTTTTTACATATTTTTTTGGTACTATTACAATATTTTTATTGTGAAGCCAATCTTTTTTGATTAACTTGTTTAAATTATTGTTAACATATTTTCAATCTTATTAATTTTGTTATATATCTCTTTATTGAAACAAATATAATTCTCTTAAATATTTTAAAGTATTTTAATGCCCAAGGCAAAGTTGATTACACAAATGGTGTTTTAAAAGAATAGTGCATTAATAATTGCGATACACAATGTATACATAAATGTACAATATATGAAATTTCTTTATCCATTCCATTGGATTTCTGTTTTACCATTTTTAGCAAGGTTTACAAATTATTTACAATCATTTTACTAAATAAGTGCTTCACTATGTTTCTATGTATTGCAATCTTACTGTGGCAGCACAAAATACTAGGCATTGGGTAATGCATCAGTATTTTCAGAGCGCATTATTGATATGCACATGTTAACAATATGGTTAGGCAAGGTCATTTTATCCCAGGTTGCATCTCATGATGACGGTGATGAAGTAGGCCTAAATAATGAAAGTGTTCGCAGTGTGTTCTAATACAGTTCAAACTCTAGATATTACACAGTGATTTTTATCATCATAAAGCCCAAATGATGACAGTTTTCACTGATTAGTGTATATAATCGACCCCTGAATCTTTTTTTTTCTCTGTTTGAATTATGAATAATGGTACTGGCATGTCTTCCTCCGTGGTATAGTGGTTACCATGCTAGCCTCTAGTTCCCGAGGTTGCGGGTTAAACGTGATGTCTTTTTTCGGGCGTAAAAATCCTTGGCATGGCTTCCTTCAGAAGGGAAGTAAAGCCAGTGGTCCTGTGTTGTAGATTTATAGCACATAAAAGAGCCTCAAGCCTGATAAAGAGGCCTCTGAGCAGAATTTCCAGTCTTTCATGCCCAATATAGAATGGGATGCTGAGGACCATAGTAGTTAAAGAGCGTCCATAAATAAAACTCAATTTTATTTCAGTACTGGCATGCAATTAAGTACTGTAAATAGTGCATTACATTTATTATTTATGTGTTTGTTTCATTTATTGTTTTCTTATATTAAATAGTACATAATTAGTAAGAGTAATAATCTAATAAAATAGCTTGCTTCATAACAAAATTCACTTTTACATTTTCTCATTTATACATTTGTAGCTGTCTCCCTTTGAAAACGTATAACTGAGGTTATTCTTGCAGGTTTTTTTTAACAAGTGTTTCTTGAAGCCATGAGATTTCTATGTTACTCAGACATGTGGTACAGGGAAGGTAATTCAAAATAAATTTATAATAATAGTGAAACTGATTTTATTGCATGTTTTAAAACACGCCGACTAATTATACAATATTAAAATCATGATGTTACATTTATTGAAGATTGGCTGAATACTAAAGGTTATACCCGTCTGGAATACTGAAGAATAATGATGGCTATTCTCCTGAAAGTTTGCTTATATATCATACTATCTCCTTGACAATTCATCAACAACCATTCTTAGTTTTATTTTTCTATGATTATAAACAAACGGTAACATTTTTTTTCCTTATTGACATTTTACATTAAGGTTGGTCATGTAGCTTTTAAATGTTAGTTATTTTAATATTTTTTCCTCATTATACCGAACATATATGCTGATTGAAACATATAAATATAATTAATAACAAATAAAGAAACATAATTATATTAATTAAGGAACATAAGTGAATAAAAATGTGTTAACACATAACACATCAGGTAAGTTCTTTATTGAGTCAACATGAGGTATTATAACTGCTTCATACACTACAATAGAACCACAATTAAATCATTATAATGAAGGGAATGGGGTTGATTGTTAACTGAAAGTGATGGATAATCCATTCTACTTTTATAAACAATAGGTTTAATAAGCAATTACACCAACAAATTCACTAAACACAGTACTCCTATGATATATTTCTTTGTATATTTAGAACAATGGCAATAAAAGTGATTATTGTCCATGGGACAGGATTGAGCAGGAAGAGGTAACAGACGTTTGTTCTGTAGAACCAATAACCAGGCACGTGCTTACTTGCATCCATCTGCCGTCAGTTTCTAGGTACATTGCTAGGCAACAACAGTACATTATGATCATTACTATTGTTTGATTGCATGAACACTGTGATTTGAAACTAAAACTTAAGTAATATACAACTGAAGGCACAGAACAACCTTTTGATTAGAGTACATGTTCATTCTATATTCAGTTCATAACATTGTTGCCATGCTTGCATGGGAACCAATGTAACATAGACTTTTGTTCCAAAACAAGTTTAATTTTTTCCGTGTACAGGGAATTTTCATTCCAGAACACACATACACCCAAAAAAGGAAAAAAATATGATGTGTTACACCCGCATGACTTTCTCTACTCTTGTACAAACTATTTTTACAAATGCTTATTCTCCATATGCTTCATGTTAATTGAGATGTTAATCTTATTGCTAATTTTCTTTTAGGTGCAAGGGGAATATGGTAGGTTTTAAGTGATAGTCAAATCTTTTAAGCGCTGGTTGCTATGTGGCGCATTCCATTCTCTTTGTATGTCCAGGGCATAAAAAAAATGAATAACGAATTCCTATTTGAGAAAAAGTATTGGAAAATTTAAGGGAATAACAAGCAATATCTCGAAAATGGTTCACGCAACAACAAAAAATGTATATGATATAAATTGTGTATTTTAACGCGATCTACATTTTTTGTGTAGTACAATTTTGTCTATCTCTTATGGTTTACCAGATATGCAAAAGTCGTTCTCAATGAAGAATACTTTTGGAGACATTCCCAGAAAATTCGAGATATATATTTCATTTGTCATAAAAATATCTTAAATATATGATATTTTAATCAAAATCGTTAGAGCCATTTTTGAAAAAATTAAAATTTTCGAAAAATGTTCCATGTAAAGGATAATCTGGGGTGGGGGGATTTTCTTGAAAACCTTTGTGTCACATCTCTGGAAGATACTGAACCTAAATACCAAGTTTTGTGTTTATCCGACTGTTCGTTTCTGAGTTATGCTGTTCACAGACACACACCTAGACATATTTCCAAAAATGCTTTTTTTGGATTCAGGGGGTCTCAAAACATATATTTCCGGTGAAATCTCGGTATCAAATTTTTGGGTGGAATACAATACTTCCCCTACTTACTATACGTAGTAGAGAAAGTAAAAACAGAAAGATGCAAGAATCATCCTGTATTTTGTTATAAATTACTGTAGGTAATATTATTTCATCAGAGTACCTACTGATTTTTGTGTTATTTCTTTGTCTCTATAGCTGAAGTTATCAGATGCAAAATTATTGCCCACAAGTCAAGACAAAGAACCTGATGTAACACACCGCATACCAGAGAAGCCACTGCAAGAACTGCAGAAACCGTTAAGCCAACTTGACAACTGTAATAATGCTTCTCAGGGTTCTCAGACTGATAAGTGTCTTTCAGAGGTAGATTTGTATAACTCCAAGGAAAATGCAGTTCCAAATGTTCCCCCTCAGCTTAACGAAGAGGAGGAGGAGGATTGTGAGAGTGAAAGCATTAACAAAGAGGTATTGTATGTAAAATAAGTATTTAAAGCTGTTACAGAAAAATATTTTGTAAATTTGAGTTTAAAAATTAATAGATGCTATACATTGGAACAAATGGATGTGTGTCATGGAAGTGTACATATGTGGTGTGTGCCTATTCACCATTGGAAGATTTTTACAAGTTTATGGCTTTATTAATAGTTTAATTACAGTAACATATTGTGAATAATATTTGTATACAGAAAATACAATATATACAGACATTGTAATGAAAAGAAGCTAGAAACAGTGATGTGTATTGAATTTATTTAAAGGTGAGTCGGAATTGTAACACTAACATCACTTAAGTTTACTCACTTAACATGTTTCGGGAAACCGTTGTTCCCATCCTCAGAAGGTTAATTCGACTGGCCCGTGTTGTTGGTGTTTCCGTTTTTTGGACTGGATCCTGTGGTGGCATCTTGTGGTGGAGAAATGTACTTCCAGAGAGGATTTGGTGGCGGCAAATCAAAATTCATTAGATGTGTGTTGTGTTTTAGAATGGTGATCTTCTCCCATGCATCTAATTCGGCTGCAAATTTGGCTGGTTTGACTAATGTAATATTGGGTTTGATGTTGTGATTAGTGATCCAAAAATGGTGTGAAACTGCAGATTTGTCCATTTGTTTGTATTTAATACATCTCATGTGCTCCTTTAGCCTAGTTTCTAGGTTTCTTTTTGTCTTACCTATGTATACTTTATTGCAATCTGAACAATTGATTTTATAGATTCCAGCTTTTTTGTCTTGTGGAATGGGGTCTTTTAACTTGCTACAAAGTAATTTCTCTATGTTAAATTTGTTCTGTGGAGCTAGGTTAATGTTATGTTTCATGAAAATCTTCTTAAATTTGTGAAAAGTTCCTGGGTGGTATGTGAATTTCTTGAACTTTAGCTCTTTATCTTGCTGGCTGAGATTTGTTGTGTTTCTGATGTGCATCTGTCGTTTGAATTTTGCAATTTTTTTGTCAATAGTTGTTTTGTTGTACCCATTATGTATTCCTGTGTCTACTATATGCTGGTATTCTAACTGGTATTCTTTTTTATTTAAGGGGGTATATACCAGTCTATGTGTTAGGCTAAGGAATCTTGTTCATACAAGATTCCTTAGCCTTACTAAACCTACAGAACCAATCAATAAAATTCACCATAGAAATAGAAAAAGAAGGCATGCTACCATTTTTAGACAAGTTCATACAAGACTCCTTAGCCTTACTAAACCTACAGAACCAATCAATAAAATTCACCATAGAAATAGAAAAAGAAGGCATGCTACCATTTTTAGACAAGTTCATACAAGACTCCTTAGCCTTACTAAACCTACAGAACCAATCAATAAAATTCACCATAGAAATAGAAAAAGAAGGCATGCTACCATTTTTAGACCTAAAAATCATCAGAGAACAAAAGAACCTAACCTTTGGCATATACAGGAAGCCAACACACTCTACTAATTACATAAAAAATAAGAGTTTCAATCCAACCACACACAAACATGCAGTACTAAACAGCCTAACACATAGACTGGTATATACCCCCTTAAATGAAAAAGAATACCAGTTAGAATACCAGCATATAGTAGACACAGCAATACATAATGGGTACAACAAAACAACTATTGACAAAAAAATTGCAAAATTCAAACGACAGATGCACATCAGAAACACAACAAATCTCAGCCAGCAAGATAATGAGCTAAAGTTCAAGAAATTCACATACCACCCAGGAACTTTTCACAAATTTAAGAAGATTTTCATGAAACATAACATTAGCCTAGCTCCACAGAACAAATTTAACATAGAGAAATTACTTTGTAACAAGTTAAAAGACCCCATTCCACAAGACAAAAAAGCTGGAATCTATAAAATCAATTGTTCAGATTGCAATAAAGTATACATAGGTAAGACAAAAAGAAACCTAGAAACTAGGCTAAAGGAGCACATGAGATGTATTAAATACAAACAAATGGACAAATCTGCAGTTTCACACCATTTTTGGATCACTAATCACAACATCAAACCCAATATTACATTAGTCAAACCAGCCAAATTTGCAGCCGAATTAGATGCATGGGAGAAGATCACCATTCTAAAACACAACACACATCTAATGAATTTTGATTTGCCGCCACCAAATCCTCTCTGGAAGTACATTTCTCCACCACAAGATGCCACCACAGGATCCAGTCCAAAAAACGGAAACACCAACAACACGGGCCAGTCGAATTAACCTTCTGAGGATGGGAACAACGGTTTCCCGAAACATGTTAAGTGAGTAAACTTAAGTGATGTTAGTGTTACAATTCCGACTCACCTTTAAATAAAATATACAGACATGTTTAAAAAGATTTTGCCCCCAAGTGATAACTGCAGCAGTATGTGAGACTCTCCTGAATGTCGTGTAATAGGCAGTGGTGCAGTTTTACTTTCTCTATTGCTTATCTATTGTAAGCAGAAGTAGTATTGCATTCCATTCAAAAATTCATTACCAAGATTTCACTGGAAATAAACGTTTTGAGGTCCCCTGAATAAAAAAAAAGTGTTTTAGATGAGAATGTGTGTTTGTGCGTGCATGTTCATGTGAGTATGTATGTGTGTGTAAACTTGTGAACAGCATAACTTAAAATGAAAAGTCTGTTAAATACCAAATTTGGTGTTTGTTCAGCATCTTACGAGGATGCAACACAAAGGTTTTCAAGAAAATCCGTTCATCCCAAACATGAAAAAAAATTTCATTATTTCCCCCCCCCCCCTTAAAAATGGCTGTTAATGAGTTTGACTAAGATACCATACATGTAAAATATTTGCATGACAAATAAAACGTATATCTTGAACTTTCTGCAAATAGCCAGTGAAGTTCTGTTTATTCTGAATGACCTTTGTATAATTGGTAAACCGAACAAGATAGACAAAAATCTTACTGCACAAAAAGTGTAGATATTGTTAAAGGACACAATTTATGACAAATAAAATTTTTTGTCGTGTTAACCATTTTTGAGATTTTCTTTATTATTGCTTTGAATTTCCAAATACTTAAGTGATAAGTTGCAGGGCCGTATTTAGAGGGGGGTTTTAGGGTTCAACCCCCCCCCATGAAACTTCTGACAGTTTTATTTATTTAAATTCATAGCAAACCAATATGGGAAAATGTCGTTAGACAACAGTAGGTCTATTGCTAGTAGCACATTTACAAGAAAGAGGGAAACTTAATATTGTCGCCTTACATAGGTAAGGTGACCATACATTCCGGTTTTCGAAGCAGTCTCCATGTTTTGTGCTGTAAGGTGGAATATGCTCATTCTGGTGAGTTTTTCTTGTCTATATAATGTCTCCAAGCAATTTTTATCCATGTAACATCTATATTCTACGGAGTAGGTACATGGTGTGCGGGGTACTGTTAAGTTTAGATCTTCTTGTGGAAAACCCTCCCCAAAAATGTTTTCTGGGTATGGGCAAGCTAAATCGCTGTTTGTTTTTCCTCATGGTCATGCAAAGAGCATGGAATTATAGTCATATAGCAATCTGATTTTTAAAAATCTGACCAATACTTTAGCCCACTGTATTCATCTGATACCCACAAAAAAGTGTAATGACAGTTTATCTCTATATAATAAGAAGTGGACAGAAGATTAAGCTTTTGTAAGACTGGTTTAGAGAGAGTATAGAAAGTCATGTGTAGCACATAGTCACTATTCCTATTGATACACACATGCAAAGTTTTCACATCCTGTTGATTAAGAAATCAGGGGGACTGCTGCCATTGCCGATGATGCACTACTATTTTAATGTCTTCATAACAGATGTAATGGTGACACCTCAGATGTTCTTAAGTTTTGGAAAGAGGAAGAAGTCACAAGATATGAGGGCCAGGCTAAATTGAAACTGGGATATCCCATATACATGGCAGAATTGATGGTGTTTCCATGCTTTATAAATTTTGTGTGCCTTATGCCATTACAATCCCAGAAAATGATCATCAACACTTTACCTGCAGAAATGGTGAGTTAATTTTTTGGGATTTGGCAAGCCTTATGCCTGTATTCCACTGACTGTCACATATTCACCAGGTCATAATGGCAAGCCCATGTCTTCTAAAGCATATGGAGTCAGAATTTCATGACACTTGCTTCTGCTGCTATTTCATTTTGGAGTTAGCTTTCTTGAAACCCATTGTGTACCAGTTTCATGTAGCCAAGCAAATCATGGATGATGTGGTGAATTTGCTCAACTGAAACTCTATTTGCTATGGAGATTATTTCTGTTTGACTGGAGTGAATCAAATTATCCACTGCACTTAATGTTGTGGATCTGTGGCTGTTACAGGTCATGCAAAGCTGAACTTCCATGATTTTCCTGTCTGGATTACTATCTTTCAGATTTCTTGCCTATTTCCTGACTGTATTCACAAATATGCATATAGTGCAATTGGTAATGCATTGAATATCTACTGCCTAGGTAGCTGAGGTTAAGGTGGTACAAATCCATCTAGAACCATCCTCCCTGACTGAAATGTGAGGGAAGTACCCTAAACTTAGGGTTGGAACATTTCCTTTCCCAATTATCATCATTTTATTTCATGTCATGTCTCAATAGTGTTACTGCCTGTAGTGTTATACGAAGTAAGAGCAAATGTTAAAAAATTTGAATATCCAGAGATGCCACTGCACTGTGAGGAGCTATTTCATCTTTATATCCATGAGCATTGCCATTTTGTCCTTGACTGTGTGTTTACGTGATGTAGCCTATTACTTTGATGTTGGTTTCATGTCCATATCCTGCATATCATTCCATTTATTAGAAGGTAAAAGTTTTCAAACTGCCTGTGTAGAAGTTCCATGATGTTGTCCTCCGTGGTGTAGTGGTTACCATGCTAACCTCTAGTTCTCAAGGTTGCAGGTTCAAACCTGGCAGAGGGCAATGAATTTTTTGTGCGTAAAAATCCTTAGCATGGCTTCCTTCGAAAGGGAAGTAAAGCTGGTGGTCCTGTGTCATAGATTTATGGTACGTAAAAGAACCTCAAGCCTGATAAAGAGGCCTCTGAGCAAAATTACCAGTCTTTCACGCCCAATATAAAATGGGATGCTAAGGACCACAGCAGTTAAAGAGCATCCATAAATAAAATTCAATTTAAGAAGTTCCATGATGAACATTATTTCCAAAAAATTCTAATGTGTTACATTCATATGATATTAACTCATTATCATTTATTTTCTAATACCTTTTACAAACTATTCTTATAAATGGAAATAATTGTTCTTTCACACAAGCCGTGTGTTGGACAGGGCTGGAAAGGTAGAATCAGACGACTGAAAAATTCAATGCCATAGCCGGGCTATGGCATTGAATTTTTCAGTTGTCTGATTTTACCTTTCCTATTCTTATAAAAGCTTATTTTACTATCTATTTCATGTTAATCGAGATAAACATTACAGAAATACTTTCATTACACATTTCATTGTAGATATAATGGGATAGAGGAAATCCAGTTGATTGTCAAATGTTTAAAAGTGGGACACTATAATGCTGGCCTTAAAATTCCATTGTAAGAAACAACTGAGTAGCAATAGCATTTCAGAAAAAAAGAAAGAAAAGAAAACAATGTATTGAGAAATTAAAACCAATAACAATGATTAATCAGATGACTGAAAAATTCAATGCCATAGCCAGGATTTGAACCACGGATCTCCCGGTGTTCGTCCGGTTGCTCTAACTACTGAGCTACCATGGCAACATGCTGGCATGCCATTAAATTCTCCAGCTAACTCGCATTTTTCCTGGTAAACCACAAGGAAATCTCAAATTGTATTGAGATGTCATACCCCAATGGCGACTTACATTCTTTGTAAGTACTTTAGTCCCGGGCTTTTAGTTTCAACCACTATTAGGTCAATTAATGGAATTAATTGTTATTCCACACAAGTCGTGTGTTGGACAGGGTGCAAAGGTATTATCAGATCAAATCCCGACTATGGCATTGAATTTTTCAGTCATCTGATTTTCTGGTAGGTTTTAAGCGATAGTCAAATGTTTTAAGAGCTGGTTACTATGTGGAGCATTTCATTCTCTTTGCATGTCCAGGACATAAAAAAAACGAATAATGAATTCCCATTTGAGAAAAAGCTTAAGTATTGGAAAATTTAAGGGAATAACAAGCAATATCTCGAAAATGGTTCACTCAACAAAAAAAATGTATATGACATAAATTGTGTATTTTAACGCGATCTACATTTTGTCTATCTCTTATGGTTTACCAGTTATGCAAAAGCCGTTCACAATGAATAATACTTTTGGAGACATTCCCAAAAAATTCAAGATATACATTTTATTTGTCATGAAAATATCTTAAACATATGATATTTTAATCAAAATCATTAGAGCCATTTTTTAGGAAATTAAAATTTTCGAAAAATGTTCCATGTAAAGGGTAATCTGCAGTGGGGGGGATTTTCTTGAAAACCTTCGTGTCGCATCTCTGGAAGATATTGAACCTAAATACCAAGTTTGGTGTTTATCCGACTGTTCGTTTCTGAGTTATGCTGTTCACAGACACACACAGACAGATACACAGACACACACACGGACATGTTTCTTTTTTTTGGATTCAGGGAGTCTAAAAACATGTATTTCCGGTGAAATCTCGGTAACGAATTTTTGGGTGGAATACAATACTTCCCCTACTTATACATAGTAGAGAAAGTAAAAATATGATGTGATACATTTAGATGACTTTCTCTATCCTCAAATCATGTATTAGTGGGTATAAAATCTATTCTTACCAAAGCTTATTTTTCTATCTACTTCATTGTAATCTGAATAAACCTTTGCAGAAATAGCTACATTACACATTTTGTTATAAATACAAAGGAAACAGTGACAATCAAATGTTTAAGAACTGAATGCTATATACTAGCCATAAAATTCTACTGTTTCTATGTAATCATGAGAAACAACTGAACATCCATGGGACTTAAAAAGAATGACAAAGTATTGAATAAATAGAAGTGTTAATAACAAATATCTTGGAAATGGCTTATGCTATAAAAATTTATTTCAAATAAATTGTATGTATTAAAGAGATCTACATTTTTTGTGTAGAATGTTTTCACCTATCACTTAACGTTTACCAGTTATATAAGATTATACATAATTTCTTCCAAATGAAGTGGACTTCACAGGCTATTCCCAGAAAGCTCAAGGTGTACATTTTATTTGTAATGTAAATATCTTTAATATATGGTATTTTAATTAATATTGTTAGCCATTTTTTAGAAAATCAAACATTTAAAAAACAGTTCCATGTAAAGAGTAGTCTGGGGTGGGGGGATTTTCTTGAAAATCTTTGTGTCACATCTTTGGAGGGCATTGAATTTAAATACTAAGTTTTGTATTTATCCGACCTTTTGCTTTTGAGTTATACTGTTCACAGACACCACATAGACAGACAGACACACGGACCTTTGTCTAAAAAGCTGATGTGATACATTCACATTCATTTGTCTTTCCTCTATTGTTTATTAGTGGGTACACAAATTATTCTTACTCAAGCTTATTTATCTACTACAGTTTAATCCAAATAAACCTTTGCAGAAATAGCTACATTATACATTCAGTTATAGATGCAAAGGGAACAAGTGTCTCCTTGTTGTCCCCAAATGTTTAAGAACTGGGCGCTATATGCTGGCCTTAAAATTCCGTACTGTTTCCATGCAATCGCGAAACAACTGAATGTTGAAAGGACTTTAAGAGAATGACAAAGAAATAAACAATTCGAACCTTTAATAACGAATATCTCAGAAATGGCTTATAGCACAAAAAAGCTTATTTTAAATAAATTGTGTGTTTTAAAGAAATCTACATTTTTTTTTGTATAGTATGTTTTCATCTATCTTTTAACGTTTACCAGTTATAGAAAATTATACAAAATTCTCTTTGAATAAAGAGGACTTCTTAAGCTATTCCCCAAAAATTCAGGATATACATTTTATTTGCCATGTAAGTATTTTTAATGTATGGTATTTTAATCAAGATAGTTACAGCCATTTTTAGAAAATCAAAATTTTTTTATAAATGTTCCATGTAAAGGGTAGTTAGCAGCATCTTTGGAAGGCATTGAATCTAAATATAAAATTTGGTATTTATCCAACTTTTCATTTTTGAGTTTTGCTGTTCACAGACCCACACACATACATGACCTTTTGCTAAAAATGTTTTTTTTGAATTCAGGGAGTCTCAAAACATGTATTTCTGGTGAAATCTCAACAAAAAAATTTTTGGGTGGATCACAGTACTTTCTCTACTTACTATATGTAATCGAGAATGTAAAAATTGTTTTTTTTTATTTATTCAGCAGGCCTCAAAACATGTATTTCTGGTGAAATCTCGACATCAAATTTTTGGGTGGAATACAATACTTCCCCTACTTGCTATACGTAGTAGAGAAAGTAATAAAAAGCAATGGTGAGAGACCACATTCTTGTCTTACTCCTGTATGAATTTCTGTCCATTGCAATAATTTATGGTTTTGCTTTACTGCAATCAGTTTTGTTTTAAGATTATAATATGTTTGTTGTGGAACTTGGTCTGTGTCTAATATAGTTAATAATTTATTTCTCTTCATCCTATCAAATGCTTTTTTAAAAGCAATATGCATTTCTAGGTTGAATTCTCTGTGTTTTTCTATCAGTAATTTGAGTAAAATACCCATCACAACATGATCTTCTCTTTCAGAAGTCATTTTGTTCTCCAAAGAGTGTATCATAATGTTTATAGAGTTTGTTCTTAATAATTATACTAGTAAATATTTTATAACCTTTATTTAACACACTAGTACCTCTGTAGTTG
This sequence comes from Deroplatys truncata, assembly GCA_030765065.1. Classification (NCBI taxonomy): domain Eukaryota; kingdom Metazoa; phylum Arthropoda; class Insecta; order Mantodea; family Mantidae; genus Deroplatys; species Deroplatys truncata. The sequence goes on along the minus strand of JAUKNL010000023.1, from coordinate 480,653 downwards.
TCATATGATTTTATATCTCATCTTTTAAGTATGGGAATTACAATTGATTATGTCCAACTTGTTGGTACATTATCTCCTATCCACATCTAATTTATAAAGTGAAGGAGTCTATCTATAAATGCCTGACTTACATGTAGAGAAAGTAAAAGCAATAAAATAGTTTTAAAAAATGATGATGCAATAACATTAATAATTTTGAAAGATTAATTAAATGACTCATTATGACCAAAATGTTCAAAGAATTATTGTAAAAAGAATATTTGGTTATTTGCTGCATGAAACAATAAGGCATTTGAGGTGGAACTCTGTAGTTCCGCCATAGTGGAAGCACAATTTTGCCTAGTTCAGAAGCCACATGGATTCATTATGAGCTGCAGTTTATTCTTTTTAGTTGAAATGTTAAAAGTAATTTGGTATTCGCAGTTTTCAGATTATAACTATACAAAAATTAAGATTGCTATTCAAAAATTGCATCTATGTGATATAGAGCCTTTGTTTAGATGCGAGGCCATACTATGGGGAATTGCTTGCCCTGCACTGCGCTGTTTCTAATTGGTTGTTTTCTCCCTCCATTTTCCCTCCTCTCTATGTGCCGGCTATCAGTTGACACAAAGTCTTTGTACTTATAGAGGTTGATACATTATGGAACCACATGTTTCAGTGTTATAATATGTTAGTGCTGTTATAATGCCAAAAGGTCCTCACAGAGAAATTGTTTGTAGTCTTGTAAATAGACTTAGGGAAACGGATTCTATTCTTGATATGATACTGAAAGTAAATTGCCATATTCTTACAGAAGAAAAACTCTATGACATCAAAGAAAACTTAGAACAAAGTCCAAAGAAATCTGAGAAAGCTTACATAGGAATCAGTAATTTTGCAAACCTCGGCTTGAAATGCCACTAAACTTTGAAATTAAAAACCCTGCAGTTCAGAAATTGAAACCATGCAATAATGTGAATGGAGTTAGTTTCTGCAATTGGGTGTTGGATAATGTTAATTATGATTCTAATGACCCGCATTTATTTTGGACAAAGCATGATTTTGTTTACAAATGTTACTTACAGTGGCATGAAGAATTAATAATTGTTGATGCAAATTGTGGTGGCACAAGGACATTGTTTCCAACCTTCTATGATGAAGGTATCTGGTTACTGTAGTTAAATTTGCATGGGAAATCTATGCACTTGAATTTAAGGGGCTATGAATATCAGATTCAGTTGGCAAACAGCATGCTTGCCAGTGCCAAGCAAGTTCCCGTTAGGCCATGGCCATGCATCCAAATGAAGGCTCTGTATTATTTTTAAGGTTTACATATTGTTAGTTTAATTTTATGATGATCACCATACAGTGGTGATAACCGGGCCTCTGCAGCCTACCCAGAAAAAGTAGCCACACTACTCTATTGGTAGTAAGCAAACTTGTTTCTTAAATGCACAGGTTATAAATCCTACAGCAGAAGAAATTCTCAGTTTACAAAACAAAATAAAAGAATTGGAAGTATCATTGGAAAAGAGCAGGGTATCTCAGAAGATATTCAAAATAACTGCTCAGCGATCAAAGCGTGAAAAAGTGGCATATCAGAACTTTGTGAGCGAGTTGTTGGATGCCCTTTCAAAGAAAAAAGTTGTGCGTGTCATTGATGGACAAGGGACTGAGGTGATTAACATATGTTATTTATGCCATGCATTGTTACTTATTTTAGCATAGATTTTGCTGTTGCTTATTTTTGATTCTTTATAACATTTCTTGTACTTTGTGCCCTTTCCTTTTATGGTTATGATAAACTTAAAAGCATCAGGTAACTGTTGCATGTTTTCAAAACAGATGCTGGTGAAATGTGCCCAAAACACAGAAAATGAAGATGAGCAATCATCAATTCCTCAGCCAAACTCTATAAAAGAAACACCCAAAGAAAGGCGTCTTAAGGCTGTTATTGGTTTTCAGGAGCAAACTATCCAACAGCTGCAACATCGTCTTGCTTGTATTGTAAAGGTATATGTTTGTGATTAATTCTTTAACACTGATGAGACACCTTTTCTAATTAGTGTGACAATTGAAGCTATGTTTTATTAGTTTTACTTTCTTTACCATGTATGTACATAATAGGTAGAGAAGATATTGCAATCCACCCAAATATTTGATACTGAGATTTCACCGGAAATAAATGTTTTAAGGCCCCCTAAATAAAAAAAAATCTGATGTGTTACACTCACACGACTTTCTCTACTCTTGTACAAACTATTTTTATAAACGCTTATTCTCCATCTACTTCATGTTAATCGAAATAAACATTTGCAGACTCTATCTTATTGCTAATTTTCTTGTAGATGTAAGGGGAATATATATTTACAAGGGCAATATAGAAATGCAGTAGCCTTTAAGCACATACATATCTCTTAATAGCTGGTTGCTAGGTGCAGCACCATTCCCTTTGCCACAGATTAATACTCTTTGCATATCCAAAACAAAAAAATGAATAACAAATTCCCATTTGAGAAAATAAGTATTGAAAAATTTAAGGGAATAACAAGCAATATCTCGAAAATGGTTCACTCAACAACAAAAATGTATATGACATAAATTGTGTATTTTAACGTGATCTACATCTTTTGTGTAGTAAAATTTTGTCTATCTCTTATGGTTTACCAGTTATGCAAAAGTCGCTCACAATGAAGAATACTTTTGCAGACATTCCCAGAAAATTCAAGATATACATTTTATTTGTCATGAAAATATCTTAAACATATGATATTTTAGTCAAAATTATTAGAGCCATTTTTGAGAAAATTAAAATTTTCGAAAAATGTTCCATGTAAAGGGTACTCTGTGGTGGGGGGATTTTCTTGAAAATCTTTGTGTCGCATCTCTGGAAGATACTGAACCTAAATACTAAGTTTGGTGTTTATCTGACTGTTCGTTTCTGAATTATGCTGTTCACAGACAGACACACAGACACACAGACACACACACGGACATGTTTCCAAAAATGCTTTTTTTGGATTCAGAGGGTCTCAAAACGTGTATTTCCGGTGAAATCTCGGTATCGAATTTTTGGGTGGAATACAATACTTCCCCTACTTACTATACGTAATAGAGAAAGTAAAAAAGGTTCATGTGTGTGTGTGTATCTGTGAACAGCATAACTTAAAAACGAAATGTCTAGGTTCAGTACCTTCCAAAGATGCCACACAAAGATTTTCAAGAAAATCCCGCCATCTCCAACTACCCTTTACATGGAACATTTTTTAAAATGTTTGATTTTCTCAAAATGGCTCTAACAGTTTTGAAAATACCATATATTAAAAATATTTACATGAAAAATAAAATTTATAACTTGGATTTTCTGGTAATAGCCTTGAAGTCATCTTTATTCAGAAGAAATTTTGTATAATTGTGCATAACTGGAAAACGTTAAGCAATAGATGAAAACACCACACAAAAAATGTAGATCTTTTTAAATCACACAATTTACTTTAAATATTCAATACTTTTTCATTCTTTTCAAGTTCTGTCGATTTTCAGTTGTTTCTTGTGGTATCAGGAAGGAGTATGGAATTTTAAGGCTAGCATATAGCGCCACTTCTTAAACATTTGACTATCGCTGTTCCCTTTGTATCTATAATGAAATGTTTAATGAAACTATTTCTGCAAAGTTTATCTCAGTTATAATGAAAAAGATAGAAAAATAAGCTTTCGTAAGAATAGTTTTCATACCCACTAATGAATGATAGAGGGTAGAGAAAGTCTTGTGAATATAGCACATCAGATGTTTTAATTTCCTGGTGTGCCACTATTTTCCTTCAAAGAGCTATTAGAATACCCTTGACTTTCAACTTTCATGTTTACTGTTAGGGGTGCAGTATGTTATTTAATTAATAAATTGAACTGCTCATTCCATGATTTCTTTTCCAAATACCATAAAAATGACAGTTATAAAGCATTTTGGTTTAAGTATAAGATATGTTTTGCTTTAACCTAATACAATGTGTAAGAATATAGAATTTACTGCAATAATTTTTTTTCCCCTTTTCCATTTTAATCTTGAAGCATAATGTTGGAAATTAAGTTATATTGTGAGTGGAGTGTCAGTGAAACACTGCAGTTGTCCACATATTCCTTAGTCATATCAAGTATGCCATTTACAAGAGAACTTGTTTGTTTTATGTATTATTCAACTTTTTATGAAATTAACTCTTTTATTCTGCATTTGACGAACAAATATTTGTATCATTTGTCTCAAAATGACTTCTACCTGCTCCAAACACAGGTACTGCAAAGGTTTGCTTTTACTTTCTCTACTAGGTATAGTAAGTAGAGGAAGTATTGCATTCCTTCCAAAAATGTGATGCCGAGATTTCACCGGAAATATATGTTTTGACACTCCTTAAACCCAAAAAAGGTATTTTTAGAAAAAGGTTTGCTTGTGTGTCTGTGAAATTAAAAAGTGTGCACAGGCCACGTTCTGTGACTGAAGCAAGGCATTTGACTGTCTACTTAACAAATTAAAATTTTATGGAGTAAAAAATCCTGCTATATAACATCTTAGATCTTGACTAATTTTGAAGATTTAGAAGCTAATAACAGTGATGTGTCATAATTTAAAATAAAGAGAGTTGAGGGTTGTTACACTACATCACTATAATATTCTTACTTGAACGCGTTTCGGGAGACAGCTTGTTCCCATCGTCAGCATGTCCTCATCTGATTTTGCCGGTCATCGTCTGGGGGATGTGTGTTGTTAGTGGTGTTCTCTGGTGCTGGGCTGATGAACCTCCAAAGGCTGTTGGGTGGCGGCAGTTCGAAATTCATTAGGTGATTCCTGTGTTTGACAATATGTATTTTTTCCCAGATGTCCAATTCATTACTGCTGTTGATCGGTTTTAAGAGTTTTATGTTTGGAGTGATATCATGGTTTGAAGACCAGAAATGATGTGCTACTGCTGATTTATCTGGCTGCTTTTGGTAAATGCATCTCATATGCTCTTTAAGTCTTATTTCAAGATTTCTTTTTGTTCTTCCTATATATACCAGGTTACATTCATTACAATCAATTTGATATATACCAGCTGATTTATCATTGGGGATAGGATCTTTTGTTCTGTTGCATAGTAGTTTCTGTATGTTGTGGTTATTCTGTGGAGACAGGGTGATGTTGTATTTTTTGAAAATCCTTTGAAATTTATGATGCGTCCAAGGGTGATAAGTGAATTTTCTATATGCTTGTGGTTTTTGTTGTCTGAGTAACGTAGTCATTTGTTGGATGCATTTCTGTCTTTCAAACCTTTTTATCTTCTTATCTATTGTTTTTTTCTGGTATCCATTCATAGTGGCTATGTTGATAATGTGTTGGTACTCTTTCTGGTATTCCTCTTTCTCCATTGGTATATGTACTAACCTGTTTGTAATACTATTTAAAATTGCATGTTTGTGGCTTGTAGGATTGTAGCTATTGTTTTCAATATAATTTTCTGTGTGCGTTGGTTTTCTGTAAATGCCAAACGTTAGTTTGTTGTGTGCATTATTTCTGATGATCCTGATGTCTAGGTAAGGTAATTGGCCATTTTCTTCTTTTTCTATTGTGAATTTAATAGATCTTTTTATTAAATTTAATAATTTCAAAGCATCTTCTGAAAGTTTTTTTGGAACAATAGCAAAAATATCATCTACATACCTATACCAGGTTTTGAATAGATGTGGGAAAGATTTAGTAATATGGCATTCAAAATGGCTCATATATAGTTCTGCTAAAAATGGCGAAAGGGGGTTTCCCATAGTTAGGCCTGAGGTTTGTTTAAAGATTTTGTGATGGAATGAAAAGAAATTTTGGTCCAGACATAATTTTGTTAGTTTTAGGTAATCTTCTGTTTATGCTCTAGGTGTGCCATTGTTTAATATCCAATTTTCTTAGATCTTGCCTTATGAATCGAAAGCAGGTTGTTTGTTTGGGAAAAGTGATCAAAAATGGCTGAGATAATTTATGGTGTCCCACAAGGCTCAATTATTGGACCTTTATTATTTTTATTAATGATCTTCCATCTTTTGTGATCTGGTGCTCGATTCTGTAAGCTGATACTACTTTTCTTAATACAAGTAAAGATTTTCAGATGCTTAAATCTACAGCAGAAAACACTGAACCAAGCTGATAAATGGTTCGGAGCAAATGGTTTCCTACATGATCTTTTTAATTACAGGGATACCCCTTTAGATAATAATTCGGATAATGTAAAATTCCTAGGAGTTGTAATAGACAATAAATTACCCTCGGCACTACATATTGCACACATAACATCCAAACTCTCCAGAGTTATACATTTGATTAGAAACCTGAAAATGTATGTATCTGAAGCATATATACGATCAGCATATTTTGCTTTTCCAAAGCATTATAGCGTATGGTATTTTACTTTGGGGTAATAGCTCACATGTTTCTGATATACTTTTATTGCAGCAAAAAGTTATTCGAATAATGTCAGATGAATCAAAGTTAGTTAGTTAGTTGTAAATCATTATCTATTAAACTAAGAATAATGACTAATAAATATATATATTTATAATGTGTTACTGTATATTAAAAGCCTTTCATCAGAATAACAAAATAGACAAGATATGCATTCATACAATACCAGATCATGCCAACATATTGGTGTTCCATATTGCAGATTGATTACAACTCAGAAGAGTTTTGAAGTACTTGATTCTAAAATGTATAATAAGCTATCTTTAGACTTAACACAATGTCCTGCAGCAATCTTTAAACATAAACTGTATGACTGGCTTGTTGCTACACCTTTCTATACTTTAAAAGAATATTTTGAAATATAATAAATATATTTCGGTACTACTGTTTTTACTTTCTCTACTACGTATAGTAAGTAGGGGAAGTATTGCATTCCACCCAAAAATTCGATACCGAGATTTCACCGGAAATACATGTTTTGAGACCTCCTGAATCCAAAAAAAGCATTTTTGGAAACATGTCCGTGTGTGTGTCTGTGTGTGTGTGTGTGTGTCTGTGTGTGTGTCTGTGAACAGCATAACTCAAAAACGAACAGTCGGATAAGCACCAAACTTGGTATTTAGGTTCAGTATCTTCCAGAGATGCGACACAAAGGTTTTCAAGAAAATCCCCCCACCCCAGACTACCCTTTACATGGAACATTTTTCGAAAATTTTAATTTTCTCAAAAATGGCTCTAACGATTTTGATTAAAATATCATATGTTTAAGATAATGTCATGAGAAATGAAATGTATATCTCGAATTTTCTGGGAATGTCTCCAAAAGTATTCTTCATTGTGAACGACTTTTGCATAACTGGTAAACCATAAGAGATAGACAAAATTTTACTACACAAAAAATGTAGATTGCGTTAAAATACACAACTTATGTCATATACATTTCTTTTGTTGAGTGACCGTTTTCGAGATATTGCTTGTTATTTCCTTAAATTTTCCAATACTTATACTTTTTCTCAAATTTGTTATTCATTTTTTTTATGTCCTGGACATGCAAAGAGAATGGAATGCGTCACATAGCAACCAGCGTTAAAATATTTGACTATCGCTTAAAAGCTACCATATTTTCCTTGCATCTACAAGAAAATTACTAATAAGATTGACATCTCGATATCTCGATTAACATGAAGCATATGGAGAATAGGCGTTTGTAAAATTAGGTTGTACAAGAGTAGAGAAAGTTATGTGAGTGTAACACATCAGATTTTTTTCTTGATTATTACATATTAGGGCCTTGTGGTATACAGCACAGTATTAACTTTTAACCTGTATTACTTTGCATTATATTGTACTTCCAATTTTGTACATACTCTGTATTTATAATAGACTAGTTACATAATATTACTTGTAACTATTTCGTTGTAAGTACTTAAACGTTGTTGTCTATTGCTTCCAAGTTCAGTGACAATAAAATTATTTATTTACTATTTATCGCTATTCCTTTTGTATCTATAATGTAATGCAGTTATTTCTGGAAAGATTTATCTCAATTAAAATGAAGCAGATAAGGAAATAACTTTCATGAGAATAATTTGTATGCCCACTAATAAGCAATAGAGGATATAGAAATCATGGGAATGTAACACATCAGGTTTTTTCTTTTCAGTTTTCCCTTTTCTACTTTAAACTCCATTTTCTATTGTTCTTGAGATTTTAGCTGCCATAGTTATTTAGTTTATATTTTTTAGCACAAAGAATGTATTGACTGAAATTAAATATGTGTATGCCCAGAAAGTTTTTTAGGAAATAATATGTAGATTGCTTTACTCTGAGCTTCGATTGAGGCCTACAAGACATTGTATGTACAACAAGCATTCACAAGATGAAATACAAAACATGCAGGAACATTAAAGAAAAAACTTACAATAACAACACATTAAACATATTTAGTTTGATTATCAAACTGATTTATTTCCTTGTTTTTGTAAATTAGCACCCTTAATAAAAGATTCAGTATGTAACAGTTACATGAATTTCTTTAGATTTATTTCTATAGTCCATTTACAAGTCATTCAAAAATTTATTATTTTTTATCTATTTTCTTCCTATTACTCATCATAAATATTCATAAGAAATGTTTCAAATAGTTGAATTGAATATTTGAGGAGCATCGAATCAAAAAGCACTAAATACATAAAAAAAAAATAAAATAAAAAGCTGTCTTCATACCTTACTGTAGTCCAAATGCACTTTGCTAAATACCATTATCACCAAAATATTGTTTTTGCTTAATGCGCATTTATAATGGAAACATGTTTTATACTTAGTGCATGTTGAACCAGTTATACTGAAAATACTATAATGGACATTAAGAAAAAAACCCTGACATGATACATTCACTGACTTTCTCTACCCTCCATCATTTATTAGTGGGTATACAATCTATTCTTATTAAAGCTTATTTTTCTATCTACTTCATTTTAATCCAAACAAACCTTTGGAGAAATAGCTACATTACACATTTCGTTATAGATACAAAGGAAACTGTGGTAGTCAAATGTTAAACAACCATAATGTTTCCATGCAATCATGAGAAACAATGGAAAATTAATGGGACTTAAAAAGAATGACAAAGTATTGAACAAATCGAGCCATCAATAACAGACATCTCAGAAATTGCTCATGCTACAAAACATTTATTTGAAATAAATTGTATGTTTTAAAGAGATGCACATTTTTTTATGAAGTACATTTTTGTCTAAACTTAACATTTCCCAGGTATATAAGATTATACATAACTTCTTCCAAATGAAATTCACTTTAAAAATAATGCACAATGCTGTTAATTGCATTACCTACAATGTAAATTTGGGAATTATATTCTGCTCCTTTACATAACTGTTCCTACATAAACTATATATATATACACACTGGTGTGCAAAACCTAAGGATGAAAGTAATCTTCGCATGCTGTGACACTGTCAACTAACATAGCTCGATGAAACTTGAATCATACATAGAGGGAACTGCTACGGTATGCTACATTAGGGAACTAAACGAAATATGCAATGGGACGAACAGAAATACCACTTTTATTTATAGACCATAAGCTACACTAAAGTCAATATGACATATGATGGCTCTCTAGATTTACAGAAACAGATACATGGTGCTTAAAAGGGTGTATGATCACCACGGACAGCAATGCATGCTCTGCATCGTGCTCCCATGCTGGCCACAAGGTTGGTAAGCAGTTCTTGTGGTAGGACATTCCATTCCTCCATTCCTGAACTGTTGGATGGTCGTTGGTGCATATGGATGTGCTGCAATGCATCTCCCCAAAGCATCCCACATGTGTTCGATGGAATTTAAATCGGGGGAATGGGAAGGCCAGTCCATTCGCCGAATATCCTCTCGTTCCAAGAGATCCTCCACTTGCGCTGTTCGATGCAGTCGCACATTGTCATCCATAAAAATAAAGTCAGGGCCGACTGCACCCCTGAAAAGACGCACATGGGGAAAGAGTACAGTATCACAATAACGTTGACCAGTGAGCGTACCGTGTTCAAAGACTTGAAGGTCGGTGCCCCATGCATCATTATGCCTCCCCAAACCATAACACCCGGACCACAAAAACGAACATGTTCAAGAATGTTCCTGGGTTCATTATGTGTTCGCACCTCTCGCCAGATGAGGATACGTCGAGAATCACTACTTAGACTGAACCTGCTCTCATCCAAGAGGAGCACGCAACCCCATTCCTCGGTCCAATTTTGATGCTCTTGGGACCATCGCAAACGGTGCCGCCGATGTGCGGATGTCAATGGAACACAATGTACTGGCCATCGGGCAAAGAGACCACCTCTGTGTAGTCACCGTACCACAGTGTATGGTGAGATTGCATGCCTAACTGTCCTGTTAAATGTGGTTGCAATTGCACCTGCTGTTTGGCATGGATCCCTTCTTGTAGCGGTCATCTGCTGCTGTAGTTGGGCATGGTCGACCACCACCTCTCCTTGGGACAGCAGTGCCTGTGATTTGGAAGGTTCCCCATGCACGTGAAACAATGCTGTGAGCAATTCCAAACTCCTAAGCAACACTCATCACACTTCGCCCTTCTTCCAGTTTCCCAATGACTCTTCCCCGTGTGAAGTCATCCAGATGGTGTCTACGGGTCATGTAATGAAGAACACCACTACAGTGCACCGTAACAACTCGCTAATTGCCACACATCATCTTGTCCTGTTTCGTCAACTGCCCCGTGTTGCGGGACCAGACCCATTTGGCACTATAGGCTCGCTACATCATGCCATGTGACGTCCAGCTTTCTGTGTACGTGTGAAAGACCTCTGGCAACATGCTCCCACACCTTCATCTACTTCCACCAAGTAGTTCATTTGTTATGTTACTTTACCCATCTTGTCCTTAAGTTTTGCACATCAGTCAGTATATATATATATATATATATATATATATATATATATATATATATATATATAAAACTACATAAACTATATTTTCAAATGTGCCATAAAAATTTATGCCAGTTTCTTGAAAGTGTGTGTATTAAGTTTATTATTATTTGATATCAAAGTTAACATTTTAAATCCACTTTAGCTTTGCTAATTATAAAGCTTTATTTATAATGACAATCATATACCATTTTTGTGCTGCTAAATTTTTTACTGATACAGGGCTAAGAGAACTTTATTTGGTTGTCAAGGATGTTATCATAGAGGTCTGCATGTTTTTGCATGATCTTGTATATTTGAAATACCTCGAATGTTACTCCCATTATAAGAAATTTCTAGTTTTACATAGTTTCCATGCAGCAACAAATTTACTAATTTTTCTTGATCCTGAGTATTTATTTTAAATGCACAGATTTGTAATTACTATCAGGACTAAGGTTTGAGAAAAGAAAGTACATAGGAATCATTTATCTGTAAGCTGTTGGATCAGAAGAAAATAATTGAGCATGCGCAAACAGGGTATCGGTTGTATATTGCATTACCTTTTGATTAACCAGTCTTACCTGTTCTTCTAAGAATTTAGTTTTAAGATTTTATGTAGAATCTTCATTTATTTCCTTGCAACATTCTTTTAAACTATTGGCAGCCTGAAGTAGTTTTTTCTCTGTTCACTTGCAATTGTGTGCCCATTCATATAACTAAAAGAGCATCAAATTTGAACCATTTACCCAAGATCATTACTTTACCAAGCACCCATTTTAATTAATGATTTAATATTACAATCTTACGTATGAAATTTGAATATTAATAATAATAATAATAATAATAATAATAATAATAATAATAATAATAATAATAATAATAATAATAATAATAATAATAATAATAATAATAATAATAATAATAAATTTATAATGATACTACAGCCTTTGGAATTTCTGAGATATCAATTTTCAGCTAATGCACATCATTGTACTTTATGAAGACAGTGAATCCCTCTAATTTCATGCAGTTAACTCTTTGCGAGCTAGTTCTTAGACAGATAGGATGGTAAATTAGAAACAGCGAGGGACAAGTATTTTCAATAACAATAAGTTTAGAAATTGTCCTGGGTACTACAAGATCACTTTCATCATCTCACATGCAGTAAATTTATTCACTATATGTTATTCAGAAAAATTAATACATACCACAACAAACTTAGTTCATAATTATTCCCACTGCTCTCTCTTGTGTGGATCCTTTTGAAATAAAAATACTGTTGTATACTTTTCAGAACTGTGAAATAGTTTAATGTACATCCCAGCGCACTATACTTTTTTGGTGTTTTGAACTGCTAACTATACCGTTTTATGTATTTTTTCACTTGCTAAGTAGGTAACGAAAACACTGTTATATATTTTTCAGAACTTCTTAAATAGTTTAACGTACATCCCAGCACACTATACTTTCTTGGCATTTTGAACTGATAACTACACTGTTTTATGTATTTTTTCGCTCACTAACTTTTATATACATTTCAGAACTTTAAAACAGTTTAATGTACATCTCAGCACACAATACTTTCTTGGTGTTTTGAACTGATAACTGTACTGTTTTATGTATTTTTTCACTAGTTAAATAGGTAACGAACACATTGTTATATACTTTTCAGAACTTGTTAAATAGTTTAACATACATCTCAGCACACAATACTTTCTTAGTGTTTTAAACTGGTAACTACACTGTTTTATATATCTTTTTACTTGCTAAATAGGTAATTTGATTATTAATTATTGGTCCATTTTGAGACAGCAATGAACTTGTTAGCATTCCAAATCCACACATGCCTTCCTATAATGCAGGTTGTGAACTTTTGATAAGGGTAGGTCCCTTGAAGATGATGTAATTAACAACTATCTTGTTTGCCTCTTGATCTGTATACATTGAGACACCTTGTCTCAGCCATGGACCTGTGGTATACACTGAGATATAACTTGCCTTTTCAGTGGAGATATGAATAGTTTAGAGGGATCGATTCAGCGTTATCGAAATATGGGGAAATCTGTATCAAAAAGTGTTTCATCTGTGGGAGGAATTAGTGCACTTTGTTCCAATGCTTCTCATATATTTTTGCCCTTAAATCAATTTCATGAATATGCAGACACAAACAAACAACAGAAACATTTTTATAATTACAAAAACCAAAATGCTAAACCTAAATTTATAATCAAATAAGTCTAACATTCTTTTATATGAGGTTTCCTTACACACAACCCCAGGGTTATGTGTATAATGAAGCCTGCTGCCTCTTTACATTCCGCTATTTAACTATTTTATCAGTTTATGTATATCTTAACTGTTTCATATTTCTTAATCCTGCATTAGTTGTGCAATGTTTTATACCATTAGTAGACATTGCACTGTGGGCTGAGAGTCTGCATGAGGAAAAATGTGCATTTATAACTAAATAACAACAAAGTAATACAGAATATACAGTTTACTATGTTTGAATTTTAATTTACTAAGTACATACATTTTATAAAAGAATGAATCCTGTCCAATCCTACAGAAATTCTAAGTTTCTTAATATGTTATGTGTGCTTCAAATTCACAAACAAATGCCGTATAATAATATTGTAAACGGGATGAAAAGCAAGCATTGGTTACTGCAGTGCTTCAGATTATACATTTCATTCAGTCTTTAACTTCCTTGGTCACTCCCTGCCAAATCTCAACAACACTATTCCAGATTCCTTCAGACTCTTGTTTCATAAGGATACATTATGCAAAAAAAAAAAAAAAGGGTAGATAAAGAATTCACCGACCTGAATGTAACAAAACAGCATGACTAATAGAAAGTGAAACATGAATAATTAAAAAACCTTTGTGAATAAACTATTGTATGACTACAATAGCTCACTTCCTATTTCTGCTAATGGCCACAAGGCTGATAATTTCCAACATGGTTGCTTGCATGGTACTGTCAATCTGAATTATTGACCATTCCATAACTGCTTCATAAGTCCAAGTGCAACAAAGGAATAATGAAATACTGCTGATTATAGGAAGGTACTCAGGTTGTGTGATTCCTAAGTTCAAAGAGCTTTAAGGGAACGAAAAAATACTTTCATGGGTTAATTGTTCTAATCCATTTTTCCCTTACTTTTCCCAAATATTCTCAATTTTATTTCTGTTTTTTTCCCATATCAGTGAGCATTATAAGTGCTATAATTTCTTTCTGTAATTTGTCCCATTTTATTTCCCATATACCCTCCCTCCATCTCGTTACCCCATAATCTTCTAATAAACAATTAAATATTCCTTTTAACTCCCCACCTATAACACACCTTTCCCCATTTTCCCCTCTCAAACCTTTTAAAAATAGTGTTGATTACATCCATGCAAATCCTTCCCTCTCAAATATTTTATCATAACAATCCCCATATGTCTCCCTCCATCGATCCTTTTTAATTCTTTGATATAATTTAAAGAACTCTTTTCTTTAAAACTATCCCAAATCTCTTGCTTCTCTATATCTTCAATTCATTACCTAATTTCCTTCCAAAATCTAACACTACTTTGATCTCCAAATTTCCATGGTTCGCCTATCCCATTTTCTTTTAAATAGTTAATACTATTGTTTATCTGCTGGGACTGCTAAAAAGCAAGTCAGTGTAATTATGTTGGCATAATGTTACAAAATTTGATGGGTTACTTAGAAACAAAGGAAGTAAACAAAACATAATTGAAATTGTGAGTGAATGTGTAACACTTTAGTTTCACTTACTAAGTTTTCACTCAGTCTCCATCATTAGCTGTATGTCCACTGGTGTCTGAAAGGAGATCCCCTAATTCAGTATTGGTTGTACTGCCATCTAGCTGTATAGCAGAGAACTTCACTATGTCATCTATTGTGACAGGCAAAATATGAAATTTCATATTCTAAACCATGCTTGCTATCATTATGGGAACAGATTTTTACATTTTGCAGTGTGTAGAATTCAGTGTACATGTAAAAGAATTTATGTTTCATAATAGTTTGATAAAGTTTTCATATTTTATGAAAATCTTCATATTTGGTAAGATTTACATTTTTTTTTTGTTTCTAAAATAATATTTGTTAGCAAGGAACTGGGCTTTTCAGATATTCTATTCAGGCAGTTTTATGTGAAACACATTTAGAAAACTCAAGCCACTTCCCAGGAAACGTCTCAGGAAAAGCTTCCACTTCCCTTTCCAAAAAGTCGGCTATAGTTGAGAAAATTTAGTAGAAAATTTCCTCTATGTGACATCAGATGCTAAACTAAATGCCCTCTTTCTTGAAGAATTTTATTCTTGTGAACTGAAGCTTTTAGCGTCATCCTGTAGTTAGCATTAAGCGAGGACACAGCAACCTTCTTTTTTTTTTTACTTTCTCTACTATGTATAGTAAGTAGGGGAAGTATTGTATTCCACCCAAAAATTCGATACCGAGATTTCACCGGAAATACATGTTTTGAGATCCCCTGAATCCAAAAAAAGCATTTTTGGAAACATGTCCGTGTGTGTGTCTGTGTGTCTGTCTTTGAACAGCATAACTCAGAAACGAACAGTCGGATAAATACCAAACTTGGTATTTTGGTTCAATATCTTTCAAGGATGCCACACAAAGTTTTTTAAGAAAATCCCCCCACCCCAAATTACCCTTTACATGGAAGATTTTTCGAAAATTTTAATTTTCTCAAAAACGGCTCTAACGATTTTGATTAAAATAACATATGTTTAAGATATTTTTATGACAAATAAAATGTATATCTTGAATTTTCTGGGAATGTCTCCAAAAGTATTCTTCATTGTGAACGACTTTTGCATAACTGGTAAACCATAAGAGATAGACAAAATTTTACTACACAAAAAATGTAGATCGCGTTAAAATACACAATTTATGTCATCTACATTTTTGTTGTTGAGTGAACCATTTTCAGATATTGCTTGTTATTCCCTTAAATTTTTCAATACTTATTTTCTCAAATGGGAATTCGTTATTCATTTTTTTGTCTTAGATATGAAAGAATATTAATCTGCGGCAAAGGGAATGGTGCTGCACCTAGCAACCAGCTCTTAGGAGATATGTATCTGCTTAAAGGCTACTGTATTTCTATATTGCCCTTGTAAATATATATTCCCTTACATCTACAAGAAAATTAGCAATAACATAGAGTCTGCAAATGTTTATCTCGATTAACATGAAGTAGATGGAGAATAAGCGTTTGTAAAAATAGTTTGTACAAGAGTAGCAAAAGTCATGTGAGTGTAACACATCAGATTTTTAGTTTAAGGGTTTCACAATAATTAAAATATATAAACTCTACATAATTTGTTGTATTTAATGTGGTATTTTAAAATAATAATAATAATAATAATAATAATAATAATAATAATAATAATAATAATAATAATAATAATAATAATAATTATAGCAATAGGCTCAAGTGTTACAGTACCATATACAACAAATTAAATTCATTAAAAACAAAGCAATAAGTATACTAAAGTACCAGTGATTTAACATTAATAACAAAAATGTCATGGTCACTGTTTGCAGTTACAATATATACAGATCTACTTGTTAAACCTATGTCATCTTTGAAATGCTATTCTTATTAACGTAAAAAAACTCTTATATTGAATAATATGGTGTTACAACTAATCAGTCATATGCTTTTTGTTTAAATCTGGTAACAGGCAGAATTGCCATTTTCTGTGGTAGACTATTATACAGTTTTAATCCTAACACTTCAAAGATCTTTGCTGTTGTTATAAGTCTATGATATTGGACGTTAATTTGATTACTATTTCTGGTGTTATAGCCATGTATATCCTGTCTATATTCCATCTCATATAGATGGGTTTTCACATAATTTATTACAGTAAATATATGCATAGGTTTACCACAGTCATAATACCTAGTTTAATAAATAGTGGTTTACTGTTAAAGTTTGTAGGAATTTATAATGGGAATAATCTTTTTTTGTAATAGAAATGTTTTGGTCACATGGCTACTACTTCCCCATAATAAAATGCCATAGGATATTATGCTATGAAAGAAAGCGAAATATACAGAGCTTATATAAACACTGGCTACTTGATTTTTTAAGTTTTTTAATTAAATAAATAACTCTAAATAGTTTTACTGAAATACCCCTAATGTGTGAGGTCCAAGTTAGTTTATTATCTACTTATACCCAGGAAATTTATATTTACTTTGCAAAAATAGGTTACATTCTTTAGGCTAAATATAATTTGCTGTGTTTTGCCTTCATTAAGTAAAAACCCGTATATCTGCTTGAGGTAGGGTGTTTTCAGCCATTTTTGTCAGTTTACAATATTCAGAGTTGATATTGAGAAAAGTTGTGCCATGAAATGAATCTGCTCAACTCTTTAAGTTTAAGATGTTGCCTCTAATTAGGCCTGTGGCCTTCAGGGGTTACCTTATTCCGCCAAGTGATGACTGGATCCATTTCTGAAGTGAGGTCACCCAGCAGGCAGAATCGTTACCTCTGATGGATGGCGATGGAATGAGAGGATTTACAGCTTTTACCATGTTAGGTCTTGAGTTACTTCACATGAGGAAGTCAGTGATAAAGGCATGGATAGGACCGACTTAAAATTGTCACCCCAAATTCGGGAAACAAACCCTGTACCCTTAACATGAGAGCCAGAAACGAAACCACAGCACCCCAGTATAAGATGTTTTGACTTTAAAATATATATTTCATAATATTTTGGGATCTTTTATTTCATATTTTCATATTTTGACAAAAGCTTGTGATACTTTAGCAAATCTTTCTTCATATTTTGCCTGTCTCTGGCCATCTACTGGTAGAATTTCAAAATTCATTACTCTGTATGTGCACTTTTGGTGATGTGAATTTTTTCCCATTCCGTGAGTCCTGCTGGTGTTTTGACATGTTTTAAAAGCTTTATTTCCCATTTAATGTTATGCTCTGTTGACCAAAAATGGTAAGCTACTGCAGATTTGCTGTTTATAGTCACTTCTATTAACTCACCATGTAAATGCAATGCTACTTACCTCCACTACGATATTGACACTTCAGAACATGTTAAAATGTATCACTACAACTTCTAATTACTTAGCAAGCTGACTCTGCCACATAGCTAGGTAAATTATTTAATTCCAACGAAAACAAAAATAATAATATTATATCTAGCATGGTATTATAAAAAATATTTAAAGCTTTTTTAAAACTAATTTTGTTTAAAAAGGCTTACATATACAGAAAAAAACATGAGATTTCAAATGAGGTGTTTAAAAGTCCCTAACATAAAACATTTGGTACATTATATTCATATAACTTTCTCTATCCCTATCATTTATTAGTGGGTATGCAAATTATTCTTATGAAAGTTTATTTTTCTATCTACTTCATTTTAATTGAGATAAACCTTTGCAGAAATAGCTACATTACACATTTCATTAGAATACAAAGGGAACAGCGATAGTCAAATGTTAAAGAACTGGACACTATATTCTGCCTTAAAATTCCATACGGTTTCCGTACAGTCGCGGGAAACAACTGAAAATCGACAGGGGTTAAGAAGAATTAAGTATGGAACAAATGAAACCATTAATAATGGATAGTTTTTAAATGGTTGATGTCACAGAAAACTCATTTGAAATAAATTGGGTGTTTTAAAGAGATCTACATTTTTTGTGTAGTACGTTTTCGTCTATCGCGTAATGTTTACCAGTTGTACACGATTATACAAAATTCCTTCCAAATAAAGAGGACTTCACAGGCTATTCCCAGAAATTCAATCTATATATGTTTTATTTATCATATAAACATCGATTTTAATCAAAATCGTTAAGAGCCATTTTTAGAAAATAAAAAATTTCGAAAAGTGTTCCATGCAAAAGAGTAGCTTGGGATTGGGGATTTTCTTTAAAATCTCCATGCTGCATCTTTGGGAGGTACTGAACCTAAATACCAAGTTTGATATTTATTTGACTTTTCGTTTTTGAGTTATGTTGTTCACACACACAACGCAGACCTTTTTCTAAAAATACTTTTTTTGAATTCAAGGTGTCTCAAAGCATGTATTTCCAGTGAAATCTCGATAACGAATTTCTGGGTGGAATGCAACATCTTCTCTACCTACTATGTACTTGGTAGAGAAAGTAAAAACTGATGTAATACATCCACATGACTTTCTCTACCAATGACAAACACACATATCTGTTATAGTATTCATATAAAAGGTGATTCTTCTAACAATGTTATGTTATTCAAGATATATGTTTTCTTAGGAATGATTTCAAATGAAGTAAGATGTGCTTAGTCATAATGTGTGGAAATGGTATTCAAATTTTTATTCATTGGTAACAAGCTCTCACAATGGAAAGAAAAAAAAAGAAAATCAGATCACTATTTGCTAGCATAGAAATTCCATACTCTTCCCTTGACATTGTGGGAAACAGACGAATAGCAACAACTTTTTTAAAAAAAATTACAAAGTGTTGAAAAATTCAAACCATTAATGATGGATGTCTAGAAAAAGGCGGATGCTGTAGTTATTTGAAGCAAATTGTGTGTTTTAAAGAGATCTACATTTTTTATGTAGTAAGTTTTTGTATATCACTTATTATCTGACATATAAAGAACAAAATTCCTTCCAAATGAAGAGGACTTCACAGAGGACTATTCCCAGAAAATTCAAGATAAATGTTTTATTTGTCATATAAATATGTTAGGATTATGCTATTTTAATCAAAATTATTAGAGCCATTCCTAGAAAATCAAAAATACCTAAAACTTTTCCATGTAAAGTAATATGGGGTGGGGGGATTTTCTTGAAAATCTGCATATCATAATTTGGTAGATACTAACTTAGATACCAAATTTAGCATTTATCTGATTTTTTTGTTTTTGACTTATGCTGTTCACACATACACATACAAATCTTTTTCTAAAAATGCTTTTTTTTTAATTTAGGGGGCACAAAACATGTATTTCCTGTAAAATCTTGGTGTCAAATTTTTGGATGGAATGCCTTCTCTACCTACTATGTACGTTGTACAGAAAGTAAAAAAGGAACAGAGCTATGAGTATTTTAACATCTCAAGGAGTGTGTTAGTTTGCTAAATTTGACATTTAGTAATAGGCATAATACTATTGTTAAACAGAGCTTTAAAACACTTGTATGTATATCTTTTTCATAAGAAAATGCACAGCAGAACCCCAATTAACCTTAATAATGGAGTGGGTGTGGTTGATGGTTAACCGAAAATGGATTATCCATCTGACTTAATATAATCAGTGGTTGAATAAGCAATTACACAAAATACTCGCTAAACACACGAGTTGTGTGTTATATTTCTTAAATATTTAGAAAAACGGCAATAAAGGTGATTCAGGTGATTGTTGTCCATGGGACAGAGCTGTGCAGTAAGGGGTAACAGACTTTTTGTTCTGTAAAATCCATACAAGTGCACGTGCTTACTCACTCGCAGATGTATGTCTTCAGTTTTGTAGGTACATCCCTAGGCGACAACAGTACATTATGATCACCACTATTATCTGATTGCTGGCTACTTTGTGATTTGAAACTATAGCTGAAGTAATACATGGCTGAAGGAATCAGAACAACTCTTAACTAGAGTACATGTTCATTCCATATTCAATTTCTTGTAATATGCTAAGGCTTTAACTACAGCTTGAATTGAGCCATGATGTTGCTGCATCTGTAGGCCTCATTCATTTCCAAAACAAGTTCATTTTTGCTATGTACAAGGAATTTTCATTTCAGAGCACTATTAAAAAACTCTGATATGTTACACTCACATGACTTTCTCTACTCTTGTACAAACTACTTTTACAAATGGTCAGTCTCCATATACTTCATGTTAATCGAGATGTTAATCTTATTGCTAATTTTCTTGTAGATGCAAGGGAATATGGTAGGCTTTAAGCGATAGTCAAATCTTTTAAGAACTGGTTGCTATGTGGCGCCTTCCATTCTCTTTGTATGTCCAGGACATAAAAAAAAAAATGAATAACGAATTCCCATTTGAGAAAAAGTATTGGAAAATCTAAGGAAATAACAAGCAATATCTCAAAATTGGTTCACTCAACAAAAAAAATGTATATGCCATAAATTGTGTATTCTAATGTGATCTACAATTTTTTATGTAGTAACATTTTGTCTATCTCTTATGGTTTACCAGTTAGGCAAAAGTCGTTCACAATGAAGAATACTTTTGAAGACATTCCCAGAAAATTCGAGATATACATTTCATTTGTCATGAAAATATCTTAAACATATGATATTTAATCAAAATTGTTAAAGCCGTTTTTGAGAAAATTAAAATTTTCGAAAAATGTTCCATGTAAAGGGTAATCTGGGGTGGGGGGGATTTTGTTGCAAACCTTCGTTTCGCATCTCTGGAAGATACTGAACCTAAATACCAAGTTTGGTGTTTATCCGACTGTTCGTTTCTGAGTTATGCTGTTCATAGACACACAGACACACACGGACATGTTTCGAAAAATGCTTTTTTTGGATTCAGGAGGTCTCGAAACATATATTTCCGGTGAAATCTTGGTATCGAATTTTTGGGTGGAATACAATACTTCCCCTACTTGCTATACATAGTAGAGAAAGTAAAAAAAGTCTGTTACATTCACATGAGTTTCTCTATCCCTTATTAGTGGGTATACAAATTATCTTATGAAAGTTAAGTTTCCTATCTACTTCATTTCAGTTGAGATAAACCTTTCGGAAATAGCTGCATTACACATTTTGTTATAAACACAAAGGGAATAGTGATAGTCAAATGTTTTAGAACTGAACACTGTATGTTGGCTTTAAAAATTCCTTATTCTTTCCATGGCATCACGAGAAACAATAGAAAATCTACAGGAACTTTAGAAGAATTACTAAGTATTAAACAATTCGAACCATTAATAATGGATATCTCGGAAGTGGCTTAGACTACAACAAAAGTCTTTAGCTTAACATTTACCATTATAAAGATTATACAAAATCTCTTTCTGAATGAAGAGGACTTCCCAGGCTGTTCCAAAAAAAGTTCAAGATATACATTTTATTTGCCATGTATATATCTTTAATATATGGTATTAGTTAAGTTAAGAGCCATTTTTTACAGAATCAAAAATTCTGAATTTTCTTGATAATCTTTGTGTCACATCTTTGGAAAGTACTGAACCTAAATAGCTAGTTTGGTATTTATCCGACTTTTTGTTTTTGAGTTATGCTGTTCACAGACACACACATACACTAAGACCAATGCTTACATGTTTTGGATTCATGGGGCCTTAAAACACATGTTTCCGATGAAATCTCGGTATAAAATTTTTGTGTGAAATGCATACCTACCTTCTCTGCCTACTATGTACATAGTAGAGAAAGTAAAACCAGTGGTTAATAAGCCAAACACTTAATCGAGACATAAAGGTTTACTGTGTAACAAAGTTTAACAAATTCTGATTTATGAAGTGTTGGAAATTGTTTGATTTGACATGGACTGACTCAAAAGAAAATTGGTAATAGGAGAAACGATCAAGGTATTTGTATTATTGAGAAATGCTGCTAATGTGGAAACTTTCTTTTGATAGGAGAATGAATCTTCAAAGGAAAGTAAATCAGGTGAAGAAAAACAACTAGATTCACCTGAACCAGAACCACTCTTTACTGTTCGTAAAAGCATGCCCACTACAACTGGCATTTCAGAGATGCACACAGAGCAACAGAATGAAACAATCAACAACTTAAATGATGTTGTTGTTAGCAATATTGAAGAAAGTGAATCACAGACTTGCATACATGATGCAGAAGCAACAGAGGTGCTTAATGAAGAATGTGCTATTCATGAAGTTCCAGATTCTGTTGCATCTGCTTCAGGGAATTGCTGTGAAGAACCTCAGAACTCTACGTTTATTGTATCTGAGAACACTACTGAAAGTGGCAGTGCTCCTGATACAGAAATTATATTCAAAGCAGATACTGATACTGCCTCAGGTGAAACTGAGAAAGTGAAAGTAGTTACTTTTGCTGAATCACCAGCCTCGGTTGTAATTCATGGTGAAAAAGTTAGCTTCAGCATTGTCAAGTAATTCTTGTTGTTCTCTCTTTGATACATTGTAAAGTCATGCTTGACTGTAAGTTATTGTAAAGAGCTTTAGATGCACCTATACAAAATTTAGATGAGCTTCTGCTCTGTAACGTTATACTCTTCCTAATTTCCCCCTTATAATTGTAATAAATACAGCCACGTATTATTGCTAAGTAGTGTAATAGGTATTTCTTAAATTACTTGTAAATTGTGCATTATATGATTTGCCAGGTGCTAAGGATTGTAATTTATACAAATACCTCTTTGTAACAATAAAACACAATTTTTTTTATGTTCACTAATTATTTGAATATTTTTGGCCATGAATTTTAACAGAACTTTCTGATATATCTATCGCAAGATCCCATCCTTTATTTTGTAGTTTCACACAATCATTTAATCTAACATCAAAACATTGCTCCCCAAGATATGTAAATACTCTTAACACATGCATATTTGATTCTACTCTTAATTAGCACAACTAATGCTGTGTTACATCATACCCATGGAGATACAAAACGGAAGCCTTTGTATATTAAAACAATCTGATGTGTTACACTCACATGACTTTCTCTACTCTTGTACAAAGTATTTTTACAAACGCTTATTCTCCATATGCTTCATGTTAATCGAGATGTTAATCTTATTGCTAATTTTCTTGTAGGTGCAAGGGGAATATGGTAGGTTTTAAGCGATAGTCAAATCTTTTAAGAGCTGGTTGCTATGCGGAGCATTCCATTCTCTTTGCATGTCCGGGACATAAAAAAATGAATAACGAATTTTAGAAAAAGTATATAAGTATTGGAAAATTTAAGGGAATAACAAGCAATGTCTCAAAAATGGTTCACTCAACAACAAAAATGTATATGACATAAATTGTGTATTTTAACGCGATCTGCATTTTTTGTATAGTAAAATTTTGTCTATCTCTTATGGTTTACCAGTTATGCAAAAGTCGTTCACAATCAAGAATATTTCTGGAGACATTCCCAGAAAATTCAAGATACATTTTATTTGTCATAAAAGTATCTTAAACATATGATATTTTAATCAAAATCGTTAGAGCCATTTTTAAGAAAATTAAAATTTTCTAAAAATGTTGCATGTAAAGGCTAGTCTGGGGTGGGGGGATTTTCTTGAAAACCTTCGTGTTGCATCTCTGGAAGATGCTGAACCTAAATACCAAGTTTGGTGTTTATCCGGCTGTTCATTTCTGAGTTATGCTGTTCAGACACACACACACACACACACACACACACACACACGAACATGTTTCCAAAAATGCTTTTTTTGGATTCAAGGGGTCTCAAAACATGTATTTCTGGTGAAATCTCGGTATCGAATTTTTGGGTGAAATACAATACTTCCCCTACTTACTATACGTAGTAGAGAAAGTAAAAAATCTGAGTGTTACATTCACATGACTTGACTATCCATTATAATTTAGTTTTGTATAGCTTCTAATAACTATTATTACAAAATATTATTTTCCTATCTACTTTTATTAACATGTTAAGCGTCAGAGTGATCCCTGGGGCCTGCCGTATGCAATTCTTGTCATGCTGTAGCAGTTTGTGGACCAATTTAAGATTTCTACAAGCCAGCAGTGCACTGAAACATTGAGTTTTACCTATAAAATGGATCTCTGTGGTCCTTATCTATACATTACTATCACTGGGTTTGAAGTTGGCATATTATGGAAGTCTAAATTTCAATTTGAAAAATGTCAGTATGAACAAAATATTTTTTATTAACTGTCTTTATATACAGTCAGACAATAGGACACAATAATACCAGCAAGCAAAAGCTTAATTAGAATTGCTGTCACAGAATGCATTTAGTTCTAACATTCAAAATATGGAGTATCAGAAATGTTTTGTTTTTAACTTTTAATTATGAGAATTAGCAAAGCATGGCAAGCAAAAAATTAGGTTTTCTGTTGCATTCTGCACAGACTTCTTACTTTATTTTTTTATAAATTTCCTGTGAGTTTGTTTTTGTAGCATCCTTTACAATACTTTCTTACCCTGTGAGTTTGTTTTTGTAGCATCCTTTACAATACTTTCTTACCTTATGAACTGGTCCATCGTGTTTCTTGAGGGTATGCGTATTTAGAGATTTCCTTTTCCAGCTGCTGTTGATAGGGATCACTCAGGGTTTCATTTGAGAACAATACTCTTTGATGTTTTCTTTTCTTTGAAATCTGTGATACAAGTGTGAGATTACCATCCTATTCAGTAATGGTAAACACTGCAAAACTTGCTTTCTACATTACAGATAAGGGCCATCAACCTAACAATACAGACATTATATCATTCAAGGCAATAGAGGTGCTCTGAGTGAAAAACAAATTAAATCTACTTCAATAAATGCATACATTTGCTAAAAATTACCACGGACTACTGGTCCCAGAATAAAATTTCTCGTGTGGGACCATGGTGGTTCCCAAGGACTGCCAGAATTATTTTTTATAATAATTGGCTATAAAGTCCTCTACAAAACTAATCTTTGCAGTTATTTAATATTTAGTATGCTCTTTATTGACTTTTGGGAAAATATCTACTGCCGCTTAACGTGTTAATCAAGACAAATGCTTGCAGAAATAGTTGTTGTTGTTCACCAATGGCACTGGGGATTAATTGATCTGCATCATTTTCCCTCTGGCTTCCCACTATAAAGTCTGTAAGTTATCACTTTTAAGGCCTTTGCATTTGGCGAGATGTTGTTTGTTCAGGATAACATCTTCACAGAGAGTGCGCTTGGGTGTATATAGGCATCCTATCTTGTAGAGGTGTTCTGCGAGGCAATCGTGGCCAGTTGCCATCCTAAATAAGGCCACTGCAGTCTTCCTTGGCATTTTTTGTAATCAACTCTATCTTTAATATTCTTATAATCTTTATCCTTTAATTTATCTTCTTCATCAAGTCTCTGCTGTCTTTTGAAATGTTATTTAATTGTTTATTTATTTCTATTTGTCCTACAGTTTTATTTGTTTATTGCACCTTTCTTTGCTAATTGATCCGCATGTTCATTGGCCAAAAGTCCGACATGAGCTGGGATCCATTGTAGAGTGATATGATTTCTAGTTTCAACTGCTTTAATTAGGCTTCTTGTTTCTTTAATATTTCTTGTTGTTTTATTATTATAATTTACTATTCTATCTATGGCTGATTTTGAGTCTGATAAGATGACTATTTTTTGTTTTATGTATGGTCTATATAAAATGTTCTGTAATGCTGCTTTTATAGCTGTTAACTCTCCATCATAGTGGTTTGATGTTTCATCTAATGTTAGATACTGTGCAAAATGTTTACAGTATACTCCTGCACCAGCATTTTTTTTATTGATGAGGGATCTATCTGTATATATTCGGAGCCATTCTTTTTCTGGGTATCTTTCATTTTCCGTAGCTATTGCTCTCATTTCATCTGGTATATTGTATTGTTTGTGTATTGTATATATCAGGTCATTCTAATATTGTATATCAATATATTCTATTGGACTCGTTACCTCTGTTGCAATTATATTTGTTGTAATTATATTCTTGTATTTTAAGTTATTAATATATGTTCCGAAGCTTATTTGATTTTTTAAATTACTTATAGTATCTGCTGTGTGGTACCATTTGTATCTGTTTCTATTGACTTGCAGTTTTTGTGCTAGAGTAATTGCTTTCAACTCATGTTCCAATTCTATAGCCATGTTTTTTGTGAAGCTTTGTAGTACTGTAATTGGTGTTGTTTTTACAGCTCCTGTTATTATTCTTAATGAATTATTTTGTGAAATTTCTAGTTTACTTTTAAGTCTCTTGTTTACTGTTGCTGGTAGTTCTCCTCCATACAATAGGTTAGGTTTTAGGTTTGCAGAAATAGTTTCATTACACGCTTAATTGTAGATAAAAGGGGAATAGAGGAAACCAAATCGATTCAAAAGTATAAAAGCGGGTTGCTAAATACTGGCCCTGAAACTGTGTATGACATTGCAAGAAGCAAGTAAATGGTAATCACTTCAAGAAATTACGAAGTACTGAAAAAAACAAAATCATGTAGTTCACATGACTTTCTTTACCCACTCCTCTACAAACTATTGTTACAAAATCTTTTTCTTTTGTTTACTTCTTGTTAATTGAGATAAACTTACATTACACATTCTTTATAGGATACAGTAAGCTAAAGCGAAAGTCAGAATTTTAAAAAGCAGATTGCCAAGTGATGACTTAGAAATTTCAAGCTCTTTGCATGACCATTGGAAAAAATGAATAGTGATTTATGCTTGAAAAAAGTATAAGTATTTGAAAATTCAAACCAATAACAAAAAATATCTCGTAAATGGGTAATGCCACAAAAAATTTCGTCATCATCTTGACTTAATGGTATAGGCAGTCAATTGCCTGCACCACCTTTAAAAGCAAAAGTATTTGACATAAGCTGTGTGCTTTAATCAGCTCTGCATTTTTTAAATTTATTTAAAGGTGAGTCGGAATTGTTACACTAAATCACTTAAGTTTGTTCACTTAACATGTTGGATTAGCTTCTCAGGATGGGAACAACCGTTTCCCGAAACGTGTTAAGTGAGAAAACTTAAGTGATGTTAGTGTAACAATTCCGACTCACCTTTAAATAAATTCAATAACACATCACTGTTTCTAGCTTTTCAAATATCAATCTGCATTTTTTGTTTAGTAAGGCTCTTACAGTTTACCAATTATACAGAAGCCATTCAGATTGAAGAGGATTTCACAGGCTATTCCCAGAAAATTCAAGATATACATTTTATTTGTCATTAAAATACCTTAAAAATATTTTATATTATAATCAAAATCCTTAAAGCCGTTTTTGAGAGTATAAAAACAATAATAAACATTTTTCCATGCAAAGGGTAGTTTGGTTTGGGGGTATTTTCTTGAAAATCTTTGTGTCACATCCTTGGAAGATGCTGAAATTGAATATCAAGTTTGATTTACAGGGTGGAAGGTGACCTATGATCATCCTTTTAAACTATGAAAGAGCACATTGTTTTTTGAATGTTTTTTTTTGTTAATACATTTGTTCCCATAAAGCTTTCCATTCTTGAGATTACTATTTTATTTTGCACAATATTGCAGCACAGCAGGTTCACTTTACATTCAACAGGTTAACTTTTAATTCTTCAGTTTCTGCAGCTATGGCAACGAAAAAATAAACATTTCTGGTATACAAATAAACAGAGAACTACATGTGATTGTAATGTAACTATATATCGTATGGAATATGGAACTGAGGAACCAGTTACAGTGTTATGTAAATTATTATTATTATTATTAATAGGAACACTTATTTATAAAGGTAAATAAGTGCTTGAGAAATCCAAGTTATAAGATTATGCTTTCTCTCTTTGTGAATTACAAAACTCTGTGTGAATAATTAAAGCAAGACAAGAACAAATAATCAATGAGAACTTCTTTTTAATGTTTAGAAAAATTGTTCAAAATGTGCACTCCTCGTCAACACACATGCTTCATAACAATTTCTCCAATTCTACTGCACTCTACAAAGTATGTTGGTTGTATTTTTTATTTCTTCCATTGCTCGAAGTATTCTCTCTTGCAATGTTTCTACATCAGGCACTTCTGTAATGTATATGCAAGTTTTCATATTGCCCTAGAGAAAAAAAATCAATTGAATTTAGATCTGGCGATCGTGGTGGCCATCTTATTGGTTCATTCTGAGTAATCCAGCGTTCTATGTAAATGTTGCGTAGATGGCCACACACTTCTCTAATTTGTGGAGGTGTGCCATCATGTTAAAGCCGCATATCATTTTTTTACTGCCAGGGGAATGTCCTCAAGCTGAACTGGTAAAATTTTTTGTGGAGATGGAAGGCTCCTGTCGAAACCTAAGGAAGAATCCACAGACTGATTAATGTGTTTCCTATGGTTCCTGCCAAACATTTTCAGAAAATCTGTGCTGAAAGTTGTCTTATTGTGGGTGGATTGTTGTAAGCCCAGGTGTGTGCATTATGGTAATTGGTTACTCCAGTTCTGGTAAACGTTGCTTTATCCATTGCAAGAATTTTTAAGGGGAAAGTCTGCTCCTTGTTTAAGAAGCCTCAAGCCTCAAAATGTGTATTTTTGGTGAAATCTTAGTATCCAATTTTAGGGTGGAGGGCAATACTTCCCCTACTTACTCTAGGTAAGTAATAGAGAAAGTAAAAATGTACCTCAATCATGCAAAGATGTGGTTATATACAGGTCGTCTCATGGAATCACTACCAATAACTGAAAAATTTCCTCACTCAGTTAAGTTGGCAATATGATTTTTATCTTCTCATGTTTAGAAGCTCTTCAAATTGTGTAACAATGAAAATTATGACACTAATGCACCTGCACATGGTATGACACCACATAGAGTTAAAATGACCAAATTCACAGTTCGGCAGAAAGTGAAATGTTATTGTTTGTGCAGAATTAGAACATGCCACATGTTAACTTTAGGGCTATTGCATTTGCATTCCATTACAATTTGTGGGTTTTCTTCTCCCCATATTCCACAGTTTTGCCAGTGCACTTTACCAGACATGTGAAAAGTGGTTTCATCTGAGAACTTGACATGATTGAGGAATCCATTGTAATCGTCACTGTGAGATAATAAATTGCCAAACTCCACCCATCTGTGTTTATCATTTGGTCAGCTTCTGCACAATTTGGATTTTGTATGCTTTAAGTCGCAATCTTTTATGGACAATGTTGTGTACAGTGGACTTTGGAATACCTACATAGCTCTAACTTGGCTCCTCAAATGGATTTCTGTGAGCTATCCTGAAATGCTTTTCTAACATCAACTTTAGCTGCAGACACTGCTTTCTTGCTGCTTTCCTTCTTTCTTAACACAAAACCTGTTTCTAACAGATGATTATACCACTTCATAATGTCAGAGCACACTGCAACTTTCCTGCTTAAATGTTCTTTGCACTGCAATTGGGAACTTTAATTTCCCCATGCAGTGCCAACACTTCACTTTCTGCTCAACTGCAAATTCTGCCATTTTAACTCTGTGTGTTGTCATACCATGCACAGAAGTACTAGCATCATAATTTTCATTGTTACAAAAACTTGGAGAGTTTCTAAACAAAAGAAGATGAAAATCATATTAACTGAGTAAGGAGATATTCACACTTGTTACTAGTAGTGATTCAGTGGGTGACGCATGGCTATCAAAATAACAGAAAAATAAATACAACTGGGAAAGTATCTATCCTAAACTCATAATAAATCTATCATCTGCTAGTGCTATCATTGCTGCCACCATCCTCGCTACAACCAATGCTGCCACTGCCATTTATACCAGCCTGCCCTAATATTATCCATTAAGTCATTATGTGTGTTGCTTGTGTAAGAACAGTTAGGGAGCAGAGTTGAAAAAAGTGCTGGAAGGGAATAGGAATGAAAGATATATGGTTACAAGGGGAAAGAAACAGTCCGCTTTTTGGAAAAAAGTGAGAGAAAGGGTAGAGGATATTGAAAAGCACGAGATACAGGGAAGTATAGAAAACAAAAGAATCTTTGAAATTGTTCAGGAAAATAAAAAGGGAATGGGGTAGAGAAAGGTATATAGAGCAGTGTAATAAAAAAAAAAGTAAAGGTTAGCTTGGTTAAGAATGGGAACAATATTCTTAAGTGGCTTAAGAGGTAATGATAAAGGAATGCGTGAACTTTATGATGCTGAGGAAAATGCAGAACATTATTTAACCAAATGTGAAGATTTAAAAAAAATGAAGGGAGAAAATCTGGAACAAGAAGAGCAACAATATAGGGTAATTTAGTTGCATTGAAAGTGTTAACAAGTAAGCAGGAGGTAAGTAATAGGAAAATAGGGGATTTCTTAATGAAAATGAAAGAAAAATGGATGAGGAAAGTCAAGGAGAAGAGGGAGGGGAGATAAAATAAAATGAATTGCATTGAGATATGATATATGACTTTATTCACCATTAAACTTACAAAAGCAATAGGTTTCATCAGTCAGTTATAAACAAGGTTTCACCAAAGGGAGTCCTCAGTTGAGGACATGCTGACAATGGGAGCAAACCGTCTCCCGAAACGCGTTCAAGTAAGAACATTTTAGTGATGAAGTGTAACAACCTTCAACTCTCTTTATTTTAAATTATGACACATTACTGTTACTAGCTTCTAAATCTTCAAAATTAGTCAATAAACTAAATGTTGCTAGTAAATTATATGAAGAAATGAATTCAAACTGCAATAGTGTGAAGTTGGTTGGAGTCTCAAACAACAAGCTTTTCCAATAGATTTAACTTGCTCATTTAGAGAAGGCAAATTCTTTGTTTTACATACACAACATGAGCAGTATCTAAAATTGGGGGAGATTTCTAAGGTTTGAATCCCAACACATGCCTGCAGAAACTCTTCATTGAATCAGGATGGGTAGCAGGTAAGTGAAGAAAGATTCCTCAGTCATTGCTGAGCCAGCTTTGTGTGCAGCAGTAACTATTTTAAGCTACGATGTTGCAACTTCTCACTTTAAGTTCAAAGTAGAAATAAACAAACCTTAATGTATCAATCTGCCCAGCACATGGCAGCACCTCATGGACATATATATGTACCCACATGTGTTTCTTATTCCTATATTTTGCATTACATCCTAAACTTCTAACACAGAATACTAAAAGCAAATGAAAGTGTTACCTGAATAGTGTGGTAGCTTTACCTCTCTACTATTCCTTGTAATTAAAGATATTGGATTAAACTGCTCTTAACTTAAGGTTTCAAAAATCAATAATTTAATGATTAATATCACTGTACAGCTTTTACTTTAAACTTATGGGTCAACAAGTTAAGAAAATGATGGCCTCTATAGGTTAGAAACAACAGAAAAACACGATGCAAGCAATCCAAGCAACAATTCTGCATCACTAACAATGAACTTCCATTATTGCTAAACAACAACTAACCACATTCATTGTCAAGTAATGTGTTACATTGTTTTCTCTCCAATTTATGCATTTATGTTTCTCCACAGTGGTGGCCAAAAAATGCTCTGCTATAATGGGTCAGTTAGTTATACATGAATCTGAATGAACACATTTTGTTTCATAAATTGAATGTTACAATAATGGGTATTTTAAATTTATCTGCACAAGAATAATCACAAAATGTTGCATCCTAAGTAGGAAAATTTGCAGTTTGCCCACCAGCCAAACACACTCCATAGCCATGTGGTTTTGTTTATAACTTCTTTGAACTTAAAGTGAGATCACATTAGGTAAGTGTTTTGGAGCTATGGAAAAATCCATAAGCTTTATATACAAGAAAATCTGAGTAACAACAACAACAACAATAATAATAATAATAATAATTCTTCATTGCTTGTAGACTTAGACATTACAAGTTTTGAGCATAGTCAATCAGGAATTACATCACAAAATAATTACAAAACAGTAAAATACACAGGGTCAAAATTAATCCAATCTGCACAAAGGTCTATTTACAAGCTGTTTTTAAATCTAAATTTAAACACTATATTTTACAATTTTCAAGTCTCTTGGAAGTTTATTACACAGTGTTGCACCTGTATTAGAGAATACCTCAGAATGTTTTGGTATATACAGACCTGTATACATCAATTTAGCTGCTAGTATTTTATTTATACACATCACAGTGTCTTGTGAGATCTTTGGAGTTGTGTAAGATGGTATAATGTGATAGACATACAGTGACATGACTGCAAGAACTTAATGTTTCTTGATTTATTGTTTATTTATCAACATTTTGCAAAACAATGATAGGCCTAATCTTAATATTCTACTTCAATATCAAGTTCATGTTGATTTTAACAACAATTATAAAATTCCAACAATAATAATATATGTGAATTCCAACCTAATTTAAAATGTTTCTATAATTTTATTAAGCATCAATTTATGGAAAATTTGTGTATGTAACTAAAAGAGACTCTAAACCCTCCTCTTGTTAAACCTACTAAGACCATTATTTCTTCTTTTCTTTCCTTTCTATTATTTGTATACCCCCCTCTAACTTCTATGGTCATAGCAGGGGCTTTGATTTAAGAAACAACTTATTGATGGTGTTTTTACTCTCTGAACCATGAGATCTCGTAACGTTCCTTTTATTAATTTTTACACTGAATACACATCCATTCCAATGTATACTCAGACTCTATAGAGGATAGGAAATGCTTTTGAATAAAGAAAAATTCCTCACCCAGTTGAGAATTGAGTTAGGATCTCCGAGAAGAAAAGCAGTCACCATAATATTGTGCTAGGCCTATGGTGTATGCCCTAAACTCTATATATATGTTCAAAGCATAACTCTGTTATTAGATATTAGCAAATTACACCAAATTTCCACTGTCATGAACTCAATGTATGCACTCTGCATTATATTAACACTATTAGGCTTAGAACCTAATTGCTGAAGACAGGGATTTATTTATATCCCATATTGTGAGACTGTTGTCATAGCATAAGGGATTTATTTATATCCCATATTGTGAGACTGTTGTCATAGCATAAGGCAATGTTTTATCTTGCAGTAATACATTGGGACCTATTTATCAGCAACAATTAAGAGTATTCATGCAAACCACTTTGTAGTATGCTCTGGGCACTTTATTAACTTCAGAGTGGAGCTTCTCAGAAAGATTAAATTGGCAGACAGCCCTTGTTTAATGACAAAGAAGCATGTTGTAAAGTATAGTGACCTTGTATCTCCAACCTACTGCGTACTACGTCTAGTTCAAAATGTTGTTGTTAGCCAAATAAACTTGGCATCACAGGGTACACTCTGTAGTTAAAAAAGATGTGAGCTAATGCCATTTGTTGTGAGGGTTTAAAACACATGTACCGTGGAATACCCAAATCTAATTTGGGAGGACAGTCACTAGGTTATGAAAATGGGTAATTGTCGGGGAGAAAAAATATTTCTATGAGGAAAAAAATTATAATTTAAGAAAATTATGTTGTTTTCATCTGGAGTATTGATTTCATCTGTTGATGTTTTTATATTTGTAAACATTTCACATGTGAATTGATCTTTTAATTGCATATGTTTTTCTCCTACTCATCTATGACCTCTGCTGTTCTTTCCCCCCCCCCCATTTGTCTTTTTCTTTAACTTATTGGTTTTGCATTTAAGTTACTTTCATATTATAATATTTATCCAGGTACCTAAGATAAGTTAAACTTATTAAATAAATACAAATAAAAACATTAAGTAAACAACAGTACTATCTAAAATATAAAATACGTCATATGTATCTGCAATAATATAGCTTAGGTACAAAAAAATCAGTTATATGTATCTTGATAAAATACAAAGGTGAGAGGAGATTCTTATGGGTTTATTAATTTTAAAACCTAATGATAAATTTCTGTATGACTTCCAAATGTCATGTATTACAAAGTAAACAGAACATTTATGTTGAATAAAGAAATTTCAGTATATTATCACTAAAAAAAGCTGTATTAGCATTTTACTAATTTTATAGCAGAAGAAAGAAATAAATAAAAACAGAAAAGAGCTTTGCTTTCACTGTTCATGTGTAATGATTAAAGTTTTAAAATTCATAACAAATAAAGCAAAAAAATTTATAATAAAACATGTGACAAACTGTCATTATGTTTGAAGAATAAAAATAAACTTTCTTACTTCTACTCTAAAGTTAGTAAAATACAGATACATAATATATACTATTTGAGTTGGTTTTTTACACTATTCTCATGTTTAATTTTTTGAAAACATTCAAAAGCATTCACTCGGATTGTCAGTTCCTGGCCAATTGGTTACTTTCCTGTCATCACTTGTTGGATTGGCAGTAATCATACACTATTTGAGTTGATTGTTTTGTACACTATCCTCATGTTTAATTTTTTGAAAACGTGTTTTAAAAGCTTTCGCTCACATCATTGGTTTTCACCTACTGGTTATTCTACTTTCACCATCCTTCGTTTTTGGATCACCTCACTGTACAACTTCCATTTATTAAGTGACCATAAATACATAGTTTGCAAGTTAAATGAAGCTTGAAGCACATGCCTAATTTAAACTCTTTCTGTTTTAACCACAGTTAATTAATACATTATAAAGTCTTGCAAAATGATTTATCTGTTGTATAATTTGTCAGAAGTCATGGTTTTTGCTGCTGTTTGTACAAGTCTACAAACCGAG
This sequence comes from Deroplatys truncata, assembly GCA_030765065.1. Classification (NCBI taxonomy): domain Eukaryota; kingdom Metazoa; phylum Arthropoda; class Insecta; order Mantodea; family Mantidae; genus Deroplatys; species Deroplatys truncata. The sequence continues at coordinate 445,425 of JAUKNL010000023.1, read as the reverse complement.
TAATTGATTAGAATCATTAATGCAAGCATTTTCATAATGTGTTTAAGCACTAATTTTCATAGGCATCAGTTAAAATTTTCCAATAAACATATTGTACCAAAACAAACTGTAAGCATGTATTTTGTGGAGGTTTTGAAGTTCATATGGTTTGGAAATTCTGAATTGACAAGCTATTTTTTAAAAAAGCTTTGTTATTAAGACTGCTTATAATTTGTTTTCCAAATTCTTTGATTTATTCAAAGTTGGACTATATAAGAAATAGAAGTGTTTGAAATACACATATTGTGCATTTGTCTTTTGTATTGAAAAGACTTGTGTTTCAAGTATTTTGTGTTCTGTAACAAAAATACATATTATTTTGTTAATTTGTGCTCTAAAGTACATTAAAATATAACTTACAAAATCTTAAACTTTAAAATCTAGGTACTGATTTTGTTTTCTATCATTTATTTGGGTGGCTATTGTCCACTGGTGCTGAGATTTGTTGATTTATATTATCTTCCATTTGGCTTCCTAATACAGTCTTATGGCTCAGCTCTTGCTTGTTGGTAACTATTTTCTGTTGTGTATTTCTTGTCCTTCAACAAGTTGTTCTGCTTGCTCATTACCAAAATGCCAACTGGTGATCTCTTCCTACCACTGTTATACCTCTTACTAGTCTTCTCATTTTGGTTAGTATCATTTGTTTTTATACCTGGTAGTGGCTTCTGTTGCTGCCTTTTAATCAGTAAGGATTATTATTTACTTTTTGTTAGTATAGTATGTTTGATGCTGCTGCTTTGATTGCTTTCAATTCGTATTGAAATGTTTTACATCATCTAGTGGTGATTATTGGACAATTCTTTGCAATATATTCTTGCACTTCAATCCTTTCCGCTTTTTTTTTTTTTTTTTTTGGGTCCTCCATGGTGTAGTGGTTACCATGCTAGTGTTTAGTTCCCAAGATCGTGGGTTCAAACGCGGTGAAGGTGTAAAAATTCTTAGCATGGCTTCCTTCGGAAGGGAAGTAAAGCCAATAGTCCTGTGTCATAGATTTACGGCATGTAAAGAACCTCAAGCCTGATAAAGAGGCCTCTGAGCAAAATTAACAGTCTTTCACACCCAATATAGAATGGGACACTAAGGGCCACAGCAGTTAAAGAGTGTCCATAAATAAAACTCAATTTAATTTTTCTGCTTTTATCACTGTCTTTTCCATACAGTCTTATCCATTCATTTTCAGTGTATCTTTTTATAGACTGTACTGTTTCACTGCCCATAACAAATCATTCTTTTTTTATTTCTTAGGATTGATATATCCAGTTAGTTCAGTTAAATTGGTTAAAAAGGACTTAATATCTTATCTGATGATGTTAGAGTTATATTTTTAAATTTTGTATTAATTTGATTAAAGATGGTGGTTAAAATCCTCTTTGTGTTTTCTGATTTGTTTAACCTTTTTACTTGATGTGGTACAACTTCATTTTTTATTGGGATGCAAATATATTTACTATGATAAATTTTCATGTATTCCAGTATTGTTTACCATTACCTATGAAATGATATTGTTGCCTTTTGTCTTCAGTGCTACTGTCTTGTTTATATGTTGTTACACTTTATTTCTGTGTATTCCGTAATCTAGATTAAGGATAAGTTTTCAAAAGTATTTTGTTTAGTTATTTAGATAGGGGGTACATTTGTATCTTCTGTTTTGAATAATTGTACGTAAGTGTACTTTGTTGTATGTCAAACACATATTTTACAATAATGGTAATAATAATATATCATTCATTTGGTAATTTTGTACATTGTAATAGACTTTATCGTATATTCTAGAATAAACACTTAAAGCTAAATGTTCAACATAAGCTCCAGTTTTTATATACAATGTCACACATTTCAACTTTAAATTCCTGTAGATTATACAGTGAGTATTCTAACACCATTTATACAATCTTTCTTTAAATTTGCTCAAATTTTAATTCTTTGTTTCCTTAGGTAAATTGCTAAATAGTTTAATCCTACTGTTTTATAACGTTGAGTTGTTTAGTAGTGTTTTTTTATTATTATTTTCTTTTATTTATGGAGCTCTTTAAATGCTGTGGTCCTTAGTGTCCCACTCTGTATTGAGTGTGAAAGACCAGTAATTTTGCTCAGAGGCCCTTTATCAGGCTTGAGGTTCTTTTACGTGCTGTAAATCTACAACACAGGACCACCGACTTTACTTCCCTTCCACTCGGGAAGTAGAGGCTAACATGGTAATGGCTATACCACGGAGGACGACTTAGTAGTCTGTGAAAAGGCATTTTTAATTTTTTGGTATTCCTTGTCTGATAGATGTTCATATCTTTTCTTTCATATAAACTAAAACATCATATATACAAATTCACAACTGTTAGAACTGTTGCTATGTAAAGAGGTTTAAAATGCTGAATTTTATGAGAAGTAATCACCACTCTGACAACATTTTACTTTCTCTACTACATATAGTAAGTAGGGGAAGTATTGTATTCCACCCAAAAATTCGATACCAAGATTTCAACAGAAATACATGTTTTGAGATCCCCTGAATCCAAAAAAAGCATTTTTGGAAACATGTCCGTGTGTGTGTCTGTCTGTGAACAGCATAACTCAGAAACGAACAGTCGGATAAACACCAAACTTGGTATTTAGGTTCAGTATCTTCCAAGGATGTGACACAAAGGTTTTCAAGAAAATCCCCCACCCCAGATTACCCTCTACATGGAACATTTTTCGAAAATTTTAATTTTCTCAAAAATGGCTCTAACGATTTTGATTAAAATATATGTTTAAGATATTTTCATGACAAATGAAATGTATATCTCGAATTTTCTGGGAATGTCTCCAAAAGTATTCTTCATTGTGAACAACTTTTGCATAACTGGTAAACCATAAGAGATAAGACAAAATTTTACAACAAAAAATGTAGATCGCGTTAAAATACACAATTTTGTCATATACATTTTTGTTGTTGAGTGAACCATTTTAGAGATATTGCTTGTTATTGCCTTAAATTTTCCAATACTTATACTTTTTCTCAAATTCGTTATTCATTTTTTTTTGTCCTGGTAATACAAAGAGAATGGAATGCTCCACATAGCAACCAGCTCTTAAAATATTTGACTATCGCTTATAACCTACCATATTCCCCTTGCATCTACAAGAAAATTAGCAATAAGATTAACATCTCAATATCTCGATTAACATGAAGCATATGGAGAATAAGCGTTTGTAAAAATAGGTTGTACAAGAGTAGATAATGTCATGTGAGTGTAACACATCAGATTTTTTCAATGGTAATTATATCCTTGTACAACTTCCCTAAAGTATTAAATCATATGTAAAACACTCTGAAAAAATGAAAAATAAACTGCGCATACATATTCTTTTGAAACATATTTGTTATGCTTTGTTAACAGAAGTACTATACAGTATCTTTATTGGTAATCATTCATTATGTGACAAAGAATACTATATACTGAAGTGTGCTATAATAACATTTAAATACCAAAGAAACATCATATAACTGACAAAATGTGAATTATACAGGAGAAGGAGAAAAATAAAATACCTGGTTCTCAAAACCTAAATGTTAACTATAAAATACAACAGAAATCACTTTTTGTTATGAAATACACCAGAAAGCTACACTTCCATCATATTACACATCCATATATGGGGAAGACTGCAAATTATGGTAGATTAGTGTCTAGTGTTATTATCACAGGTAAGAAAAATATTGAACTGCACAGTGTTGCTTTAAATAGTATTCTATTGGATTAAACAGAAAAATTGCATTTGTAATTCCAAGGTTACCGATGCAATAAAAACAATTAAAATGCCAGTTATACGTATTGTTTCTTCAGCAATTAGTTACAATCCTTTAGTTCATTTTATAAATGTATGCTTTGGAAGAAAAAAAGCTCTTTGAATAGCACCTGATGTAAAGTTTTAATTAAAATGCATTAGAGAAGGTTTTTACAGAGAAGCAGGCTAGTACATGGTTTGTGGTCAACATTATGAGTAATAGCTTGCATGTGACATATTGGTCTATATGTTTAGGCAGAGATTCTTAAGCACTTTATAGGCCATCAAATATTAAAAGGGCAGCATAAGTGGTCACTTCAAAAAAACAATGTTGTATGATTACATCATCATTGCCACCATGTTATATTATTATTATTATTATTATTATTATTATTAATTGGATGATCTGTTTTAAGATATTCACTTAATAAACATTTTCTGAGCTATTTTTTATCATAAATAATCTTTCTGTTTTTATGTTAAATTTTAAGAGATCAATGCAAAAATGATTATGAAATGAGTAGCAACATACTAAGAGTACAAACATTTAGTGGCTATCATTTTGAATGTTTAATGAGAACATTTTGTACCATTATCATTATTCCAAAGAATCTAAATTTATGTACATAATTTCAATAATGAACAGTAGTTGCTCTGATTTATTATTCCCTTGTTTCTTTTTTGCACCTTAACTAATTTTCCTTTTCGATTTCTTAATCATGTTAATGGGTTAAGAAAAGTGTAGCACAGCTTTGTAGGAGAAAATCTCTTTCTATCAACAGCCACAGCATTTCAATTCTTTGTTTTTCCTTGTACTATACCAACCCAAGTTAACTAATCAAATTAGGCATATTCAAAAAATTTAAAAAACTGTTTGAACAAGCAAATATTCTATAAATTTCATTAGATCCTTACCCCTCTGACCTCTGCAAGCATTGGATATCATTAATTGTTCTAATAGGACCTAGATCTGGTCTTTGAGAATGCATAATAACAATTATTTTATAAATTCATCTTGAAATGTCAAATCAATTTTATGTTACCCAATAGAGAGATTTCTTTATTTGCCAAGACAATAAAAATTGCATGGCAATGTCAGAACAATAAATTAGAATTACACACATACTACATAAAATATTAAAACATTCTGCTGTCATAAAATTCAATGAGACTGTAAAACGGGTTAGATAACATTGCAGGTTTTACCGTTTTCTTAACTCGTAAGCAAGCACACGCGTGGGGTGAGTTATACCCCACGATAGCTTTCATATGCTGGTAGCATTGTAACGTACATTCTGTAACAATGGCCTTCCACATACCTTTCAATCGACAGTTCCTCCTTGTAACAATGTGTTAGTGGAGCAGTTTCATGCATTATCTTAGTGTTGGCAGTGATTCTAATAATTAGAGACAAAAAAGTCAACTTTCTAGAATAGATATTCTTTGTGAACCTGGATTCTGCCATATGAGAAAAGAACAATGCAGTGTTAATTTTTCTAAAATACTTATTTTTAATGTATTACAGTACTATTTAAAAAGTAGTGTATATAGCAGAGGGCTTATTTGAAAGATGTGTATGTTCACTTAAGTTGTTTTCGAAAATGTAATATTGAATCATTGTAATTTTCATTGAGTTATTGTCAGATAACAAAAGTATTAAATGTTGTTCAAAACACACTAATGTTGCGATATACATGAACTACATTCAAATTTCCTTAATAGTTTATGAAAACAAAATTTCCAAATTGGGGTAAAAAAGTAAAAATCTGATATGTTACACTCACATGACTTTCTCTACTCTTGTACAAACTATTTTTAGAAACGCTTATTCTCCATATGCTTCATGTTAATCGAGATGTTAATCTTATTGATAATTTTCTTGTGGATGCAAGGGGAATATGGTAGACTTTAAGCGATAGTCAAATCTTTTAAGCGCTGGTTGCTATGTGGTGCACTCCATTCTCTTTGCATGTCCAGGACATAAAAAAAATGAATAACGAATTTGAGAAAAAGTATAAGTATTGGAAAATTTTTAAGGGAATAACAAGCAATATCTTGAAAATGGTTCACTCAACAAAAAAAATGTATATGACATAAATTGTGTATTTTAACATAATCTACATTTTTTGTGTAGTAAAATTTTGTTTACTCTTATGATTTACCAGTTATGCAAAAGTCGTTCACAATGAAGAATACTTTTGGAGACATTCCCAGAAAATTCAAGATATACATTTCATTTGTCATGAAAATATCTTAAACATATAATATTTTAATCAAAATCATTTGAGCCATTTTTGAGAAAATTAAAATTTTCGAAAAATGTTCCATGTAAAGGGTAATCTGGGGTGGGGGGATTTTCTTGAAAACCTTCGTGTTGCATCTCTGGAAGATACTGAACCTAAATACCAAGTTTGGTGTTTATCTGAATGTTCGTTTCTGAGTTATGCTGTTCACAGACACACACACACACGGACATGTTTCTAAAAATGCTTTTTTTGGATTCAGGGGGTCTCAAAACATGTATTTCTGGTGAAATCTCGGTATCGAATTTTTGGGTGGAATACAATACTTCCCCTACTTACTATACGTAGTAGAGAAAGTAAAAATGAAAGAGCTTTACATTATTTGATAAAATATTGAATAAGTTTAGAGACACAGTTTCAAAACTATTTTTAATCCTGGAAAATGTATTTTTACGCACATAAATGTTGGAGTTTTGAGTTGAGTAGCTATGAGCACTTGGATGTAATGAACAATTGCTAATATTTCTCTTCACATAGAGTAAACAGTCCAAAATAAACATTGATGCCAAAGGTAAAATATTCAGTTTTACAAAAAAGGTTTACATTGAGTACTCAGTGAATTCTCAATGATTCTAAAGCCTGTTTCCACAGAATCAATAATTTATTTGCTGAGGAAGGGTTGCCACACAATAGAGTGCCATATGTTAGGTGACTGTATTTAGAGAAGGTAAGTTTACATTAATTTGCTTTTACTTATTTATAAATTATTTTGGGTGTCAGATATAATAAAATTATTTTAGGTTGTGGAATTTTTGTCATGTTGTATTAGTTTTTTTTTACATTAATGTTTTTATAATTACTAATATTTATATCTAAGTTGTATTGCATTATAAATTATTCTTACAGTACTTCTGAAGACAACTAATAACCTAGGCATCATGGGTTTATGACATGAACTTGATGCTCTAAGCTTGAATTTCAGCTTGTTCATGCTAAGAACCATTCCCTTATTTATACATTCTTTTACATTACTCTATTATTGTTGTTTAAAGTTACATATTTCTAGCTTTCCGTGAAGGCACAACATGCTGGGATCAAAGGATTGTAGCTGATGATGACTATGGAAAGGTAATAATCTTAATGTAAGTTTCAGGATTCAAATTTTGCTTTTATTTTTCTGCTCACAGTAAAAAAATTATGTTTTTAAAAACTACAAAAGTATGTAGCATTAAAATTATCCTGTATTGTGGTTAATATATACCATTTGCAAATTATGTTTAAGAATTATGTAAGATAGCTCTTGAAGTTTCTTAACAACCTATAGAAGAGCTTCATTGCCCCCATCTCCCCCTTTCCCTTCTCTTCTTTGCACATGAGCAAGAGCTTAGCCAGGAGGCTAAGAATAGCTGAAGCTGTTGTTTGGTTGAGGGCTTCCCAGAATAGCTGAGATGGCTGGCAGAGTAAGATAGGCAGACTACGCATAAAACTTCTCCCAATTGCATATGTGCACATGATTAGCATTACAACTTTGCAATACACTATAAAATATTTAAGGCGGTTGCTTAACATAACTCAGCAGAAAATCATGCATTTTAGTGCTTTTTCAAAAGAATTAAAAAGTAAATAGTCCTTTTATATTTGATTGTTTTAATATTATGTACAAATTGTTATAAATGAGTTAACACATAGTATATTGTTGACCTTTGTTCACAAAATAAAGAGCATAAATAAAGTTAAGGTACTTTTTTTTTTTTATTTATTTTATTTTTAGCTAAAAGAATTATTAAAAATATGGGATAAATTAGAGTTTTAACTAATTAAAATTTGTTTAGCTTGCAAAAAAAAGGCAATATATTTTATAATAGTTATTAATTACATTAAATTACAGAAATAAAACTTCAAATTGTGCTAAGTTGCAAAAACAAAATCTATATTTTTATATTTTTTCGTGTTAATTTTGCTGTTTATTGCACAAAAGAGCTACAAATGAAGCATTTTTATATCAAAAGCAAACAATATATATTAACTAAGTACATAACAGCTTACTTAAGTAGTAAAAAATAAAGTGGAAACAAAGTCACCATTAATATTAACATAGTCATCAAATATATAATATTAACAGCCATATTTTAATATTTTAAGCATTAATAATCGATATGGGTCAGGGAACAATACATTTATCTTAAGCTTTGCTAGAAAAGAAATGTTAAAATGAATATCTGTTCAAAAACAGCTGATCTTGTGGAATGTTTGAAGCAAAAAAGCCTTCCTTATTCTGAAAGAAGATCTATTTTTATATTTACTACTGCAGCATGTGAGACAGAGGGAAGGAGAGGTGAGTGTACTGACGTAGAGTAGGGAGCAACCTCAAACTAAAACAGCACGAGGATAGGGAGTGACGTATTTGCTCACGTGCTGAACTAAGACTGCATTTCTTCTCTCATCTCAGAAGTAGATAAGCCTCAGAGGAGAGCACACTGTGTCAAGGAACTGAGTTCACAAAGTGAGTACCCACAATATTTTAATATCAAATCAAAGTTGTGTGTGTTGAAGTGATCAAAGCAGAAACGGTAAAAGAAATGTACTTACTGTGTTAACTGTAAATTATTAAAATGGATAATAATAATAAGAATTGCATTTATTTATTTAACTTGCTCAGTTATGATCTTGCCCAACTTGACAAACTTTAACAGAACAAAGAAAAAAAATCTGATGTGTTACACTCACATGACTTTCTCTACTCTTGTTCAAACTATTTTTACAAATGCTTATTCTCCATCTACTTCATGTTAATCGATATAAACATTTGCAGACTCTATCTTATTGCTAATTTTCTTGTAGATGTAAGGGGAATATATATTTACAAGGGCAATATAGAAATACAGTAGCCTTTAAGCACATACATATCTCTTAACAGCTGGTTGCTAGGTGCAGCACCATTCCCTTTGCCACAAATTAATACTCTTTGCATATCCAAGACAAAAAAATGAATAGTTCACTCAACAACAAAAATATATATAACATAAATTGTGTATTTTAACGTGATCTACATTTTTTATGTAGTAAAATTTTGTCTATCTGTTATGGTTTACCAGTTATGCAAAAGTCATTCACAATGAAGAATACTTTTGGAGACATTCCCAGAAAATTCAAGATATACATTTTATTTGTCATGAAAATATCTTAAACATATGATATTTTAATCAAAATCGTTAGAGCCATTTTTGAGAAAATTAAAATTTTCGAAAAATGTTCCATGTAAAGGGTAATCTGGGGTGGGGGGATTTTCTTGAAAACCTTCATGTCGCATCTCTGGAAGATACTGAACCTAAATACCAAGTTTGGTGTTTATCCGACTGTTCGTTTCTGAGTTATGCTCTTCACAGACAGACACACACACACGGACATGTTTCCAAAAATGCTTTTTTTGGATTCAGGGGATCTCAAAACATGTATTTCCGGTGAAATCTCGGTATCGAATTTTTGGGTGGAATACAATACTTCCCCTACTTACTATACGTAGTAGAGAAAGTAATAAGAACATAACAAGATGTAGCAAACGTGACATATAAATAATAAATTAATATAAAGATGATACAGACAATGTATAGAAGAATATTTAGTTTTAAAATTTAGGAACATAGATGGTGTCTTAATAAGTATAGTGCTAAATTAGATACTGTCAAAATCATTCTAGAAGGTTTACCTAATAAATAATAATATAGTTAATACAACAGTACTTGGCTTAGGAGTTTGTAGAGAAATTGATAATAATTTACAAATGTTGCTATCTGAAGCTAAAATTAATGTAAAATTGTAATTTTGAGCTTTTAAGACTTTTTAGTCATAATACTGTTTTGGTATTAAAAATTATAGTTCAAAGTAAATGTACAAGCTTATCTAACTAGTCAGATTTACAGTGTGACTTATTCGGTAACTAAGCTACGTACAAAATTTAAAAGCAGTAACCCCATACTTTATGACTGCATTTCAAAAATAAATGAAACCTACAAATTAAATGCTATAAACTCACTTGTACTGTAAACTATGAAAAAATATTAAGTACAAAAGTTTTGGTTAAGTTACGTACTAAATAAAATATGTGAAGAGGCATTTTAATTTGATTATTTGATAAGTATAAATGTATTTTCTCTGTTTGTACCTACGTAATATATTAAAATGTTGGTAATGTTTTTCTAAATATGCTTTTGGTCTTGCAAAAACAGTTGTAGTGATTTTACTAAATTTTTACAAATTTAATTTCGAAATATGCAAACTTTTAGAAAGAGAAATTTAAATTATAAAACTCTAAGAAATGAAGTTCAGCCAAACCAAATTTAACACATAGCTTCAAAATGTAAGTTTTACTTATGTTTTGACAGAACCTAATTACTGCTGCTTATTGTTCTTAATAGACATTTGTTGCAAGGGGAAAGAAGAACATGTTGAACTATTTTTACATTCTCTATAGCTTACCTAGATATAGTAATTAGAGAAAGTATTGCAGTCCACCTAAAAATTTGATACCGAGATTTCACTGGAAATACACATTCTGAGACTCCCTGATTAAAAAAAAAAAAAGCATTTTTAGGAAAATGTCTGTGCATGTGTGTCTGTGAACAGTGTAACTCCAAAAACGAAAAGTTGATTAAATACCAAACTTTGTATTTGAGTATATTTCAAAGATGCAACACAAAGATTTTCAAGAAAATCTCCCCATCCCAAACTATCGTTTACATGGAACATTTTTTAAAAGTTTTATAGGTTTACAATTGTTTGTAATTCTTTTTGACATTTCCAGCACTGGAAATGAGTAATAGCTATTGGAAGCTTTAAAACAAATTTTGCATTTTGTGAAATCCATTATTGTTGCATTTAATTCTCTGTGGTACATACTAGAGATGGGATGTAAACTATTTGCCAGTTTAATATAAATAATGCAAATCAACTTTTTAAAAGTACCTAAAAAAAGAAACAAAGACAAAAAAAATATTATATGTTACATTCATATGACTTTCTCTACTCTATCATTTCTACAAACTATTCTTACGAAAGTTATTTTTCTATCTATTTCATCTTAATCAAAATAAACTTTTTCAGAAATATTTCATTACACATTTTGTTATAGGTACAAGGTGTGTAGAGGATGTTTTTAAAGATAGTCACTACATGCTGGCCTTGAAATTTCTTTGACTTCTATAATGCTGGAGGCTTTGGATCAAATTAAAGTATTTAGGTGCACTTAGCATATTACTCAGTGTAAATTTACAAATAATTTACTGTTGTAAATAATTACTAATATAGTAATGACTTGCCTAGTTAATGCTTAATCAAACTGATAGTAAAAGAAAATTAAAAATCTGCAGTGTTGTATTCACATGACTCTAAACTTTCATTACACATTCATACATTTTATTGTAGGTATAAGAAGAATACAGTAGGTAAATACAGTTAGATTTTTAAAAGGTAAATTGCTATGTGATGACATGGAAATTCGTTGCTCTTTGCATGGTGACAAGAAAAAATGAATGGTGACTTTCCACTTGAAGAAAGTATAAGCATTTTAAAATTCAAACCAATAACAAGGAATATGTCAGGAATGGTTGATGCCAGAATTTTATTTGACATAAGCTGTATGCTTTAAGGAGATCTACATTTTTACTTTCTTTACTATGTATAGTAAGTAGGGGAAGTATTGTATGCGACATGACGGTTTTCAACAAAATCCCCCCACCCCAGACTACCCTTTACATGGAACATTTTTCGAAAATTTTAATTTTCTCAAAAATGACTAACGATTTTGATTAAAATATCATATGTTTAAGATATTTTCATGACAAATGAAATGTATATCTCAAATTTTCTGGGAATGTCTCCAAAAGTATTCTTCATTGTGAATGACTTTTGCATAACTGGTAAACCATAAGAGATAGACAAAATTTTACTACACAAAAAATGGAGATCGCATTAAAATACACAATTTATGTCATACACTTTTTTTGTTGAATGAACCATTTTTGAGATATTGCTTGTTATTCCCTTAAATTTTCCAATACTTATACTTTTTCTCAAATTCGTTATTCATTGTTTTTGTCCTGGTAATTCAATGAGAATGGAATACTCCACATAGTAACTACCTCTTAAAATATTTGACTATAGCTTAAAGCCTAACAATTCCCCTTGCATCTACAAGATAATTAGCAATAAGATTAACATCTCGATATCTTGATTAACATGAAGCATGTGGAGATTAAGCGTTTGTAAAAATAGTTTGTACAAGAGTAGAGAAAGTCATGTGAGTATAACACATCAGACTTTTTGTGTAGTAAGATTTTGTCTATCCCATACAGTTTACCAATTATACTAAAAGTCGTTCAGAATGAAAAGAACTTCACAGGCTATTTACAGAAAATTTAAGATTTACATTTTATTTGTCATGTAAATATGTTTAATGTATGGTATCTAAATCAAAATCATTAAGGGCTATTTTTGAGAAAATAAAAAATCTTGAAAAATGTTCCATGTAAAGGGTAGTTGGGGTGGGGGTTTTCTTGAAAATCATCTTGTTGCATCTTTGGAAGATGAACTGAACTTAAATGCTAAGTTAGGTATTTATCAACTTTTTGTTTTTAAGTTATTTTGCTCACAAACATACACAAAAGCATGTTGTTTTGGAATCAGGGAGCCACAAAACATGTATTTTTGTTGAAATCTCTGTATATAATTTTTGGGTGGAAAGCAATACTTCAACTACTTACTATAGGTAAGCAGTAGAGAAAGTAAAAATGGCAAGGAAAGCCCTCTCCTACTTCACCTCCATTTTTAGTTTCTTCTGACAGTAAAAGAGTTATTTTGCTGTTTATGGCAAGAAAGTATCTAATAAACTTTGAGCATATGTAAACATAGGTTACCAAAGAAACAGTTCTTGCCCTTGAATCAACTTGCTCTTTATTCTGAGCTTATTTATACGTTTTTGGTTATTCATTTCCCCTTTTAAGATAGAGATTATTTCTTTTTACACGTAATTACATTTAACCCAGGTAAGGCAAGTGAAAGAAATAAGTTCTTAAAAATCTGATGTGACACATTCACATGACTTTCTCTACCCTCTATCATTTATTATATAAACTATTCTTACTAAAGCTTATTTTTATACCTACTACGTGTTAATCCAAATAAACCTTTGTAGAAATAGCTACATTACACATTTCATTACAGATTCAAAGGAAACAGTGATAGTCAAATGTTTAAGAACTGGAAGTTATACGCTGACCTTAAAATTCCATACTGTTTCCATGCAATCACAAGAAACAACTGAATGCTGAAAGGACTTTAAAGAATGATCAAGTAATAACAATTCAAAGCTTTAATAACAGATATTTCAGAAATAGCTTATGCCACAAAAAAAAAAACTTGTTTGAAGTAAATCTGTGTTTTAAAGATCTACATTTTTTGAGTAGTCAGTTTTCGCCTGTTGTACAAGATTATACAAAATTTCTTCCAACTGAAGTGGACTTCACACGCTATTCCCAGAAAATTCAAGATATACATTTTATTTTTCATGTAAATATCTTTAATATATGATATTTTAATCAAAACCGTTAGAGCCATTTTTTAGAAAATAAAGTATTTCGAAAAATGTTCCATATAAAGGATAGTTTGCGATGGGGGGAATTTTTGAAAATCTTCGTGTCACATCCTTGTAAGCTACTAAACCTAAATACCAAGTTTGGTATTCATCTGGCTTTTCGTTTTTGAGTTATGCTGTTCTCAGACACACAGACAGACACACAATGTGCGCACGCACGCATACACACACGCACACATGGACCTTTTCTAAAAATACTTTCTTGGATTCAGGAGGCTCAAAACGTGTATTTCCAGTGAAATATCGGTATAAAATTTTTGGATGGAATACAATACTTCCCCTACTTACTATGCATAGTAGAGAAAGTAAAAAATTGCATGCTTAAACTTCTAATTTAAACAAATGCAATGAAAAGTAACTAAATTGGATTTATGTTGTAACTCTACTATTCTTAGAGATGACTATTAAGTACATCTGAAAAATTTTGGCATGGTGTGAATAGAAGTTGCTGCCAGCTGATGAATCAGGCCTGCTGCATTTTTTATGATAATTCAAGGTGAGCAAATGTTTCAAGTTTAAGAAAATGACTCAGTGTTTATTCTCTTTTGTTTTTAAGTTGAGGAGCCAAAGGAACTTGATTGGTTCAGCTGATGTCTTGAAGAGAGCGTAAATTGCGCTGAAACTGAAAATGGGGAATACTAGTAGTATTAGCCAAGAGGAAGCAGATCCTTGGTGGCCTACAAATCAAACGCAGCAGTACAATGAACAGAATGTAAGTTTTGTACCACTCTTCTATAGCAAGTCGCTGTCAGGCATAGGCAGACCCAGGGAGGGGCTGAAAGGGGGTACATCAAATATAAATATGGCATTTGTTATGGTCAGGAGTATATGCTCAGGGGACTGAAACCTCTCCAGATACTCAAAACTATAATATTAAGGTATTGCAGTCTCATTTTTGTTTTCCGTGACTCGTTTATGCTTAAGATTTAGTATACCACATATACCTGTTAATAAACATACTATATGCATCAAAACTGCTAAATATTGAGGAATGGTAGGGAATTTAATCCATTCTCTTTGAAAATTATTACTCTATATGTTGGTTGGCAACATTGGTTAAATGGTTCACTCCATTTAGTCACAGGTAGTTAGTACTACAGGGAGAGCCAAAAGACTACGAACCGGCTATGCAGTGTTTTTCCTGTCCGTGTCCTTGGTGCTCATTGCTGTCTGCCACTATCATAGAAAGGCGTGGATGAAACCATACAAAATTTTTAAAACTACTTTTAAAGTTAACAACTTTATGAAAGTGTGTTTGAGAACAGAATCATTAGTAGAGATTTGTGGCCCCCTCGGTTCCCCGACCTAACCCACTGCGATTTCTAACTCTGGGGTAACTTATAACAAAGTGTATAAGACAAACCCACACATCCTGGAAGAATTAAAACAAAATATCTGCCAGGAAATTCCCAACATTTCTCTACATGAACTACGGCGAGTGATAGATAGTTTCCTAAAGAGGTGCCAAAAATTGTATGGACAACGACGGTGGCCAGTTTCAGCATCTCCTTTCATAAAGTTGGTAAGTAAAGCCTTTAAAAGTAGTTTTAAAAATGTTGTATGGTTTCATCCGAGCTTTTCTATGATAGCGGCAGACAGCAACGAGCGCCGAGGACGCAGACAGGAAAAACACTGCGCAGTCGGTTCAGTAGTTTTTTGGCTCTCTCTGTAGATGGCTACAGAGTTGTAGTGAATTGAAGATGGAACTTCTGAGCGAATGTCCCTGAAGTTTAGTGTTAAACACACCTGACTGATTAACTTAAATGTCAATTCTTCACAATATTTTTAGAAGTTAACGTAACTTGGGTATGAACCTTGTCTGGGAGTTTAGTCTCTATGTACTTCTGTTTACCCTTTGGTCCTATAAATAGCTAAAAAGTTCATTTGGTCATGCTGATCCATCAAATCCTTTATTTAGTCATTTAGTCAATATGTCATGTTCACATCCAGTTGGTACCTCCTCAAATGTATAAATCTCTAAAAGTGACCACGGAATGAAAATATGTTCATTATTCCTATTTCAGTGCTCTGCAAGTGCACTCTCTGTGCATGTTCCTGGTTATGGTATTGCTTTGGTTTGGTAAAATCAAAACCAACACTTTCATATCTATTCTATTTACTTAAACCAGATGAGCATCTATTTGTTCAGAGACTAATTCTCAAAAGATGGTCCCTAAATTTAGAAGAAAAATATGCGTTACATATACTGGTAAATAACTTCTGAATAAGAATTAAGCTCTGGAACAGTAGGAGCAAAAACTTACAGTAAAACTCAGTAATCAGTCATACATTTAAAAGGCATGTTTATTTAGTAAATCTTTTTATAAGTTTTCTTAAAATTTAAATTAATGTTTGCACCCAAAAATCAACCTTGGATCATTTTTATGATGTTTGAAAATCCAGAAAGGTGACATGCTCTATTATTGACTGCGATTTGCTCATTGGTAAGGTATGTTTCAAAATATGTTAGCCCCTGCCTAAAGGAATGCTGGATCCACCACTGTTTCTAGCTAAGAACGCCCATAAGGCCTCATTTATGCTCATAATTTCATATTACATGACAAGGAATGATGTGACGTGGCATGTGGTCCGTTTATGCATGCAACTATCACACTGTGTATTGTTGGGAAATTAATTCCACCAGCCAGTTTCCAAATTTGTTTCAACAGTTATGGATCCCTGTATGTGTAGTATAGTATTTATTGTGCTAAGAGTTTTACAAATTTGATTGTCTACTGCATTTTGACCCTGGTCACTCATTCAGTAGACAATCACTACAGTTTATTTACATTTTACAATCTCTTGTCACTAAATTATCTTGCTCTTTTTTTTTCATGTCCCATTTCCACCTTTTTTTTTTTTTTTTTTTTCACTTTTCATTTATTGATTACTTAACCATTACACATTCACTATAGTTTTCCATTCAAAGTAAGATGCACTACCTCTTACTTTTCTCTTTCCACTGTCCAAAGCCATTTATGTTTTACTTTACACAAAAACTGTCCAATGCTTCTAGCGTCCTTGCATATCATTTCAATTATAAGTGTATTTCTATCCCCCTTCAACCACTTCTTATTAAAAAATTCTTTTCTCCAATTTTCTGTTCCTTGGCACTTAAATACTATGTGTTCAATGTCTTCATTACCACCACATATCGGACATTGGTTCTGAGGAATACCCTGTCTTAGCCCTTTTAGCCTCCATG
Organism: Deroplatys truncata; assembly: GCA_030765065.1. NCBI lineage: Eukaryota > Metazoa > Arthropoda > Insecta > Mantodea > Mantidae > Deroplatys > Deroplatys truncata. The sequence continues at coordinate 428,522 of JAUKNL010000023.1, read as the reverse complement.
CTCCGGTTCTTAACCATGCAATAGATTCTCTCTCTTCTTTATTTACTATGTCTATATATTTTTCCCTACCCCATGTATTTTTCATTGGCCTATAATAAACTAATGAGCTCTAAAAATGTTTTACGTTATTTTCTCTCCTCCATATATCTCCTAACCCATTTTTCTCCAAAATATTCCGTAATTTACTTACCCATCCATCATTCATTAAGTTCTTCTCTTGGTATTCAATACATTGTCTTAACACATTACTTTTTCCTAGATTTAAACTTCTGAACCAAAATTTCAAAGCTCTTTCCATTATCTTCCCCTTAGTTGGCACCCTGCCCATCTCTAATTGTGCTACCTGTCTTACAATTGACTTCAGTAGCCCTAGTATTTCTCTACAAAACATCCTGTGCACCACATCTATACATTCCCATCCTCTATCTAATCCCCATATTTCTATACCATACATCATTTTTGCCTCCACAACCATCTCATAAACTTTTTCCAGCCATTTAACATTTATATTAGGTACTTTATATTTGCAGCTTCTAATTGCTGCCATCGCCCCTTTACCTTTTGCCAATGCAAACTTCTTTTGTTTCTCCCATTTATTACCTCCATCTATTTGCCTAATTTTCCCCCCTTTTTGAAAACCACAGTCTGTGTTTTCTCTTGATTCACTTTTAACCTCCATTCTTTACAATATACATCAATTGCTTGTAATGATTGTTTTAAACCACTTACTGTAATAGATCCTACCACTAGGTCATCTGCAAAAAAAGTCCTGGAATTTGGATGTTATTAATTACTGGTGCACAGTTATTATTCCTTCCAATTTCTAGTAAGACATCATCTATGTATAAATTAAATAAAACTGGACTTAGCTTACATCCTTGCCGAAGGCCTTTCTTTTGTGGAATTTCGTTTGTTACACAGCCTGTCTCCACCCTTACACAGAAGGTGTTCTCAAAATACAGTGCTTTAAGAATATTCACCAATTGCTGACTTACTCCCTTACACACGAATTTATGCCACAGAAGTTGTAGCTCAATTCGGTCATAAGCCTTCTCTAAGTCTACAGTATGTGTAGTACAATTGTTACAAACTCTTAACTCGGGGGGGGGGGGGGGGGCGGAGAAAAAGGCAGACAAAAACAGCGTTGGAATATACATCCAAGATAAACAGTTTCCTGGACAGTATCTATAGAAACCTCTTTGGGAAATTGCTTGTCACAATTCTTGTAATTTTCTGACACAACATCCCAAACTGAACTTCTAATATGAATTTCTTGTATAAAATGTTCTGTATCCGTAATTGATAAAAGTCTAAACAATGAAAATCAGATCACTCTTGCAACACGAAAGCACAAACCACACTGAAAATGAAAACTATGGCTCTGGATTTGCAGCACTGACTGGACTGTCTCACTTACAATGTGACAACGTGGCATGCATAAACCAGCCCATATACACCCATGTATATTGAGGTTATGCGACTGTCGCATGTGTCGTGTGACTTGAAAGACCATACAACGCGTTTTTCAGATTGTATGACATAGAATATTCTGCAACTGTCAGATCGCATGGTATAAATGCTTCCACTTATTTCAATGTACTTTCAGATTGCATCGCACTGGTTGTACGACACAAAATCACTTGCACAAATGGGGCCTAAGCAAGCAATTTCTGTGGGACTACATAGTTGCTATATCAACTATTATTATTTTAAAATAATGCTTTTGAAACATAAACCAGCATTTACTTACTGCCTTAAACTTAAACATTTTTTTTTATTAAGCCAATTATTCTTTTATAAAATATTTGAGAAGTTTGAAAAGAAAACTAAAGTCTGTATTTAAGCAGTGGTTGTGTTTTATTTTAAATTAAAATAAGTGAAATCTAAATTAGTCTTTCAATGTATTATTGTTAATAACTTTTTCGGGCATATAGAGAGCCCTGCTTAAGAGTAAGTGGTGAGTTATTTTGCACTACCAGTTTTATAGTATGGAATGCAAATAGCTGGCATGAAGAAATGTAAAACTTACATTTCAAAAGACAGCAGAGACTTGATGAAGAAGATAAATTAAAAGATAAAGATTATAAGAATATTAAAGATAGAGTTGATATACAAAAAATGTCAAGGAAGACTGCAGTGGCCTTATTTAGGATGGCAACTGGCCACGATTGCCTCACAGAACACCTCTACAAGATGATGCCTATCTACACTCAAGTGCACTCTCTGTGAAGATGTCATCCTGAACAAACAACATCTCGCCAAATGCAAAGCCCTTAAAAGTGATAGCTTACAGACTTTATATTGGGAGGCCAGAGGGAAAATGATGCAGACCAAATAATCCTCAGTGCCATTGGTGAACAACAACAGAAATGTAGAACTTAATAACTTCACACAAAGAGAATATATTTTTGTATAAACATACAATGAAACAAGAGGGTGTTGGGGAAGTAGGATATCTGGCGAATTAGCATGCAAGTGAGTTTTGGGTTGATTGCCAGCTTATTACAAAATTTAAACTTTAGATCTGTGCACAGCATTCTTTTTCTTCTAAAAGTTTTACACTTTGAGTTTCCACAAGGGAAACTGAAACATTTTTGAGAAATGAGTAGGAGCATAAGCCTTAATACCGTAACAAGCTTTAATGAATCCAAGGGGTCTGTGTTTTCTAGATTTAACCCAAGGTTAGCCTTAGCCTTAGCTTTTGTGTGTGTGTGTGTGTGTGTGTGTGTGTGTGTGTGTGTGTGTGTTTTACTATAATTACTATAGCTGGAAGCTGAAGACCTATAAAGTGCTTAAAAAAATCTATAAAAAGACCTAAAATGGAGCTAAACTACTGGGAAAAGAGTGTAAAAATGTGATGCAAATTAATTAATATTTTAATAATTTTAGTCTTCATTACATATTTAAATGATGAATATAATGCTTGACATTAGGCATTACATCAGCCATTGTTAAAATGGGATGTGTCTCAACTTCACCAAATTGTGTAATTCATAGACTCTTGATATACATTAATACATGGATACATATTGCAGTGAGAGATTGATGCACTTCAATTTATCATGCAACACCCAAATGTTACTCTTTGAAGTAGATTTAAACATTTCTGCTTAAAAAGACAAAATTCTGGTGGTATGAAACATACATGTGAAAAATGTCATGTATAAAATACTTCTTCTTCAGTCATAATTTTTATATTGTTATGTTAATCTGTATAAATCATTGTTGTCTGTTCAAATTGAGATAGAGTAGTGAAAATATAGTTGAAAGAAGGTGAAGTTGCAAAAGAAGGAGCTGTTAAGACCTAAAAAGACCAATATATAAAAAAATGTCAAAATAGGCAAAACAGGACAAAAAAAAACCCACCCTTTTCTGGCCTACAGTGACCCAAAATGAACACATATTCTGTTGGGCCTCGTCTTTGGACACTCGGGGGGGGGGGGGGAGATTTTTTTCAACTTCCAAGACTCGTATTTACACATAATGTAAGTCATGCAACAAGCATTAGCAGCCAAAATTCTAAGGCTAACATTAAGCACCCCTAGAGCTTGCAAGAGGCATTTAAGTATGGTCAGCAGGCTCTGGGTATTCACCTATATATGTATGTATGTTTGCGTTTATTGTCCTTTAACCATTAGGTCATATTGGTTGGTGAATGAAATGGGCTGAACGATGCTTCAGTGATCCCAGCATCCATCAAGGTTAAGAATTACTAGACACTTATCTTTGTAGGATATGAGAAAAGCTCAAAATTATTCAGACAGTTCTTTCTAGCAGAGATTGAAAACTGGGCCCACTCTAACAGGAGACAGACACATTATCCTAACACCACAGAGATGGGCAAGATGGCAGGTTAATTAAAATTATTTCAGTGAAATATATAAATAAATAAATAATAATAATAATAACAATAATAATCTTTATGGCTTACGTCTATTGACCTGTTCCATCTCCAAACAGAATTAAGATTAGTCCTTCCATCTTTTCCTGGGTCTTCCTATTGATCATGTTCCTCGTGGGATATAGTTGTATATAGTTTTTGTAATTGTTAAATCTGGTATACGTTATACATGCTCTTTCCATCTATTTTGTTCTTTTATTTTCTCTAAAATGCTTTGTATTTTTAATTATGCTCTAAAATCTTCATTTCTTTTCTTGTCTAGCAGTGTATACTCCACTCAATCTTAAAAATCTCATTTCAGCTGCTTTAAGTATTCTTTCATCTTCCTTCCTTAGTACCCTATTTTTGCTGCTTTATTGTAAGGCTGGTAGGCCATGATTTTAAAATGTTAATAAAGTCTCTTTTTGTACTTTTCTTGCTAATGCCCAGCATATGGTTCCACAGAAATAATTAAAAGCATTCATTCTGCTATGTATTTTGGAGCTTTTTCCATAAGTTATATTACAATCATAATAATGTAATAAATAATAATAATGATGATAAATGTTCCTTGTGCTCTGGAACTAAATACAGCCTTAGCACTACCTACACTCTTTAGGACTATATCCCTGGTTATGAAACACACCTAAACTAACCAACTGTGTGTCCCAGTATACCAATAACACAATAGCCCTCGTTTTGAACATTTAGTTAGATAGATGATGTACTTCTTGCTCTCTTCCCTTTTCACAAGTATCCATTACACATACTACTACTATTACCATGTATGTATTAATTAAATTATTGTATATGTAATTATTTTATTATACTTAAATATCCATTTCCTTAAATCAATAATAAATCTTGATTCAACTTTATGGTAAGCAATTTTGTTTTCCACAAATATTTTCTGGTATTTTGAACTGTTATTGTATAGTGTTTTGTTTTAAAAAACATAGTTGCCACACAAAAGAGCCTGAAATCTGCTGCAGTACAAAATAACCAAAAATGTTTCCATTACTATTCTGAGCATAAGCAACATGAAAAAAATTAATTTCATTTTTACAATTCAAAATACCATAAAATGTCATACAACATTCAACTGTTATAATCAACTAAAATGTTCGCACTATTAGCCCTCACTTTGTTAACTTTCATGCTTGCATGTTAACTTTTATATAACGGTTTTACAGCATAAGTAACTAAACCTACTAATCCAAACCTTGATTTTTTTCAAAAGAGTACAAAAACAAGGACTAAAGAAATCAGGCTATTTTGTTGCTGTTGTGAGAATATTAGTAGAAATATATGATTACTGATTGATGGGAAGTGTGAACATAAATATCCAGAATAGTAATCCTTTTGTGGGCAAACAGATGTTTTATTTAAACAAGAAATCATATTTTTAGTAAACAGGTGAACAACATTTTTCTCTATTTCATTATTTAACATTCTGTTTTATATAATATATGCCTAAATTACGAGGGCAATTCAGAAAGTAAGTTCTGTTAACCATTTTAAGAAATGCTACTTTAGTTTTGGAACTTATTACACAAAAGCGAAAAGTAAACTGTTAAATTATTTTTCTTCATAGTTTCCATTTACATTGCCGTATTGCTTCACAAACTTTGAAAACCCCTCTGCTGCCTGTGGTTGTATCTATCCTGTGATGCACTACTTGAGCTCCTCATCTGTTTCTAACTGATGTGACCCATGCTATTGTCTTCATGTTTGGGAATAAGCGATAGTGACTTGTAGCCAAGTCAGGACTATACACTGAATGATCAAAAACCTCCAACTTGAACAGTTGCAGCAGATTTTGAGTGCATGCAGCAGTATGCGGCCGAGCATTATCATGGAAGAAAACCACCCCAGAACTAAACATGCACGTCATTTGTTCTGAATTGCTCACGCAAGCTTGGTTAGTGTCTGAAAATAGACATAGAGTTTATTGTTGTGGCTTGTTGCATGAACTCCAACAATAATATACCTTGCTTGTCCCAAAAACAGTTGCCATGTGCTTCTTTGTTGAAAATGTTTGGAGGCATTTTTATGGTTTTATAGGGGAGTTGGTGTAACCCCATGCCATTGACTGTTTTTTCATTTCAACATTCACATACTGAACCCACGTCTCAATGTCCCGTGACAATCTGGTTGAGAAAACTTTCACTTTACTCTCGTACTGATGAAGGAATATCAATGCCCATCCTTATGGTTCTTTTGGGTTCAGACTGAATTTTCGGCATCCACCGAGCATAAAACCTGCAATAACCTAACCCCTGTGTTGTAACTTCATACAGAACAGCCCTACTGATTTGCAGAAGATGCTCATGGAATTCTGAAATTTTGAAAAGGCAATTTTGTCTGACTGCATCATCCACATTTGCAACAACTTTGTCGTGCCTTTGGTTATGTTAGTGCATCTATCATGGAATTGATGGCATAAATGTCGAGCAATACTCTCACTCATAATGTTCCCATACACTGCAGTAATCTCATGATGATTTGCAGCTAATTCATCCATTTCACATCTTGCTATTATTTAAAATGTAATTGTATGAAAATATGTTTCATGCTAAATTTATTTCCCTGTTGTTTTTCTTCGGTGACACTTCTTAATCTGCTACTTGTCGTTACCTAAATGTTTGAAAGAAGAAAGAAGCACAAAGTTATTTGATATCAAACTTGTTTGTTGTTTCAGGTGCTGCAGCAAACAAGCAGGCCAGAAGCCGATATGGCACAGGATTCTTCATCTTGGCTACAGCGCGAGCTTTCCTTGGGGCGAACTATTCAGCATCTTGCTGAGGATAACATGAAACTTACACTAGCGCGCCAGGAGGCTGAGAGGAAATTAGAGGAGTTTCAACATTCTCAAGAAGAACAAGAAAAGCAGCAACAAATTTGTGAGGCACTTAGGACGCAGATCCAGTCCGGTAGAGAGGAAAGACAAATGATTACTGCAGAAATGGAACGTCTCCGAGAAGTTTTCGATGAGGAACGGGAGGCTAAGGAACAGTCAATGGTGGAAGTTGATAAACTTAGGAGAGAAAGAGATGATAGTCGCCGTGATGTCAAAAATTTACTGGAACAACTGGAGGCAGAGCGAAAGACAGCAGATGAAGCATCTACAGCTGCTAAAGAAGCTAAAGAACAAAGTAAATCAGAATTTGAAAGACTGAAAAAGGAATTAAAAATGGTAAAGATGCTCTTGGTTTCATCGAGAGAGGCTCAACAAGCAACAGCTGTGGTAGGTAAGGAAGAAATACCTACAGAAGCTTCAGACTGCACGGACAGCTCTACTGAAAACCAGTTAAATGAGGACAGAACTGTAGCCATAAGAAATCCCGAAACAAGAGCTGAAATGGAACGTTTCAAAGCGGAGTTGAACATCAGGCGCGAAGCAAGGCAACGTGCTATGCTGGCAGTTTCATCAGAAATGGAGCGCTTGCGATCGGAACTAAACACTGAACGTGAAATGCGACAACAAGCAGAACAGAGACTTGAAGAATATAGAGACAAAAGTGATCAAGATGTCTCCGAGCAGCTGGGGGAAGTACAACAGGAACTGAATAACGAAAGGAAACGCTCGCGTCTTATATCCACAGAAAATGAAAGGCTTCAAGCAGATATAGAACATGGGCAACATTTACTGACAGAAAAGACCGAAGAGTTGAAGCGCCTACAGGAACAAATAGAGTCGGAGAGGCAACATTCCCAGCAGCAAGTACAAGCACTAAAGGAAGTGTCTGCCATTTGTAAGCAAATGTTAATGATACGCGAAGGTCAGGTGCTGCAATTGAAGAATAAGCTTGATGAAATTGAGAATACTACTGCATCGGAGAGAGTATCCGCAGACCTCAGAGCTGAGTATAGAACTCAAATGGAAAATATTCGCAGCCTGCGCAGTTTGTATGAAGAACGAATGAACATAATTACTGAGGAAAAAGAGAAACTTAAACATGAAGCTGCTGAGGAGGTTAACAAAAGGCTCGAAGCTGAAAAACGCCTAGAAGAAATCCAGTCAGCTTTAACGAAACAGCAAGAGCAGCTAGAAGAATTGAATATAAAGCTGGATGATTCTCATGATGAAAGCCTTCGGCTTAGAAAAGAACTAGCTCTAATCAATAACATATTTACGCAAATGCTTATCGGAGGGCATGATACAGACCTTGATAAGCTTACACGTTTATTGGAAGAAAATCATGATCTCATCACTGAGATTACTAATAAAGAAAGTTCAAGTGAAGTAGCTTCTACTTTACCCAAACTTCTTCTCGATCTAATAACCCAGGCTGAAAATGGCACTGCTAAAGGTACCAGCAGCAAAGACATTAAAGAAGAGGAAAAAGAAGAGTGCACCAATGGTCTTGCAGTACAAGAAATAGCATCCAATTTACCAAAAGTTTGGAAAGTTCTTATGGAACTATTAAGCCATCATGCAACTCCAGCTGAGAATACAACAACGGATGAAAACGAGAGTTGTTACAAGCGTGTGGATACGCCATCAGGTCCTCGTTTGGTGCTAAGTGTCAGTAAGACTTTTCTTCATTTGAAAGATCTCATACTTGAAAAGAAGTCTCTACAAAAAGAGTTAGGAAGACTAAAGCATCTCAATGGACATCTTGAGAGCAAATTGCGAGAACAGGAGCAACGCCTTTCCATGGTGTCCACAGAACTTCACAAGACATGGGAAGTCGTGGGACAGATGCAAACTCAACATCAGAAACTTCATACCCATGAGAAGATACTGCGCTATGAACTTCAACAAAAACGTAAACTTCTTACAGAGCTCAAGCAAGAACTGGAGTACTGCCGCGAAAAATGGGAGCGTGCTCGACAAAAGAACTCCGAGTCTGAAATTGAATGGAAGAAACTTCGGATGGAATTTGCATCTAGGAAAGTAAAACAGCATTCAGATTCGCTCAACAATTCAGGCGAAAGTGGCTGCTTCTCTGATGATCCCAAGGAGGAAGCTATCACAGAAACTCCACCTCTTATTAATGATGAGATATCAGCATCATGTGCCCAGTTGCTTGGTTCTTCACCACCTCCGGAAACTCTGTTAATAGAAGAAGAGCTGGAACCACCAGCTGAAGATGTGAGTTCATTTGACCCTCTTCAGCATGGAGATATACAGGAGGGCTCCCCTTCTCCTGAGCTGCCTAATGTCGATAACTGTTCTACAATTTCCATGATCAACCTTTTAAAGGAACAGCTTGCCTTCTTTACGAGAAACTTGGAGTATATCACTTCTGACACATCATATGATATCTCCAGTAATGATCTTGAAGCTCTTGAATCAATATTCGCTCTGCCTCCCATCCAAATACCTGAATCATTGACAGTTCCTCAAAAGGGTTTTCTGACAAATGGTTACAGTAATAGTATTTCAGATTACTTTAGTGGTGCTGGTGCATTTGACTCGGTAAGAGCAACTTCTTCAAAGTGCCCCAGTCCAATTTCTACTAACCCTCAGAGCTCCTCTGAAGCAGCATCAAACATTAGTTTTGCGGAGACTTCGGAAACCATGCCTGTAACATCCAGTCCAAACAAAATCAATAAGACTGTTTGCAAATCTTCTTCAGAGTACAATACAGTTAATAGGGTTTGCTCTTCTGATTTAGAAGATCAGAAAGCACTTAATGTGGCGAATATAAGACCCAGCCCTGAAGAGAGATTAACCAATGAAGAGCCTTGCCCTTCGACTGTCACTGAAGTAATGCCATCGGTGAACTCTTCTGCAGGGTCAGTTAAAGTTGAAGGCAACTGCAGCTTGCGCCAAGACTTACAAACCTCTTCTACTAGAACTCCTGAAGAAATCGCAGAAGCTCGAGCAGAGAGACTAAAAAGACTTGAAGAACAGTGTCAACTACTTTATAAAAAAGTGACGAAAACCACTCATCGCAGTACTGCTCTCTGTAATAGACTTGAGGAATTACATGAACATTATGGTTCACCTCCACCTTCAACTTCTGGACAGGAAAATAGTGGCATTCCATTTCCTCCTCCTCTTCCACAGGGGAGACTTCGCGGAAGGCGGCTTCCTTTAACTGCACTATCTTCCCCTGCATCAGAAACAACCCCTTCACTGAACTCTGAAAATTCCTCATCACGAATTCCTCAGCACACTGAGGATGTTCATCTTGAGAGAAGCCAAACTTCCAGTTCTTCCTCATGCCCTGAGGGAAATAAAGGTTCTCCTGTTCCTGTCCCTCCTCCACTTCCTCCAGGTGGCATCAGGGGGCTCAGGATTCCAACGGAGAGCTCTAGAACAAGACTTTCTAGTTGTGATAGCACATCAAGTTCCTCAGAAAGAAGTAATTTAAACGAAACGATCACACGAGAAAATACAGACTGCAATCCGCATGATAGCAGAGAGTAGGATACTTCCAGAAGTCCTGCCAAAGTTGATCAAGCAAACGAACAAATGTAAATCATAATAATATGAGAGATTACTCTATTGTTAAAATTGAATAACAGATATAAAATAAATGCAAATGTTTTTGTACTTCTACTTGGAGTCTCTATGATTAGAACAGGAAAATGTTGGAACTACATAAGCATAAAACAAATATTGTAATGTAGAAGCTAAATCCATATAAAGCCTGACAACAATACACCAGCTGTGTTTATTTACACTGATAATTATTTTTATAATAGCACACCACCGAGATTGTCGTGCTATGTTTTTGCACAAATTGAGAATTTAATTTGTACTTTCAGTATGAAATGACTGCCATGCATTAAGGTGTATAGTAATGGCATAGTATTAAACCATTGTTTAAATATTTTTGTATTTTGTATACTTTTCTTCAAAGGTAACTGTTACATATAATGTTGAAGTAAATATATTAATAAATTCTTTTGCACTTTTGTGAGACTGGATTTTAATGAAAATAATCCTCATCCTTTCACATGCTTTATATTAATTGAATTATACAAACTTCAGAATTGAAAATTCTGTTATATATTTGTTTACTCACCCCTTCTACGTGACCAGTGTAATTATCATTCCAAGCAAGTGATTCAACGAGTTGCTTAAACTCTACAAGCTTAGTTGTTTAGTTTGCTTATATCAGCATCACTCAAAATAATCTACCTGAAGCTTAATGACTGCTTCCCAATGCTGTAGAAGTTTTTGAATGTTGCTTAACTCTTAGATGTGTCCTGATACAGGTGTTCTTAGGTCTTTTAATAAGGTAAAATGGATAATCAGATGGCCTTGTGCAGATGTAGATCAGAGAATGTTTCCAATTTTCCTGTATGGTCTTGCATTATCATGAAATAGCAGTGGCCTCTCTGTTTTGAAGTTGCACTGATAAAATGTGATGGTTATAGTTATCAGGAAGCAGAAGAGGATTTCGGCACTTAAGCACACATGTGCTTTTGGAAACCTTCAGGAGGAAGGGGTGAAGTGAAGGACAGACCAGATCTGCAGCAGGAGGCTCGGACACAGGCAGGGTCTCTAATGTCTCCAGATATTACATCCTGATGCCATCGGGAACCCCCAACAGCCCACCTCTCCCCATGGAGAGATCCCTCTGAGGACCCATCACACACCGAATGCTAGAGCAAAATCCACCGCCATTCGCCTCGCCGCTGTCCACTCGCCTGATCCTTCGACCCTGAAATATGATAATGAAATGGGGGACAGGAAAATTCGGGAATGATGTAATCCACCCCAACATTCGCCTACCAGCCAGGGAAAACCGCAAAAAAACCAGTTACAGTGACCGATCCAACGGGAATCGAAACCGGGACCTTCCTCAAATAAACCTCACACGTTACCGTGGAACCATCTCGCTGTCAAAATGCGATACACGGATGTGGTTTGAACGCTCCACATTAACGGGATTTCTCTTCACACAATCTATTTTTAGAAACATTGACCTCTGCAGTGAATCCATATATGATCTGAAAGTTTCAGACCACTGATTATCTCCTGTTGCAATATGACCTTCACAAAAATGTTCAGACCACCGGGAAATACGTTAACATACGAAACAGTTAATAAAATTATATCATCGTACGTCTGTGTAGTTTCGATTTTAATGAGAAATGTTTATCTAAGCCATTAACGTGGCCAGATTCATTTTCGTCATACACTCGCTTCCATTTATGCCGTCACCACAGCTTCAGGCGGCATTCTACTGGCCTTCACAGGTGAAGTATGTATAGTAAGGAGGAGGTGTGTGTATGTGTTTATCTTTTCGTGCATGCAGTGCCGTCCGTTTATGTTTACAATTCTAGATTATTTACATATAAATTTATAACTGAGCAATAACTTTATTCGTCATATTTATAATAACCATATTTAAGTGTATAACTAAATGAAACCCTGTTTTGCACAATATCTTCACGAAAAAATATTTTTAATGGCAACTAAATGTAAAACTGAAACATTATAATTTTTGCTCTCAGAATATATATATAGTAGGCATTATTGGAATCATCTGTACAAACTAAATATACAACTAAATAAAACACTTTTGCACAATTTCTCCATCCCCTGTGGTGTGGGGGTAATGCGTCTGCCTCACATTTAAGAGGTCCCGAGTTCGAATCCCGATTATGGTGAATTACCGGTTAAGGTTTTATTCTCGGGGTTTTCCTTTATCCTGAAAAGCATGTCGGGTACTTTAAGCTCCGTGGACTCGGGCTCATTTGAGTGTAACTTCATTCATCGTATATGACCTAAACGGTTAAAGGACGCTAAACTGAAAAAAACCATAATAGATTTTTAATGAAATAATTATAATGTATAACTGAAGTAAATTATATTTTTTATTCTCAAAGAGGACACATTTACTAGACATTTTAATAATCTTACCATATGAATGCTGCATGGAATTGCCCTAGCAGTGTCTTCAAATGGCAAATTCCCACATAACCACAATTATTCCGCAATATTTGCATACATCGTGTGAGCTACAGTTAACACACACCACTGCTTGGTCGAACAACAAAGGCAGAACGCTGCAGACACACCCCTCCCTGCTATGTACACACCCGTTGAGAAGGTTGGTAAAATGCCCCCTGAAGCTGTAGGGACGGCATAAATGGAAGAAGTATACACATCTGCATGCAGACGAGTATAGGAAATGCATTATTTCTGTGATCACCTTCATATAAGTATATTATGAAAACATTCGTTCAGGCTGCCCATACAAGATTTCGTGTTGCGTGAAAGGGTAATATACAGTATAGGACAATGCATTTTATAGTTCTAGCAACACTACTGAATTAACTAATGCTTTATATATCAATCCTTCATAATTAGTGTAAAAAGAATCCAAAATATATCTCACGGAGACACATCAAAATAATGGTTATGTAGTTCCAGCAATGTCCGCTCGTGCTCATTTTAGTTGGTGTAGCACAAAGCACAAAAATAACATTACACAGAGTCCACGAACATGAATTTATTATAGGCACTCCCCTAAAAAGACACCTTCACATTTCTCGAAAATATAGTCAAAAGTAATTTTACGCACCGATGTTCAACTTTTATTTGATGTAAAATATTCACTACCTACTACAAATTTGCTAAAATAATTAATAGTCTGCCTCTTTAGTTTTTCATGCAATTCAGACCTTTATTAATAGTTTTATTCATACCTTTGTTCAGAAACTACATGCAATAATTAACGTCAGCAGTAAAAATAAATACTTAGAAAGAAGTAGGTTATTTAAACATCACTGTACGGGAGTATTTTTCTTTGGGGGGGAGTTTTAAAGTGTGTTAAAAATATTAAAATGTAACATTAAAGGATGCAATAAACACTAACCTCTATTTATAGATGAAGTCCATTCTGCGATCCTTCTCTCATTAACCATTGAAGTTTGCTCTTGTGATATGCTGGCCTCTTTAAATCGTAATGTTATCAAGGACCGTTAATTGAGTTGCATTTATAGTGAAAGAGTTTCTTCTAGTTTAGATTCTTCAAATGCCATTGACGCGAAAATGTAAACAGCTGATGGGAAGTAATAACGTTGACCTCGTGACAAATCGCTTAGGGAAGCTCCTCGTTCATATGCTCCGATGGGGAGGACAGGCTCAGTACGCATGTGCGAAGAAGGTCCACAGATTCTGCGTGCCTTTAGTGAACCCTTCCTGTGACTCCTCTTTCATTCCCTTGCCCATAACAACTCCTTTTAAAGCACAGGATTCTGCCCTGCTGAGGTTAAAGCATTTTGTGCAAAACTATGATATCTACACACACATTAAACAGTACCATAAAAGTGAACACACACACACACACACACACACACACACACACACACACACACACACACACACACACAAAGTTATCTACAACCGCACGCTTCTCTTGTATACTACAATGCGCTGCTGAAACATTCAGGGTTGTGTTTAAAATTAATATATTAACTCAATTTATGCAGAAATTATTTTATTTAAAGTTATTTATGATTCAAAATTAAAGGGAGGGAATGTGCCCTTGCGCGCTTTAGAGCGAGTCGCCACTGTAAAATGTCCCCAAACTCGCTAGTTAACTTCGATTTTAGGCTGCAAATGCCAAGACAAACAAGGGTACCTAAACCTATAGTACTTAGAGCCCCGTTCAATAGTGAAAAAAAGCGTAAAAGGATTAGTAAGATTACCTTAGAATTCGTTTTGTAGTTGACACTTTCATAGACTGTGACCCACCTATGCACCATTTTAAGGACCCTTTCTTTTATAGTAAAATTCTGGCTTAACGACAACAAACTTTCCATTTTGTCGATAGTGCGCATGCGCGCAGGGAGTTGTCAACCTATCGTAGTTAGGCAAATCCGTAAGATTGGCGATGCTTTAACGCGTTGTTATTCTTCCGCATAGGGATACACGCGTAATTCACGAGAATAGATTATTTGAATTCTGGTTCACACATACACATTAACTAGGCGTCGTAACCTAACCTCGGGCTAAATTTCAATACCACAGGGCGCTGTCATCCCGTTCATATATACACACACAGTAACTTAGGCGTCGTAGCCTAAACTCGGGCTAAATTTCGATACCACAGGACCCTGCCATCCCGTTCATATACACATACATTAACCGAGGCGTAGTAGCGTAACCTCTGGTTGCAAGGAGTATTCGTTATTCGCGAAAGGATGGCGTTGTTTGTTAATCATAAGTTGGTAACTCTGCAGATCTGAAGACAACATGAAACAAGTTAAGCGAGACGGAGGAGGTGGCACCTATCAGGAAACTCCATAAGTATCACCGGGACCCTAAATACTATAATTTATTGCAAACAGAATATAGAACTACTTAAAGTCCACTTTCTTCCTCTCTTCTTAACGGTCTTAACCTGTTTCCTTGCTCCTCGCACAAGTTATCTCAAAATGGTTTCAAAGAGAACATTTGTTTATGTTTACTTTCTCCCTTACTCTAATAATGTTTACAAACAAAAGAGCAAAGCTGTGCATCTGTGCTCTAGAATGTAGCGCTATAAATTTCTTGTAAATCAAAGACGTTTTTCATCGCATTGAGCAACCCACATCATTCCTGGACTATTTGGTATGTACATAATTCTCAGGTTTTTACAACGCTTGTATTACACTCCAGTTTTTGTTTTGTAGTTTCCTGTATTGCATTTAGATTTTTAAATATTTTTAAAGGGTAGCATATTTAATGAAATAGAAGAGAGATCGCATATATTTCTGTGAATGTTAAGAAATTGATATCTTATGCATAATTTACGGACAGAATTTGGAATTAGCAAATAAAATTTAAACTGTTTCATAATTCTTGCATCTAACATGTGAGTTCATTTTGGTTAGAGTGAATGGCTTTCGCAATCTACAATATCTGTTGCTTAGGCAAACTGAGCGCATTTCACGCCTTTATATATGCATGTTTTTCTTTCTTTAGAAGTAAAATGTTCTAAAGCTAAAATAAACACTGTTCAAAGAAATGTCAACATTAAGGTTATGTTAAAATACGAGAAAGAATGCCTTTTACTCACGATTCACTACTGTTCCTGCTATTCGCGGCCAGCTGCTCGGTTGTTTGTATTGCGGAAAAACAAATTAATTTAGCCTTAGGAAAATGCATTTAATATCTATTTAATACTGCAATTCGTTGATAATTGATATTAACATGTATAATGACCACATGTATTGTGCACCTATGCATGTATGTAAATACTTAGAAAATAGGCTATGTGGCGTCTTTGCCTCTCCAAAAGGGTGTTCTAACTCCGCGCGCGCGATATAAAGGGGGGCACGAATATCTCGCTTACCTACTATGTATTCAAATATTTAAAAAAATGATGTTGCCAATAAAAGATTAGGTATAAGCAAAAACATTTCTGACAGGTTTTGTTATTCATCTGACAGGATGAATACTTAAACTACACCAGTTACCTATTATTCGTGCATGTAAAGTGGTTACCGTACCATGGAAAGCAGTATAGTTCCGAACACCTATTAAGCATATGGAGCAGGTGTAGGTTTGTGTAATGCTAAACCCTTTTCTTGTATTTTAATTCTCAGTATTACCGGCTCTCAAAGTACAATCAACAGTTCTAGACCCGAAAATCTTATGACAGCTATGAAGCGAGTTACTTACCAGATCAGGAGGTGACCGGTCGTCTGCATGCTGCAGGAGTGCGTGGGACAGTCATTGTCAAATATCCTCACAACGGTTATGCACTGCACTGCAAAACTTATATACAGTATATTTAAATCCATCGCTGTAAAAGGCGCTTGATATATGTAAAAACCTGTCAATCATCTGCCTCCAATTCTTCCACACCTGACAGTCCTTCCTCTTCTGCGGAATCACTCACATCATTGCCGCCATCACTGCTGTCGCTACTTTTTGCACCATTATCCTGGATGAGAATTCTTTTTATTTGATTTTCTACAGTTCCATCTTTTTTGAAATAATGATTCTCAATTTATTCAACATGTCTACACACATTTTCCCATTCTGGTTTCCAATTTCTGCAATTCGCTGGCGACATAACTGCTCCACATCTTTTAATTTCAAAGTGATATTTCTGCAGGCCACCCAGTTTTTGACATCAGTCCAGATTAATTCGATTGGGTTTAGATATGGGTGATACGGTGGCAGTCTAAGTACATTATGGCCATGTTGTATTAATATCTAGTCAAGTATGTATGACTTCTGAAGCGGTTTGTTGCCTTTAATTAAGTTATATAGCTTTGTTTTATTCATATTTTCATCTAAAGCTATATTATGCCTAAGTAACCAAGCTCTCATTTCTTCTTTCAAGGAATTTGAGGTAGGTGATTTGTCAATTTGAGTTTTGACGCATTGTGAAGCATTGTCGATAACCAGAACAGACCCAGCAGGCATATTAGGTATCAACATGGTGTTGATTCACTTCATGTAATTTTTTGTATTCATTTCGTGATGGAAATCTGTTTTTTGCTGCGACTTGTAAAAGAAGGACATTTGGAACGAAGCCGATCTTTCCAACAGCATGAACGATAATAAGTATTTGCCCTTTGGTAACAGGTGCCTGCAAACCTAATTCGCTATCGTCACTCTAACTTTTAGATGTTGTATGACTGCTGTGTAAGTATGACTCATCTCCATACACTATAGTTTGATCCTCTAATTTGTACCTCTGAGTAAGGTAATCTTCCAGCTGAGATCGTATGTCGAGCTTTTCTATTAGAACTCTTCTATTTGATTTGGTTTTCTTCCAATTGAACCCTAAATCTTTATAATTTTTCTGAGTTTTGTAGCACCACCTTGAAAATGTATGCTGTCTTTCAGCTTGATGAGAAATCTGCTTATTGTTGGCACTGTTTTTCTTCCACATAGAAATTGTGAATCGTGCGCCGAATGACTCATTTTCGAAATCGTCTATTTCTGTAATACGTTTAGGGACCTTATGTTTTTTCCCAGGTGTGTCAAACGGTACTCTTTCATCCATATGTTTTTTCTTATCTTTGAGAACTCTGGAAACGGAACTCAGTGAAACACCAGTTGCTTTGGCTACTCTTTCTTTCACACTCTTAAGGCTTTTGTGGAACTCTGGTGAACATACATTTTCTTCCTTCATCTCTGCTTCTTGCTTCATGAAGTTGAGGACATTTGCAATTATTTCCCTGCTTTGGCTTTGTAATTACCTTACCACTTAACTTCGAAAACCTAGGAGCCATGGTTATAGATATAACAAATATAAAATAAGCTCTATTTAGGTACTGCTCTCTTTGAAATTACAACTAGCTGCGGACACTTTCTATGCAGCCTGTATGTGTTATGCGCTGTGAGTAAGCAAAGGTATTATATCGCTTTCCAAGAGTAAGCTGAACATGAACCATTCCTAGGCTCGCCAGCTGGGGTGGCAATCAGGGTCACGATTCCAGAAGTTTTGCGCCAGCTATACAGGTCGATGTTTTTGTCGTGACGTGGCAGAAACGCAAAGGAGGTGAAGGTAGTCTAGGGTGGGGGAGAACTGCTGGCAGTATTCCATTGCGTGGAACAAGACTCACTCGGAACGCGTGGTGATGTCACCTTATCTCACGTTGTGTACGCGCCTACTGCTCTATTATTACTAACACAACACCCCTCCCAGAAGATAAATGGACTTATCCAGCTACTGCGCATACAGATAAGCGGTTTCGACGAAAGAATCGACCTGTAACATTACATCTAAGTTGCACGCAAAAAAAAAAAAAAAAAAAAAAAACCGGGCGAGAGAGTGAGGAAAATACAGGGGGGTGGAGAGTAAAAGGGGATAGAGAGGGAGAGAAGGACTAAAATGGGGAGAAAAAGACTAAGATGGGGAGAGAGAGAGAGAAACAGTGAGGTAGAAAAAATTAAATGAAGAGAAGAATTACACGATAACGCGAGCAGAACTGCAGCTCTCCAATTACGGGTGTAACATGATAAAAACGTAAATAGGGGAAGAAACCTAAATTTTTGAAAAACTGAATATTAACTTCTCCCTTCAGTTTTGTTTATTCCCAAGACAAACCTTTACCAATGGGTTAGTAGTTTCTCTACCGGCATAGTTTTCTTCGCTTTCAAATAAATCTTTTCTAATGCTCATATGTTAAGCTATGATTAATATCCCTCAAAATTAATGTCCATGTTGGCCTATTTTTTGCATAAATATTTCCTTAAAAAGCACACATTTGAAAGCAACATTTTTCATTAATCGACCTGCTGCAATATAACACTTCCTGGCAAAGATTTCTTTAAATATTAACATGTTTGGGCAGATGACAATTTTTTGTGATTAATAGAAAAAATCACTTATCATTATTATGACGTTAGTATTAAACTAACACTATCTAGTGGTTTTGCATTTATGTTCCCCAAATTTTCTGTTGTGAAATTAACTTCACAAATTTTATGACTTCTGTACAAATTACCCCTTTCGAAATGACTCGTCTAAGTCTACTTTCTTGCTTAAGAATCCATTATGATCAACTCTTAGTAAGTGCATACAATTATTTTGCCTTGCATAATATGTACCATAAATGAGAAAACAGAATAAAGGCGAACATTCAGAATATTGTGGTGCCTCTTCCTTTAGAAAGCGGAAAGGGATTCAGAATTACTTTCCCATTTATAACAACTACCTCAATCAGTCGCACTTATTGCACTTGCTTTGTAATTTGTAGGGCTAGGATTTTTATGATAGGTCATATATTTTTTGGTAGGACTGACATGCTCCTTAAATACATATAAAGGCTTCTTATGAAACAGCGAAATGAATTAACCTAATTTGTTAAGTCATATTTTTGCATATATGGCCATTTCTCTCTGATAGAGCATATTTTAGTAAGTAAATGGTCATATTCGTCATATTTTCACTCTTTCAAGAAGAAAAGAACTTTCTCATGCAATTTATTTATTCCGTGTTACATTTCCCAGAATTGCGCACCTCATTTTGTTTCCTGGAAAATGGCAAGTATCTACATTCCTTCCCTGTTTCCTTTGAATTCACAATATGGACTTCACCCTTACGCATCAGTGAGTTTGTGTAAGCTATTGTTACTCTATGAACAGGTATCTGATTAAGTCATTCTGGACTCTGGACTGCAGACAAGTGTCTAATTCACTCATTGTGTTATTCAGTCTTATTGAAGTCGTAAGCGTGTGCAGTACAGTTCAGAAAAAATACCTAAAGTGAAGCAAAATGTTCAAGTAAAACTAAAATGTTTGTGTCTCAATATGGTGAGAAAGTATTTTCAAGTGATGGTAAAATACTCTATTGTAAACTGTGCGACGTACGAGTAACTGCGGAGAAGTCATTTAATGTTCAGCAACATGTGGCAACAGATAAACACAACCGTGGAGTACAACGGATTAAAAATGAAAAAAACACTACAGCAAATGCTCCTAGGGGAATCCCGCCAGTCTTATTCACCATTCTGCGAAGAACTTTGTACAGCTTTCCTTTGTGCTGATATTCCCTTAAGTAAACTAAACCATCCAAAATTTCGTGAATTCTTAGAAAAATACACAGGCAAACCTCTTCCTGATTCCTCCACATTAAGAAAGAACTTTGTCAGCCGAAGCTACGAAAAAACAATACAACAAATGAGACAACAGCTCGTAAATAAAAAAAAATTGGGTATCAATTGATGAAACTACAGACTCTATGGGAAGATATATTGCAAATGTCATTGTGGGAACTTTGAAAGAAGATGGTCCAGGCAAAAAGTTTCTAATAAACTGTGAACATTCAGAAAAAGTAAATGTTTCCACCATTTCTAAGTTGTTCGACAGATCTATGGGTGCCATATGGCCCGAAGGTGTTAAGCATGACAATGTACTTCTCTTCGTAACGGATGCTGCACCTTATGTGGTGAAAGCTGCCGATTCTCTAAAAGCATTGTACAGTAAAATGGTGCATGTGACTTGTTTAGTTCACGCCTTGCACCGAGTTGCAGAGGAGATTCGTAGTAAATTCACTGACGTTGACAAATTTATTGGATGTGTCAAAAAGATATTTTGAAAGCCCCTTCACGTGTTGCAGCATTTAAGTTGTTAGCTCCAGACATTCCCTTGCCACCATCTCCCATTTTGACAAGATGGGGGTCCTGGTTGATGCCTGCAACTATTACTGCCAGAACTTCAATGTTGTGAAAAGCATCATTGATTCATTCGATAGCAGTGAAGCTACTTCAATTGGATAGCTCAAGAATTAATGTCTAATGGTGAAATTTCAGGCAAACTTTCATACATAAAATCAAATTTTGGATTTATTCCAACTGTCATAACTGCTTTGGAGGAATCAGAAGTGCCACTGGTGAAGCAGATAGAACAAGTTTAAAAAGTTGTGAATAAATTAGAGGGTGTTTGTGGTAAAGTGGGAAAAAAAGTGTCAAAGAAAATGGAAAAGGTGTTAGAAAAAAACGAAGTGTATCATACACTGTGTTCATTTCAATGATTTTGTTGGGTGAAAAGTTCTCTCTTAATCATTCAGATTTAGATTCAAATGATATTGTTCATTTTAAATATGCTCCTCTTGTGTCAGCTGAAGTAGAAAGGAGCTTTTCGAAGTACAAGGCTTTGTTGGCTGACAATAGGAAATATTTTTCATTTGAAAATTTGCACAAGGTCTTCATTGTGTATTGCAACTCAGAGCTTATATGAAGTAGAATGAGGATGTAAAAAGCACATAGGTTAACTATGTTCCTATAATGTTAATAAAAATCATACTGGAATGTCAAATTGCATAATTTAGCTTGCTTCTCATGTGCATTTTATTCTCAAATAAATAGTTCATTATCAAAACTGATTACTAATTTATTTTACAATAGAAATTTTAACTCATTTTAATATTGTTAGGTCATATTTATTATGTTATTGTGCATATTTTGGTAAATGTTTGGTCATAACAGCATATTTTTTGTGCATATTATGGTGATTTTTAGGTCATAAATATCCTAGCCCTAGTAATTTGCAATCATTCACGTCATTATTGTGGCTTTTAAAACCTGTATTAAAATTCGCCGTAAAGTAGCTATTTAGAAAGGAGTCTCTCAGTCCAAGTCGCTGGAAGAAATTAGCATCGCTGTTAAAGTAAGAATGGATGGTACACTCGCTTCCATTTATGCCGTCACCGCAGCTTTGGGAGGCATTCTACTGGCCTTCACAGGTGGAGTATATATAGCAAGGAGGAGGTGTGTGTATCTGTTTACCTTTTCGCGCATGCAGTGTTTTATGTGCACATTTCTAGATTATTCACATATGCACATATAACTTTAAGCAATGGCTTTACTCGTCATTATTTATATTAACCGTGTTTAAATATATAACTAAATAAAATCCTGTTTTGCACAATTTACGAAAAAAGTATTTTAATGACAATATAAATTAAAACTGAAGTAAACATACGTTTTTACTATCAAAGAAATACATTTACTAGACATTACTTTAATAACATGTCCAGACTCCATTGATGTCCAATACCTGATTTAGTAGCCTAGGTACCGAATCACTCGTCGCTCTTTGGGAACATTGTCATGAAATGCAGTTAAGGGCAGGGTTCTTTCAACATGCTAAGTGATTCAGTGCTTAGGCGGCTAAATCAGGTATTGGACAAGAATGGAGATGGTACAGATTACTAAAATAATCTTTAGTTAATGCATCCCCTTTGAGAATAAAAAGTACAATTTACTTCAGTTTTATATCACAGAAAAAAATGCCGTCCTCCGTGGTGTAGTGGTTATCATGTCAGCCTCTAGTTCCCGAGGTCGCGGGTTCAAACCCGGCGAAAACATCCTTAGCATAGCTTCCTTCGGAGGGAAGCAAAGCCGGTGGTCCCGCGTCGTAGATTTACGGCACGTAAAAGTACCTCAAGCCTGATAAAGAGGCCTCTGAGAAAAATTATCGATATTTCACGCCCAATATACAACGGGGCGCTAAGGATCACAGTAGTTAAAGAGCGTCCATAAATAAAACTCAGTTTAATTTTTACTTTCTCTACTACGTACAGTAAGTAGGGGAAGTATTGTATTCCACCTAAAAATTCGATACCGAGATTTCACCGGAAATACATGTTTTGAAGCTTCCTGAATCCAAAAAAAGTATTTTTGGAAACATGTCCGTGTATGTATGTGTGTGTGTGTGAACAGCATAACTCAGAAACGAACAGTCGGATAAACACCAAACTTGGTATTTAGGTTCAGTATCTTCCAGAGATGCGACACGAAGGTTTTCAAGAAAATCCCCCACCCCAGATTACTCTTTACATGGAACATTTTTCGAAATTTTTAATTTTCTCAAAAATGGCACTAACGATTAAAATATGATATATTTAAGATACTTTCATGACAAATAAAATGTATATCTTAAATTTTCTGGGAATTTCTCCAAAAGTGTTCTTCATTGTGAACGACGTTTGCATAACTGGTAAACGATAAGAGATACACAAAATTTTACTGTGCAAAAAATGTAGAGCGCGTTAAAATACACAATTTATGTCATATACATTTTTGTTATTGAGTGAACCATTTTCGAGATATTATTTGCTATTCCCTTAAATTTTCCAATACTTATACTTTTTGTCAAGTGGGAATTCGTTATTCATTTTTTTTGTCTTGGTAATGCAAAGAGAATGGAATACTCCACATAGCAACCAGCTCTTAAAATATTTGACTATCGCTTAAAGCCTACCAATTCCCCTTGCATCTACAAGAAAATTAGCAATAAGATTAACATCTCGATTAACATGAAGCATATGGAGAATAAGCGTTTGTAAAAATAATTTGTACAAGAGTAGAGAAAGTCATGTGAGTGTAACACATCAGATTTTTTTGTCATTGAAATACCTTTACATGGAGAAATTATGCAAAAGTCTTTTATTTGTTGTATATTTAGATTGTACAGATGATTACCATAATGTCTGGTAAATGTGTCCTCTTTGAGAATATAAACATTATGTTACCATTAAAATATTTCTTCGTAGAGATATTGTACAAAACAAGGTTTTATTTAATTATGTATTTAAACGTGGCTATTATAAGTGATGACGAGTAAAGCTATTGCTCAAAGTTGTATATTCATTTGTGAATAATGTAGAATTGTGCACATAAAAGAAGACGCCACTACATGCGCGAAAAGGTAAACAGATATACAGAAAAGGTAAACACTCCTCCTTGCTATACATACTCCACCTGTGAAGGCTAGTAGAATGCCTCCCAAAGTTGCGGTGACGGCATAAATGGAAGCGAGTGTACTTATCATGCAATGCATTTAGTATTGTTAAGTACTCGTATATGTATAGGGCGGCTTTATAAATGAATTATTTAAATGAATTAAAAGGAATACGAATGGTTCGCTTATCTTTCGTAACTTAAGGTGTTAAAGTGTTAACGAAAAGTCTGGTAAGTGTTGTCCACAGTCAGCTGAAATGTTGAGGTGGTTAGTATAGGATCATGCTAATTAGCTGGGGTATTTCAGTTGACTCCGGACAAACTATAGCACATAAAAGGAGAGAAAGGATCTGTTCTGTTTTAAAATATGTGTCGTATAATTTTGCAGGTTACGACATGACACTCAACCCTAAACTGTCTGTGAAATCTGTAGCATCAATAAAATCGTTTGGAGCACTCTACAAGGTGGATTCAAACCATGATTGGTTACTACCCATTGACGAGAACAACCGACGATGTAAAGCCGCCGGATACAGGTAATTTCATTTGTGGTGCAGTCCTTGCGGAAATGTTTAAGAGGTTGGTGGGGGTAAGCAGGAAGCAGGCTGCCGTAAACACAGTAGGCACACTACAGGTGAGTCCAACTGTTAACATTCAACAATTAACAAAATGTTTCATTTAACACGTTAAATGTCTTCAACATGTTGTAACTGTTAACTTTTAACATTCCATCCACACCGGTTGACTTTTTGGGACAACAAAATTTCTTAACTAAAAGTAAAATGGACTCCAAGGATAAGAATTTGGCTATTATCATTTCTCTGTGATTGGTATGTAATGAAACAAAAGAACCAGAATGTGGATGAGGTTCTATCTGGTTAATTGGCACAGGAGTTAAAATATTTTGAATGAGTTTAAAATTGACGACAGGTTGGCTTCAGCAATTTCTTGAGAATGGGTGAAATGTGACCAGCTTTGTTTTCAGCAAGGATTCGCATTCACAAAAAGGACACACATTTGACAGCAGCCATTCCAGCTGCCGGACTTCTTTATTGCATTTCCCTACTGTGTTGTAAGCGGAGGGAGACCTTCTTTCTTTCTTTCTTTCTTTCTTTCTTTCTTTCTTTCTTTCTTTCTTTCTTTCTTTCTTTCTTTCTTTCTTTCTTTCTTTCTTTCTTTCTTTCTTTCTTTCTTTCTTTCTTCCTTTCTTTCTTTCTTTCTTTCTTCTTTCTTTCTTTCCTCACCTTCTTTCTTTCTTTCTCTCTTTCTTTCTTCTTTCTTTCTTTCTTTCTTTCCTTTCTTTCTTTCCTTTCTTTCTTCCTTTCTTTCGTTCGTTCTTTCTTTCTTTCTCTTTATCTCTCTTTCTGTCTCTCTCCCTCACCTTCTTTCTTTTCCTTTCTTCCTCTCTCTCTCTCTCCCTTTCTTTCTTTCTCCATTTCTCTCTCTCTTTCTTTCTCCCTTTTTCTCTCTTTCTTCCTTTCTTTCTTTCGTTTTCTCTCTCTTTCTCTCTCCCTTTCTATCTCTCTTTCTGTCTTTCTCTCTCACCTTCTTTCTTTCTTTTTCTCTTTCTTTCTCTCTCTCCCTTTCTTTCTCCCTTTCTCTCTCTTTCTTTCTTTCTTTCTTTCTTTCTCCCTTTCTCTCTCCTTTTCTTCGTTTCTTCCTTCCTTTCTTTCTTTCTTTCTTTCTTTCTTGCTTTCTTTCTTTCTCTCTTTCTTTCTTTCTTGCTTTCTTTCTTGTTTCCTTTCTTTCTTTCTTGGAGCAACAATAAATTGCACATAGTTCGGCATAATTGTCCCTATAGTCTTTGCACAAAACGTCCCCCAATGATGGCCTCAACATAATACCATTGATTAATGAAAGCGTCTTTTCTTCCGAACATTCGGTAACTTCATATGAAGCAAACCAAATCAAGGATACGAACACAGAACAACACAAGTGAACAACAGAACTAATGCGCACCAATATGTGATGAATAGCGTGCAAGAATCGGTAAATGTGTAACCACGCCATTGTTACTCTCCGAAAACTTCCGAAGCTGGCCCGATCACGAACGAAAAGCGAACACTGTTACACCCAATATGTTGAAGGTGTCAAGCGCGACACTGGCGGTTAACATGTTAGTCGATTCCGATACCGAAATTCGTCCAACATGCAAAATGTTAACATGTTGCACTTGACAAGTTTTGTTAAATGTTAATCAGTGTGGACGCGGCTTATGATATAGGTACCTACAAGGCAGCGTTCACTCTACTTCACTATAGAAATCATCTCATTATTAAACCATGTGCTTTCCTTACTGCTATTGGCTAGTTCTGTAAATGCTTGTATATTTTAATTTAGTATAGCAGCAGTACGGTAGCATTTATTCGCAATAAGTGTGTTGCATATCTTGATGAATAGTGCTTATTTTGAATCTTAGTGTTCTTCGTTAAATTAAAAAAATTAAATTGAGTTTTATTTATGGACGCTCTTTAACTGCTGTGTCCTTAGTGTCTCATTCTATATTGGGCGTGAAAGACCGACCAATTTTGCTCAGAGGCTTCTTTAATCAGGCTTTGAGTTTTTTTACGTGCCGTAAATCTACGACACGGGACCACCAGCTTTACTTCCCTTCCGAAGGAAGCCATGCCAAGAATTTTTATTCCCGAGAAAAATTCATTGCCCTCCGCCGGGTTTGAACCCGCAACTTCGGGAACAAGAGGTACCCCTAGACCACGGAGGACGACAGTTGCACCGCTATAGTGGCGTATGAGGTCTTAAACACCACTAAAGGAAAATTGAAACATCTAATGTGTTACATTCACGTGACTTTCTCTACCCTCTATCATTTAGTAGTGGGTATACAAATTACACTTAGGAAAGTTGATTTCTCTATCTACTTCATTTTAATCGAGATAAACCTTTACGGAAATAGCTACATTACACACTTAGTTATAGATAGAAAGAGAACAGCGACAGTCAAATGTTTAAGAACTGGACGCTATATGCTGGCCTTAAAATTCCTTACTGTTTCCATGACATCGCGAGAAACAATAAAAAAAAATACTGATGTGTTACACTCACATGACTTTCTCTACTCATGTACAAGCTATTTTTACAAACACTTATTCTCCACATGCTTCATGTTAATCGAGATGTTAATCTTATTGCTAATTTTCTTGTAGATGCAAGGGGAATTGGTAGGCTTTAAGTGATAGTGAAATATTTTAAGAACTGTTTGCTATGTGGAGTATTCCATTCTCTTTGCATTACCAGGACAAAAAAAATGAATAACGAATTCCCATTTGAGAAAAAGTATAAGTATTGGAAAATTTAAGGGAATAACAAGCAATATCTCGAAAATGTTCACTCAAAAAAAGAAATGTATATGACATAAATTGTGTATTTTAACACGATCTACATTTTTGTGTAGTAAAATTTTGTCTAGCTCTTATGGTTTAGCAGTTATGCAAAAGTCGTTCACAATGAAGAATACTTTTGGAGACATTCCTAGAAAATTTTAGATATACAATTCTTTTGCCATAAAATGTCTTAAACTTAAGGTGTTTTATTCAAAATCGTTAGCCATTTTTGAGAGAATTAAAATTTTCGAAAAATGTTCCATGCAAAGGGTAATCTTGGGTGGGGGGATTTTGTTGAAAACCTTCGTGTCGCATCTCTGGAAGATACTGAACCTAAATATCAAGTTTGGTGTTTATCCGACTGTTCGTTTCTGAGTTATGTTGTTCACAGACAGACAGACACACACACACACACACACACACACACACACACACACACACACACACACACACACACACGGACATGTTTCCAAAAATGCTTTATATGCATTCAGTGCACCTCAAAACATGCATTTCCTGTGAAATCTCGGTAACGAATTTTTGGGTGGAAAACAATACTTCCCCTACTTACTCTACGTAGTAGGGAAAGTAATAAGATAAAATAAAATCTGCAATTCACCATCTTGGTGCCTTGTTTCCCACACAAGGACGTGTATTCCAAATTTGTGATTTATTTGACACTTCTCTCATTTTATACATTATTACTGTACAGATTTTTACCTATAATCTAGTAAATAAAAATAAATTAGATCAAAATGGTTAAAACAAATATAATAAAGTAAAATGCCAAAGTTATAATTGAAATTTAAATAAAAAATATATTCAACTGCTGTTACTGGGAATCAGCAAAGTAAAATAAGTGATATCCAGGCTATTTGTAATTTATAGTAATTATTAGTAAATTTAACAAGACAAATGTAACAAAATATTCCATATTAATCTAAACTACATTTGAACAACTGGTTTCCATTGGTAAAGGTACTGGTATCCAGTACCCAAGTTACTTTTAGTGTATTCATTTTCAACTATTCATAGAGTATATTTTATAATAATAGTAATTTTTTTATAAATTCATATCGAAATTCAAAATTCTACCTGCTATATTTATTTTATTTATCCGTTCTATATTATTTCAATACACTTTCCTCAAAAATGTATAACTTAACCATCCACTTTTCTTAAGTAAATTACAATCCACTTTAAGTAAATTACATACTTAGTAATGTGATTAAACTATCACTCACACTGGATTAAACTAATCTTCCCTTATTCTTTTTGTCGTTCACTTCACATCGCGAGAAATAACTAAAAGTCTACAGGACTTTAAAACGAATGACAAAGTATTGCACAGTTCGAGCCATTAATAACGGATAACTTCGAAATGGCTTATGGTACAAAAAAGTTATTTGAAATAAATTGTGTGTTTTAAAGATATCTACATTTTCTGTGTAGTACGTTTTCGTCTATCCCTTAACAGTTATGCAAGATTTTATAAAATTCTTTCCGAATGAAGAGGACTTCACAGAAAATTCAAGATGTACATTTTATTTGGCATATAAATATCTTTAATATATAGTATTTTTGAGAAAATAAAAAATTCGAAAAATCTTTCGTGTAAAGGGTAGTCTGGAGTTGGGGATTTCTTGAAAATCTTCGTGTCGCATCTTTGGAGATAATGAACTTAAAATCAGGTTGGTATTTAACCGAGTTTTCGTTTTTGAGTTATGCTGTTTACAGACACACACACACGTACATTTTTCTAAAAATGCCTTTTTTGTATCAGGGAGTCTCAAAACGTGTATTTCCGCTGAAATCTCGGTATGGAATGTTTGGATGGAATGTAATACTTCCTCTACTTACTTATAGGTAAGCAGTAGAGAAAATAAAAATCAACAACCTGAATTTTCATTTTTGGCCACCTAGATGTACAAAATTGCACGTTGCGCGAAGGTACAAATACAAGGAGTTACTTTGTATGGCCTCCATCTTCTTGATGCTATTTTGTTTAGTTGTTATAAGTGTCACTTGTACTTAACGGAGTGCTAAGCTGCGTCGTTCTTAACAACCCATCCTCTTATTATAAGCAATGCAATATTATAGTGTATCTCATATCAAATTAATTATATACAGAGTGCCGAAAAACTTGTGCAGAAAATAATAGACTAGGAAGCCAGTACCAAAATAAGCATTTTGAGGTTAGGAACCACAGGCTTTTTACTGCGATACAAGAGTCGACATTAAATCCGCCATGTTAAAGTCTCCGATTGTGAAACCTGTTTGTTGCGTGTCAAATATAAACAAAATGCACTCTCGTACAGTATTAATCACCGTCACTAGGTGTGTCTGATGTGAAACCTACAGTAATATCGTCTTGTTCATTATAGTACGCGCTAGTTTCTCATTGTGTACCAGTACTCATTAGTTGAGACAGTACGTACATACCGTCGTGCATTTAATTTTGACTGGCAAATGAAGATGTTTCATAAAGTCAGATTTCAGTTTTGTCTTTGCAGTGCTCCTGTTATTATACTTCATCTGCGACCCTTTGCTCCTAACATGAAAATGCTTAGTTTGGTACTGACTTTCTACTCTACAATTTCTGAACATTGTTATTCCGCAATCTGTAGGTATAATGTTATGTTAGAGTTAATACTTTAAATTCTCCTACAGTCATTGTCATGGTTTCCCAGGCTGTAAAGTAGTCGAAGTCCCATCCATTGGGCAGCAGAGTTATTAATGTTGTAAAAAAATTAAATAGAGTTTTATTTATGGACGCTCTTTAACTGTTGTGGTTCTTAGCGTCTCATTCTATATTGGGCGTGAAAGACTGGTAATTTTGCTCAGAGGCCTCTTTATCAGACTTGAGGTTCTTTTGCGTGCGGTAAATGTACGACACGGGAACACCGGCTTTACTTCCCTTCCGAAGAAAGCCATGCTACGGATTTTTACACCCGAAAAAAATCCACCGACCTCCGCCGGGTTTGAACGCTCGATCTCGGGAACTAGAGGCTAGCACGGTAAATTAATATTGTGACTGTCCAGTTTTCACTGTCACCTCATTAATGTGATCTATCGTCCTCCGTGGACTAGTGGTCTTACCGGTCTTTCACGCTCAATATAGAATGGGACCTCTCTAATCTCTTGGATAGTAGCATTCACTGTACGTCGCTACAGTCGTCACAAAACTCACTCGTAGGACAGCACATTTTGTCGCATCAGCAACACACTCACGTCTCACTTTCTAACTGGCTCACTCGCAAGGACTTTCGCTTATACAGCCGTTGAAATTTTCCACAGATTCTAGAGTGTTCGAGAGGCGGGGAGAAGGGAAGCTTCCAAAAGATTCTGGCTATTTTTCAGTACTGCTTCTGGTGTTTACACTGGGAGAGAGGCAATCCAGTCGACTTATCTCTTACCGACCAGTCGGCCTGTTGGTCGAGCGTTCGACGCCTTCCCGATAAGCTCGGGCCATAGCCGCTGCGTCACAATATTAACCTTTTCTTCCCCTTTCGTTCTTTAAGAACTAGTTTTTATTGAAGAAGTGAATTCTAATTTTTATCCCGAGATTAACGAACCTATATTACTTTGTTTATGCAAGAGGAAGCACTGAACGTTGCCCGAAGGTCTATTAAAATTGGATAGCTTAACCTTGTTTTTAATCGCATTTGTGGCATACAAATCGAAAACTAAATTTGTGCGTTACAAAATGCATGTATGACTAACATGTTGAATGTTTTCCTTCTTGGTATCTTACTCAAAACCTTTACTTCATCTTTTTTTTTCAGCGGACTGAAAGATTACTTCATCAGAAAAGGCCTAAAGCTCACAAAATGGAAAGACACGGGACTGATCAAGGAGCTTGTTAAACCAAACGGAGAACTTATGACCTTTGAGCGAGAGTTTTCTTTCTTTAAGGTAGACGACACAAGGCCTGACTTGAAAGAAAATGAATTGTTAAGAGCGTGCCCATACTCAATGAAGAAAACAGACACTGTACTGTCTCCGAAAAGAATAAGAAGTCTAAGTCCAACTTTGAAGCACCCTACAGTAAAACATCTAGAATTAACAGCAGAAGAGACAGACAACAAAATCAAAATTTCTCAAACGTCTATCAATGTCTATTACAAAATGCGCAAATCTAAAACATTTAGTATTTTGAAGTACGACAAAGAAAATAATGCATTACCACAAGAGAGAAACCATAATCCATCTAATACTAGAAATGCGTTTCCTTTAGTTCCGGGCAAATCTTTGATGTGTTTACCGAAAGTGACATTTACAAAAAGTTCTGAAGGAGACATATCAGGTTCTGTACACAGTGATTCAGCAGTTAAACAAAATGCCCTTAGAGAATCGCTGAGCTACAGAAAATTTGATAGAAAAAATAACTCTTCAGCAGCAAAACCCTCCCAAAAAGTAGAAATGCGTGTAACTCGTAAAAAATGTAGCAATACCAACAGCAGAAATTCTCGAGACAACAATTTATCCAAACCGCCAAGCAACAAGAGATCAGAAACCCAATATAGTTCTCTAAACGTGAATATAACAAATAAATTTGTAGATGTGCCACCAGCGGGGAATTCGGAATGTAATAGCGACGGTAGCACTACCAGCACTTCCATCTCTATGTTTTCAGCTAGCTCATCCATCTATTCATTCAATGATAAAAAGGAATCAGTGATACGAATAGATATAACTTCGTCAGGCACAGAAAGTCGTTCAAGAAAGTCTCCAGAAAACGTTGAAACGAGACTTTTGTATACCCATGCCGGAGAAGGCTGTTATAATAAAAACGAAAACTGCAACTCCTTCAGTAAAGTATACAATGATCAAACTAATGAAACACAGGGGGAGAATTCGAAGAAGACTTCTAACAAAAGTGAACTAAAACGGGTGTATTTACAGTCTACGAAACCAGCGGATGAAGTACAGAAACACTCTGAGCAAACACCGAACTCAAAATCCAGAATTGTAAAGGATTCATCAGATGTGCAACTCTCTTCGGAAGGTGCAAACATTCCACATGAATCAACACAAAATGACACCAAACGAAATAACAACGAAAAGGATTGTATTGAGAGTGTAGTGTCAACAAAGGAATCTTATTCTAAGGCAGATGAGAACTGTGTGAGTAAAGCTTGTGAAAGCTGTGAGGAAACTGACGCTGAGCTCGAAGCAGTTAACATTATCTACCCAGTGTCGGCAGGTATTACCCAAAAGCTGCTGATTTCAAATGTAACGTCTGAACAACTGATTCCTGAAACGACAGCGGTAACTTTGGATTATTCGGATCATAATTACACTTCCTTAATAGATGTGAGGTGTACTTTGAAAGATGTGAGATGTACTTTGAAAGATATGAGGCGTAGTTTGGAAGATTGTTCAGAAACCTCCCAAAAAGAGGCAGTTACAGAATGCGGTGTTTCAGAAAGATCAGATATTGAAGCCAAAGATGATGGCATAACAGCACGACTCACCAAAATAGAGAATTCTGAAGTTGATACACTTAATGGCAGTTGCTCTGATTGCAAGGAAAAACAACATGGTGCGGTCGAATTTGAAACCACTAATTCTAACACAGTAGTTATTAAGATAAAGGATCGAGACATTTCATATGCTGACGAAACATTTCAGCCAGTACTTTTGTTGGACATAAATCACAGCAGAGCTGTTGAAGGAGCGAACTCAGTTCATGGAGTTCCTATGTTTAAGACAAACCTTCCGGAGCAGTTATTTTTAAAATTTGAAGGTAACAAATCCTATTCATCCGTCGTTATTAGAAAACTAATTGAAAACCCGTTGCTTACTCAAGAAATTTACAACAGTTTATCGTCAATAACACCAAACATTTGTTACCACCTGGAACATTCAATGGGCACGAAAAGAATGTTAGTAGATAAAGAGCACGAACTTTATAGAACGATGGAACAACGTTGTCCTAGAAGCATATTGCAAACAGAAGTTTCATGCAAAGACACCAGAACACATACACAGAGGTGCTTCGATGAAACTGATGAATGCAAGCTTGTCCGCGATGATAATCTAGAAACACAAGACATGCAAGCAGGAATTTCTTGTAACGATACACTAACAGAAACACGCACGGAAGATGATGAAATAGATGATGAATATAGATGCAAGATTTCAGGTGACGATGTGCACGAAGATAACCCAGAAACACAAAACTTACAGGTAGATATGTACGACAAAGGCGAGGATTCAGACGAGCTTTCAGTTTACGAAGATGCTTTGGAATTATTATAGCAGTAAAATGTTGAGCGCAGGCGCAGCTTTGTATACCTCGTGAAGTTAAATTTAATATACCTGTAAAAACGATCTGTATTAAATTGAGTATTTATAACGATGTATATTATGTGTGTGTGCGTGTGTGTATGTTGTGTAATGTCCAACATTCTGTGATTAAACAACAAAACATAATCATATCTTTAAAACGCACTACGTATTTTATATGAAGACCCTTATTTGTGCGGTTCAACTTAGTCAGCTAATGTTTCCATAAGATTTGGCTCCTAGCTATTCCACAAATATACATATAAACCATTATTAGTTAATGCAGTTCACAACTCCCTTAATTGAGGCATTGCGTCAGAGATAGTCACGAGCCACACTTTAAGACAAATCAACATTTTGCTAAAATTCTACACTCCATCAACAGGTGTCCCAACTTGCTGCCATCTGCCAGCTGTATTCAGAATTACAAGGAGGTATTGTTCTCTCCTTCATTCTTTGACTTCATATTTTCCCTGAGACATAATCACAAGACACACATTATGGCGCCAGTGAAAAGAAAACTTGGTTTTCCGCCTGGAAAGAATGATAAACTTGCAGAGATATCTGTAGAAACTGATGAAGATGAAAGTGATTTAACATCTAATGGATTCTCTTATAAATCTGACTCAGAAAATGAACAGGTAAGAGAAGTAAACATTCCTGAATGGTAAACTTATATAGCATAGGTTTTCTCTTAGGAAAATATTGTGCTTTTTATTATCAATAACATAAAATATACAGTAAACAAAATCGACTTCAGCTATATTGTTTCCTTTATGCATTATATATTATTGTAGATATTAAAAATTTCAAGTTACTACAGCATGCTATATGTGGCTTATGATTATTTCTGTTGTAATTTTTTCAGTTGACACCAAAATCTAGAAGTAATGAAACGCAGTAAATAAATCATGGTCTAGATCAAAATGCAAAAGGAGGAGAAATGAAGAAGGTCTTATGTTTCAGATAAAACCAAAAAGAAAATTGAAGCTGTCACCATGGGACAAAAATGTACATGTCCGAAGAACTGTTATAATAAATCGTCTGTTACACTACCTTTTATGGTCATTATGATGCACAGAGAAGATTTCAAGGACGTGGAAAGTCTGCATTCTGACATAGTTAAAAAGGTAGTGTACAATAGCGGACCCATTCATTTTGCAGACGCTGTGAGCTTGAAGATTGAAGAGAATAATAGCAACTTCCAGCTTTCTCAGTACTACAGTCAAGGATGCTATTATGAAGTTCCCATTCGTAGAAATGGCAGATCTGCCCCTTCCAATCCATTTAGTTTGCCCGAAAAATACAAAGAATCCTTGAAAATAAACAAAAAGAAACTCCAGGAAGTACTGTCACTAATAGATTATGCCCCAATGGTAAATCAGACATTCTTTCGTGCCCTTGTAGCTGATAATGAGACGGACTTGGAGGTTGAAGATGTTGATTAGGAAGAAATGTTGAACAATTTTTAATACTTATACTTTATGCTTAATATATAAGATGAAAAGAAACTAATAAAGCATTGAAAATCCAATAATTGTGTACTTCCAGAGAGAAAATCATAAGCCACAACTAAAATTACTTACATGCTTTTAACATTTTTACATAAATAATAAAAAACGGATTAGATAAAATAACATTTTCTTGTGTAAAGTGTTTCATAAAATATAAGAAAATATAATGTCTTAACATTGTGCCATGTTTTAGACTATTCTGATTTTAGGATTTCTTCAAAGTGTCAAAACGTTTTCCTGTAAAATTGTGATTTTGTGGCTTATAACTATCTCTGACGCAACGTCTCAATTGAATAGACACCAGTGCTCTAAAAACTTATGTGCCACATTCACTCCTCTATCGGTTATAGTTCATTTTTAACCTCTCTAATACACACTATTCTTCCAGTTTCTCATCTATCACGATTTTCTTACCATAATTTACCTTTCATTCCGTTTCCTTCTCATATTTTAGGTGTACTTCTAGGTTTCGTGGCGTATGGTGGTACCGGACAGATGGCGCGGATGCTTGCTAAAGGAAAGAGTACTCCCGTGGATGCTGGAGGGCTGCTTGGTCAATGGGTCGTTCATCACCCTCTCTAGGCAACTCCAGCAGGGGGACGGGCCTTCGAGCCTGGTACTGTTAGGGACTTCTGCGTGCTCCTATCTGCCTGCGGCCTGTAGCCTCCTGTAGTTCCTTCACTTCATCCCTTTTTCCAGGGGGGTGGTAATCATAATATATCTATGTAGGGCGCAATGTGCGAGGTGTCCCCCACCGTTATGTAGCCTATACCTGCACACACTATTCTTACAAATTTTTATTTTTCTGTCTACTCCAGGTTAATCGAGTTTAGAACCTCGATACCTCAATACTCTCGATACTTGTGGTATTGAAGTATGTATAATACTTTCAGATACACCTTCGATGCTTTTCGACACTTTAAATTTTTAAGTTTTGCATTATTGAAAACTTGTTGCACGTTTAATTTTATGCTAGATAACGAATGAAAGGAATCGAGACTTCCTGTTATTGCCTCGCACGTGTAACCAAATATTTTTGGGACTATAGTTCTTGATAGACCTTGACTGCGTTTCCTGTGACTGAATCAATACAATATTCCATAGATTTTTGTGTCCAAATGAAACCATGCAAAGCAAAGGAGAAATTAGTGGAGGTACTCATGTAACATGCAGCGTTAACTGAGCTGTGAATGAAGCTGATACAGCTGACGCACTAAATCACATTTCTGCAATAGCCTGGCATGGTAACTCACTCCCAACCATTACATATACCTATTCCGGTGACCAAAATGTATGAAACCAGCAGAAACAAATAAGTACTTAAGACATGAGAATACAGTGCATGGAAATACATGTTCATTCCTTCCATCTGTTAGTTTGTGTTTACACAAGTCAAAGTCGGGTCACGAGCATAGCTTAGCGTACGACTTATTTCCTAATGTGATAGAAAATCGTTTAATAGAACGTTTTCAGCAAAAAATATACTTATATAAAGGGCAGAAAATTATTATTATTATTATTATTATTAGCCTTGATAACAGTAGGAGATACATAACCTATGTCATTATCAACATAAAAGAATTACGCCAATTGCAGAATGTCAAACAGAAACAATTTCGGAATTAGCATACAATACAAAATTGGTTACATGCCTTTATAAACAGAAAACTACTAATAACATAATTCAATGAACAAGCTGTTGGCCTTACGGTTGTTTATAAAGTGAGTATGGCTACTGAAAAATCGGCATTGTTATCGAGTATCGAGAAATAGTGGTATCGTCACAACACTAATCCAGATAAACATTTGCAGAAATGGTTTTATTACACGTTTTGTTTTAGACACAAGGTGGATACAGGAGACTGAAGCGATGGTCAAATCGCCTTTGAAGTTCCACTCTTTGCATCACATCACGAGAAACAAAAGAATTGTAACTTAGCGCTTTAAGAAACGTATAATAAAACTATTACCGAGCGGGATGGCTCGGTTGTCCCGGGTTCAAATCCCGTGGGCCGACCAATCTGTCTGAGGTTTTTTTCGTGGTTTTCCTCAGTCGCCAAGGTAAATACCGGATTGGCTATTTAATACCACGACCCAACGTTCCACCTTAAGTCTAAAACAATAGTAAAAAGAAGAATGAATGGTAATGGCGAATGCTACGCCATCTATTCGCAGACAATGTAAGCAGTTAGACTGGACGGCACCCTAACGCCATCTGCACGGCACGAAACAGAAGATCCGGCTGCATGCGCTGGCGGTCTCTGTAGGCACGAGACGAAGCAAGACGGCATTTTCCAGGGATGAGACCTAGAAGGCTAACTGTCCGCCTTTGTATGGGGGCGGCGGTTGGACTACACGACACGAAGCAGAAGATACGGTAGCTATGCGCTAGGGTCTCTGTGACACGTGACGGAGCGGGTGGTTACAGGGATGAGACCTAGAAGGCTAACTATCCATCATATCGTTCTAAGAGTTATCCACCAACATATCGGTCAAGATATGACCAAGGAGTTAAAGCGACGTAAAATAAAATAGAGCAAAAAATTGAGAAACTCAAATAAATAGCTAAAAATATCCTGAAAGTCAATGGCACAAAAAAGCACATTTGATATAAATTTGTATTTTAACGAGATGTATACTTTTGTATGTTAAGCTTTTATCTATCTCTCATGGTTTACCATTTATGCAACATTATACAAAATTCATTCAGAATGAAGAGAACTCCACAGGCTATTTGAAAAAAAACAAAAACAAATCAAGATATGTATTTAATTAGCCATGCAAATATCTGAAAACGCCCTCTTTTAATCAAAATCGTTACAGTCATTTTTGAGAAAGTCTAAAATGAGATTACCTTTCCATGCAAAGGGTAATATGTTGTGGGGGATTTTCTTGAAAAACTTTCTTCATCTTTCAAGGACATTGAACATAAATGCTATGTTTCGTATTTATTGGACATTTCAGTTTTGGGTTATTGTGCTCACAGACAAACGTGCGTGCATGTACCAGTGGATATTTAGGAAAATTCATACCTCAAAACGTGAAATATACTTATCGAATTTTTAGGTGGAGTATAATACTTCCTCTACCTACAGATAAATATAGTGAATGAAGAAATGTGTTACATTCACATGACTATCTCCACCCTTTATCATTTATTAATGGGTATAAAAACTATTCTTACGAAAGCTTATTTTTCCATTTCATTTTAATCGAGGCAACTTTTGCAGAAATAGCTACATTACACTTTTGGCTATAAATGCAAGGGAAATAGCGATAATCAAATATTTAAGAAGCGAACTGGCCTTTAAACTCCATACTGTTTCCGTGCAACCGTGAGAAACAACTGAATGTCGACAAGGCTTTAAAAATAACAAAGAATTGAACAATTCAGATCATTAATAACATATATCTTTGAAATGGCTGATGTCACAAACAATATATTTGGAATAAATTGTGTGTTTTAAAGAGATCTATATTTTTGTGCAGTGCGTTTTCATTTGTCGCTTAACCGTTACCAGTTATTCATTGTTATACAAAATTCCTTCCAAATGAAGAAAAATTCACAGCCTATTCTCAGAAAATTCAAGATATGTATTTTATCTGTCATGTAAACAACTTTAATATTTGGTATTTTAGTAAAAGCCGTTAAGAGTCATTTTTCAGAAGAATGAAGAAAAAAAAAACATTCGAAAAATTTTGCAGGGTAAAGGGTAGTTGAGGTGGAGGGATTTTCTTGGAAATGTTTGAGTCGCATCTTTACAAAGTACTAAACTTAAGTAGTAAGTCTGGTATTTATCTAACGTTTCGTTTTTGAGTTATGCAGTTCACAGACGCACACGAACATTTTTCGAAAAATGCTTTTTACTTTCTCTACTACGTATAGTAAGTAGGGGAAGTATTGTATTCCAACCAAAAATTCGATACCGAGATTTCACCGGAAATACATGTTTTGAGGCCCCTTGAATCCAAAAAAATCATTTTTGGAAACATGTCTGTGTGTGCGTGTGTGTGTGTGTGTGTGTGTGTGTGTGTCTGTGAACAGCATAACTCAGAAACGAATAGTCGGATAAACCCAAACTTGGTATTTAGGTTCAGTATCTTCCAGAGATGCGACAGGAAGGTTTACAAGAAAATCCCCCCACCCCAGATTACCCTTTACATGGAACACTTTGCGAAAATTGTAATTTTCTCAAAAACGGCTCTAATGATTTTGATTAAAATATCATATGTTTAAGATATTTTTATGACAAATGAAATGTATATCTCGAATTTTCTGGGAATGTCTCCAAAAGTATTCTTCATTATGAACGACTTTTGCATAACTGGTAAACCATAAAAGATAGACAAAATTTTACTACACAAAAAATGTAGATCGCGTTAAAATACACAATTTATATCATATACATTTTATTTCGTTGAGTGAACCATTTTCGAAATATTGCTTGTTATTCCCTTAAATTTTCCAATACTTATACTTTTTCTCAAATTCGTTATTCATTTTTTTTGTCCTGGTAATGCAAAGAGAATGGAATACTCCACATAGCAACCAGCTCTTAAAACATTTGACTATCGCTTAAAGCCTACCAATTCCCCTTGCATCTACAAGAAAATTAGCAATAAGATTAACATCTGAATTAACATGAAGTATGTGAAGAATAAGCGTTTGTAAAAATAGTTTGTACAAGAGTAGAGAAAGTCATGTGAGTGTAACACATCAGATATTTTTGTGTGTATTCGGGGCTCCTCAAAATATTTATTGCCAGTGAAATCTTGATATTGAATTTTTGGGTGAAATACAGTACCTTCTCTACCTACTATGTATGTGGTATTGAAAGCAAAAAGGATACCTACGCCTGTTCAAATGGCTACGTGCAACATTTGTGTATTTATGTTTCTGAATCGTATGGTTATAGCACATGAGAAATGAGAATTAAATAATCAATACCTGCGGGAAAGGGGGGAGAGAGTGAGAGGTGGATAGTGATAAAGAGGGGAGAAGGAGAGAGACTAGTAATGAGAGAGTGGCAATATAATCACATCAAATGCAACAATGTGAATGGAGCTGCAAATTGTACAGGGTGATTTATGAAGAACTGACATATTGCTTTCTTTAATTATTCTGTTCGAAATTCACGCAATCCCCAATTTTAGCACCAAATTAAGCAGAATTTTCTGGAGTTTCCATTGCTTGTCACTAGATGCGCAGATGTTCATGTTTTATTCGTATTTGTTAGTTTTATTGTCGGCAACTGTTTTGGGGATTTTGTTCTCGTCAACGTGAAACTGGAGTACACATTAATTGAACGACTCTTCCTTGTAAAGCAATACTGGATTACGAATTCAATTACAGCTACTCAAAGGGCATACCAGAGAGAATTTGGTGTTCGGAATCCTCCCCAAAGAAACACAATACTGGGACTGGTAAACAAATTGGAAACAACTGGATCTCTGGTGAGTGAAAAAGGCAAAACTCGTTCATCTAGGCTTCCCACGGTTGTTGTTGATGTAAGAGCACGACTTCAGTCACCCAAAAAATCATTAAGACGTTTGTCGCAGGAGACAGGGTACAGCTACTCAATGTGTCACAGAGCTGTGAAAAGTGCAGGCCTAAAGCCGTATAGAATTACGGTTGTCCATCAATTACAGGAATCAGATGAGGATAGACGACTGAATTATTGTCGTTGGTTTCAGGCGTTCATTGTGCAAAATACTGCCATATTATCCATCACATGGTTCACAGCTGAAGCATGGTTCCATTTATCCGGCTATGCACCTACGCACCAGCTAAAATCGGAGTTTGGTGCGCAATATCCGCACAGGAGTAGTGGGAGCAATTTTTTAAAAACAATATGAATACTGCAAAGTACCAACGGATTTTGATGGAGTTTGCTGAGAAACTAGACGATGTAGACGTGAGTCAAGGATATTTCCAGCAGGACGGCGCTATATGCTATACATCAAATGAATCCATGGCACTAACTGCAAGTTTCTTTGACAACCGGATAATTTCCAAGAGAAGATTTCCGAGATCTCCGGATTTGACATCGCTGGACTTCTTTCTATGGGGTTACTTAAAAGACAGGGTTTATGCCGCACGCCCCCAGACATTGGACGATCTGAAGCACAACATTACACAGGAGATTCAAGCTATTGACAACAGAGTCCTCCAACGAGTGGCCAGTAACATGGGACGTGTTAAGTTGTACCTTATGCAGGATGGAGGACATTTTCAACATTTGCTATAGAGGTAAATAATCTCCCAGAATTTCTCTGCATTTCAGGTATAATAAGTTGTCGCTAGAAAACCTCTTTTTGAAACAATTAAAAAAAATGTAAATGTAGCAGTTCTTCATAAATCACCCTGTATAAGAAATATGTGTTTACACTTCGAAATTTTGAGACATACTCCAGTGACAACTTACAATTTCGAAACTACTTTAACTTCAAAGTTAACCAATATTAGGACAATAAATTCCAGCTTTCGCTTACACATGGTATGCGTGGAAGAACATTTCATTTGGATTAAAATAAAATCAGGCTTATTTTTCACATTTTGAAAATTTTGTGAAAGATGTGTACATTAACTTAAATTTGCATGTCATAACGTGTTTCTTAAACAAGAAACACAGGTATGAAAATCTAGTCAAAAATCTCTAGCCCATGTCGATTAGAATACGAGTATAAAACAGTTTTAACAAAGTATTTACATTTTATTCAACTCGCACCATGGGCTCTTGTCCTATGTACTACTTGTTTCGCAGAAGATGGTTAACGATCTTCCAGATGAATTTTGTTAAACATTCTTCCAGCTTCCTAGACAGGTAGTTAGAATAAATCCTTGGCACTTGATAACGGAAGGCAACAGAAGACAAATGATTTATAAAAACTGTTATATTTATTTAATTTTAATAACAAGAGACCTTTAACAGGCACAACAATACGAGGCTTCAACAAAGCCTTACAACAAGAGAAAAATGGGAATTTTATTATCACAAAACGTTTAATGTTTTTCCATTTCCTCTATCTTCCTATTCATCTTTAGGCCAGGGAAATATTTTGTTCACTTCCACCTCCACATCTTCTCTCCATGGATGAAGGCTCATTGCCGGTAGATTGGAACAAGGCACCAAATCTCTGCAAATACATTTACCATTATTTCAAGTGTAGTACAATGTTACATAAAGGCTGAAAAAATGTCTGAAATAATCTACTGATATACTGGGTGGAAAGGAAGTCATTACATTAATTTAAACCAGTTACAGATCTCATTATTTGGAACATATTTGGTATTTTTCTTTTTCTTTTTTCTATGACTGTTTTCTGCGGAGATATTTTAGATTTTTCGAAAACATAAACCGCACACGTAGGCAACGTTGTGGCGGCAGCCGACAGGTAGCTGGGAGCGGGATGGTGACATTCTCCCTTTCAAAACCATAAGTAGGTCAGCACGTAAACAGGTTTCACTTTCGCTGTATGGCGCGTGGTTCATGAGTATAGATGAACGTCTCGTATTCCGCAGTTCAATGTTGCATTTACTAGCGAGGCTCAGGCCTGCACATGCAGTATTGTTTTCATTGCGCAACTGTACATTTCCCTATCACCTCACTCCCCTCTGATTCCCTAGCCTTGATTATCAACAAAACACTGTGGCACCCTTCACCAAGCGCATTCATATCATGGCTGACTAGTATTTTTATGTTCTGTATAAGTGCAGCCATGGTCACCGTTTCATTATCAGTAAAGTAATGAAGTCATATATTTTAATAAGTTTTAAAGTAAGATATTTCGTTATGGCCGAACGAAAGCAATCACCTGCACTTGGCTATAATGGTAATTAAGACTTCATAATAAAATCGTGAAATTCGCATTTCGAAATTCTTAACTCATCCATAAAACCTCAGTTGCAATCCTTGTAACGTAAATTACTATTCTATATTTTATGTTCAGTATTTTACATTTAGTACAATCTTCCAAATTTGGTGACAACAAAAATAATATGTGTTAATTTGGACGTCCTCTAAGCATGCAGGTACTAAGTATAAAATTTGTGCTTTGACCTTAATTGGGGAGGTTATGTGACATATATGCCTAATGTAAATTGTTCCAATTAGTTTTGCTCAGCTCTACGTGTAGGTGACCACTATCATGGAAGAACCGTATGCATAACCCAGGACTCGAATCGGCCTCCACCCACTTGCTGTAACAGAACTACAGCACGTAACCATTATTTTAGATCCCATGAAGTGTATTATTGTCTCCACTATTCCCTTGAATTCGACTGTGAAGCGGAGGGGATTCGCCACGATCCAGGAATGGGATACTGTACCGCGGGCGACCCCTGGATGGAGGAATGGGCTGAA
Organism: Deroplatys truncata; assembly: GCA_030765065.1. Classification (NCBI taxonomy): domain Eukaryota; kingdom Metazoa; phylum Arthropoda; class Insecta; order Mantodea; family Mantidae; genus Deroplatys; species Deroplatys truncata. The sequence continues at coordinate 385,030 of JAUKNL010000023.1, read as the reverse complement.
GGAAGATACCTGGTGGCTGGAACCGGGAATGACGGTGCTGAAATGGCAGGATCCCTACAGTTTCCAGATTGAGACGCCCGGACAGACCGGAGATCCCACTCCACATAGGGTCCAACGCCCCCCCCCCAGGAGACGGTTCTTATACCCTGGCAACCAGACGAAAGCTGTGAGATGGAGAAAGTTCACGGAGAGCATCCTTTTTCATGTCACGCTGCACCGAAACACCATCGCCGTCCCTTCCAGCTCTGAAACAGACCTAACGAGGTAAAGAATAAATGAAATGATAAATGGAGCGAAATGGAGGTACCGGAAATTCGGGGGATGAAGTAAACCGCTCCAGAATTCGCCTGACGACCTGAAAACCCCAGAAAAAGCCCATTGGTCAGAGTGGGCGGCCGCCAGGGATCAAACCCGGGACCTCCCGAATGCGGGCCACAGACGTTACCGCCTGAGCCATCTCTCTCGTTCCGTCGCTGCCTTCCCATACATTTTTTCGGGGTTTAGATCGCGTAGTTAACCTTTTGCTATTATACCAAATGAATCAGTCGCACCTACCTTTCCGTATCCATAGTTGTTTGTTTGTTTGGTTTTCTTAAGTTTAACGTTCTTTAACCGGGTGGGACATATCAGAAGATGAATGAACGAAATGATTAAAATGATGCTCAAATGGTTCTGGGGTCCCTAGAGCTTAGAATTACCCGATATTCGTCTTCTCAGGATAAGGGAAAACTCCGGAAAACGCCTCATTCAGATAATTCACTAACCGGGATTCGAACTCGAGACTTCTTGAATGTGAGGCACACATGCTATCCCCACACCATGGAGGTGGACTACTGTAGTCTTACGTAAACGAATCGCCTCTTCCTCTCCACCCAAAATGTATTTTATAAAAGGTATTCAAATTATGCCCCTCTGCGTCCATACATACCCGGTTCCTGTTGAACGTATGGGACTTTTTGCATAAGCTTCATTTCCCATAGGTAAAAATCACATGGATCTGCAGAGCGAGCAGACCAATCAATTTATTCTGGCACAAAAAAACAAGTTGTACTCGTAATGCGAGGCAACAGTTTAAGAGACTTCTTTCGTCTAATTTTTCCTCGGTCAGAAAGTATGTCTCTTTTGTCTAACACGGACCCAATCTGTATAATGCTTTCTAACAACCTATAATTCATGGATTTGTTAGTAATTTCTGTGTAAAGTTAAGCTGGCAGTTCACATGTGAGTTCGTTCGAGCATAACTTAACACAATAAACACACATTGTTTTGTAGTACATATACATAATGATAACTGCACACAGTGAACACATTCAAAAGACAACTTTACATAACATTACTCCTAATACACACCATACCAAAGAACGTTGGACCGCAATGGAAATGCTGTTAAGCTAGGCTACCGTAGAGGGAGGTCATTCAACCTGTTACCTACTACTAGAAGCCCGATCCAGCAGCCGCCAGTAGCTGGTAATTTAACCCTAATACTACATCGTATTATCTTCTTCAGTGTGTTTGTATGTATATATTACATATGACCTACTGAGACTATTTTCACTCACCTGTGTTTTGCTCTGAGAAAGCCATATCTCTGCATCCGCAGGATGTGGTCCGCGTTATCACAGACAAGCCGAGAAATACTAGCCTTCCGAATCTCTCCTAGCTGTTCTGCCAAATCAAAAATGAAGCATTGGTTACATTAGTAAGAAACGTTTTAGTTGTTAAATCGTGAAATACTAAACGTTGAATCAAGCTCTTAATGATCTCTTCTCCAGGTATTCTCCAGTGTTCTTTTCCAAAATATATTTGTACTCAGCTTGAGATTTTGTATGCCACCTTAAAAATAAACGTTGAAGTCGTAATTTCCAGGCTGTTCACGATCTATGGTAACAATATCAGACAGCACAATAGCTCCGCGCTGAAACATGTGGAACCGAATGAAAGTTCAGCAGTATGAGTGTATCACTGTGTTTACTCAGTTGTGTGCTCTTGTTCTTGCTGCATCAAATGGCCTCAAAAATACAACCATTCTGATAAGGGTGCATTATTGCCCTTCCCCATGCAAAATACTTGTATTCTAAGATTATTAAGCAATGTAAGAGGCGTGGTTTTACCATATCTAAGAAAGTGATCTGATGTGCACTCAACAAAAAATGTAAGGCCACATCAGGGCTTATTCCAAAGGGCAAGGAACAGAGAAATCCACGACCGGCCACCAGTCGCAACCCGGAGATAATTTGGAAGGTGAAGGCCCATGCTTTTGGACCAAATCCTGGAACTCAGAGGGCCATTGAACTGCAATTAGGGATCTCTGTTACTACTCTGAACACTATAATCAACCAGAATTTGGATCTAGAAAAGTGCTATAAAAGCCGGGGATATAAGCTGTTGCCTAAATACTTTGCAGAACGTGCCACTAACAGTACAAAGCTGTATGAATGATACCTAGCTGGTGAAAAGTGGATGTTTGTTGTCTTTTTAGATGAGGCATGACTCCAACAAACCCTGAGCTATATATTACCGACCTAGGTGAGAAAAAAATTTGAAAGTTGGTATAAGGAAACTAACGAAAATTTCCCCAGTAGTTTCATGGTAATAGCAAGGTACAGTTACAACGGCAAATTAGCCATTCACCGTGTGCATAAAAATGTGAAAATAAACTCGGCATATTATCAGACTAACGTCCTGATACCAATTTTCCATACAGAAATCCCTGATCTCTATGGTGCAGATGTAAATAAAGTCTGGTTGCATCAGGATAAGGCATCAAGTCATACGTCTGCTTCAACCTACAATTTTTGGAGATCACAGAGAGAGAAATGGGAATACATTCCATACCTTTCAGCGATATCCGTGTTAAGTCATCTGATGCATCACTTTTGTGCATTTGGGTTACTGAAAAGACCCCTTGGAAGCAGACGGTGGGAACTTTGGATGGTCTCTAGAAATCTGCCAGGAGGAATGGAATAAACTGGACATCCCTGTATTTCGTAACAGTTTGCTTCAGTGGAAGCTGTGCTGCAGATTGATAGCTCAAGCTAAAGGCTGCCAGACAGAACGTCACTGCTGGTGGAGGCGTGGTTTTTCATTAGGTAAGGGGGTCTTAAGTTTGTTACCATAGATTGCGAACAACCCTCTGTAAAACACTAATGTTACTAAGCATCCTATTGTATGACAGAACATAGCGAACGGTTAACGTTTTTGCACGATTGTGCATTATTTGGCATTACTGACAAGGAAACTGCACTTGTTTTCGAAACTGTGATTTCGTTTGAGTCGCAAGGTTAGCTAGTGAGGTGAGGTGCTTCTCAGAAATGAAAACGGTGTGACCAGAAAGGATATTTAGGATCGTTTTCGAGCGTTGAAGTTTGGAGTGGTCGACTTTGTGCTTGGTGCATTGAACCAGTCGCCAGATACCTAGTGATTCATGTCGCCGCTTCTCTCGCCAAGCACAAGACTAACAGTTCAAAATTTAACGCTCGAAAACAGTTCTAAGTATCATTTTGGGCTAAAAATGTTTCATTTTCTGAGGACATCACTTCAGCCAGCTAACGCTGCAATCCCAACAAAATCCCAGTTTCAAACTAGTGGGGTGTTCCTTGTGAGCACGGCTGCACATACTGGACGTGGAGTTTACAAAAATTTCACACAAAGTACAAGGTCGCCTACTTACATAATATGCTCTGGTATATCATTATTTGTAACGGACTATTAGTAAAATCAAAGTGTATACCGGTGGAAATAATTTACGATAGCAACGGAGTCATTTTGTCATTCAGCCAGGTTAATTTTAGTATTAATATATTTGTACTTTTAAATTATGTCACCATGTGAAGATATTGTACAATTTGCGTTCATCCAGTGTTTTGCAGAATCTTGAAAATTATAATACTTTTGAAGGAAAAAATACAATGAATTTGGTGAAGAAGCGTTCAATTCTATCTTAGGTAGTGAATGTAAAATGGTTTGATAATACGTGCACAGCACTGGTGGAGTCGACATGGCCAAATGGTAATGAAATAAACCCATCAAGCAAGAGCTGGCAACCCAGCTCCGACCTGAACACAGTGAGGGCCTTTCCATTAGGACCTCCAGGTTAGTGTGAGGTGTCTCACAACTTGGTGGCTTTGCCCAGACGTACCCAATCACCCATGGGTATCGGGAGCCATAGTCACGCCGAGTCCAACTCAATCCAAACAGCTCCCTTCCGGGAGGAGCTCAGATGTTCGATCCGGCGAACTTCAGGAAGACATCTTAATACATCAAATTGACTTCTCGGATACAACCTACCAAAGTTGCTATGGGGAACATATAGATGAAACAAAGTAAATGACAAAGCGATTTTGTAAAAGTGTTAAAAGTGGATTGGAAGATACAGAAGACAGGATATGTGGGCATTAATCAGAGAGAGATGAGCTCACTGAGAGTTTTGAAGAAACTAAAGACAAACTACCGGCGAGAAATGCACATAGATGTTTGCAGTAATTTGGAGAGAGAAGGGATAGCTTGGTTCAGACTAGCATAAAAGGTTTTAGGAAGATAGTGAGCAGGGAATCTGTCCTATGTGTGAGCTAACAGATGCAAATCAAACAAAAAACTAAGAATTGGAGAAAATAATTTATTTTGGGAAAAGGAGTGGAATTAGAAATGAGGTAGCAGTAAAGAAAATGATAAGAGGCAGCAAATAAAACTGCTAGGAGATTTTTTGTATAAGGTTAAAAAGAAAAATAATTTTGGTCAGGTGAAAATAATAGCCAAGGAAATCGTTAGAACATATCATGCATAAAACTAGAATATTCAATATTGGAACAAAAATATAGCAAGTTATTTTTGTAATATTGTATAACGTAATGAGGATAGATCACCCAGTGTAATCACCAGGGCCAAAGTAATGGTCACCCTATGAGAAGTACTGTAATCTTGACACTAAATAAATAAATAAATAAATAAATAAAGTGTTTTGGAAAACTTATCCTCAACCTTACTTTGAAATATACATAATTTTTATTAATTTGTATTAGTATTAATCCAAACTGATAGGATGTAGAATGTGTTTATCGAATGGCGACACCTCGCCACTGTGACCAGCTTGATATATTGTGGCTACAACCCCCGGGGGGCAGGGATGAGGTTAAGCAGCCAAGGAGGTCGCGGGTCCGTGCAAACAGACTCACAGAGAGGCGCAGAAGTCGCTAATATGTCCAGTTTGGACAACCGCGCAACAGTAGAGGGGAAGAATCCCTAGAGAGGTTGACGAAGCGACACTAACGCATCCTGGCGTTCTCGGGGATAAATCTTTCCAATGCGCAAGCAACTACGCTATCTGCCCGACACTGCCAGCACCGCAGGACTCGAAGGCACTCCTGAAATGTGAAAGGGGGAGCTGAAATAAGAGGAAATGGGAGAAAGGATAAAGCGTGGTAGAATACACCACCCCGGCATTCGCCTAGGCGACCAGGGGAAAACCACGAAAAATCCCATAGTCACCGGGAATCGAACCCGGACCTCCCGAAAGCGGGCCATAGATGTTGCCGCCTGAGGCATCCCGCTCTGTGCTGTAATCTTGGCACTAAATTAAATAAACAAAGTGTTTCGGAAAACTTTTCCTCAAGTCTGTAAAACCAAATCCCCGACCTTACTTTGAAATGTATTATCATTTTTATTAATTTGTATAATAATAATAATAATAATTGTTATTATTATAATTATTAATCCAAACTGGTAACTTCAAACACTCTGGTTCTATATCTCTCTGCTTTGCAGTTTAGCGTGACAGCTTTATAAACACAGATGTGCAGAGCCTCCAAACAGCTTCTTCAGCGTGGGCTAGGCACTCAGTGTTGCAGGTTCGGAGATCTTACATAAATTTACCGAGAAAATATTACACGTGTAATGTTGAGGTAAGAACAATAGGACTGCGCGCGAAAGCCGTTCTGACTCTCTCCACATTCCGACATACGCTGTCGACCGGTGCTCTTTACAGAGATACTACCGTCGTTTGGATCGGATTGTACACTCACTTCCATTTATGTTGTCTCCGCAGCTTTATGAGGCATTCTACTGGCCTTCACAGGTGAGTATGAATAACAAGGAGGAGGTGCGTGTATCTGTTTACCTTTTCGCGCTTGCAGTGTTGTCCTGCTTTACGTGCACAGTTCTAGATTATTCTCATATGAATATATAACTTTGGGTAATGACTCTACTCTTCATCACTTATAATAACCATGTTAAAATAATATATAACTAAATAAAACCATGTTTTGCACAATATCTCTACGAAAAAATATTTTTAATGAGAACATAATGTAAAACTGGAATACATTATAGTGATTACTCTCAAAGAGGACACATTTACTGAACATTATTGGAATCATGTATCCAATCTAAATATACAGCTAAATAAAACACTGTTTTCACAGTTTCTCGACGAAAAAGTATTTTAATGACAATATAATGTAAAATTAATGTAAATTATAGTTTTTACTACCAAAGAGGACACATTTACTAGACATTATTTTAATAATCTGCCCAATCTTCGTTCTTGTCCAATACCTATTTAGCCACCTAGGCACCTAATCGCTTAGCTGCTGTAAGAACCCTGACTGTAAACGCATGTATTCCCACATTTCATGACAGTGTTCCCAGAGGGCAACGAGCGATTCAGTGCCTAGGCGGCTAAATCAGGTATTTGACAAGAATGGAGATTGGACGGATTATTAAAATAATGTCTAGTAAATGTATCCTATTTGAGAGTAAAAATACGTATTTCAGTTCTACAGTATGTTGCCATTAAAAATACTTTTTCATGGAGAAATTCTGCAAAACAGCGTTTTATTTAGTTATATGTGTATATTTGAACACAATTATTATATTAGTAATGATGAGTAAACAATTGCTCAAAGTTGGACAGTGCCTTCGTTTTATGCCAAGGCCGCGGATCGCGCAGTGCGTGCTCCGCACACAGTCTACTACACTGCGAGATTTTCCGTTCCGTATTTCCCGCGTTACTTACTTACGAGTAACATATATGTAATAAGTACTAACCTTGTTATAAGTGTTGTCGAAAGTGGTGTCCATCTGCGCGAAGACATTCTTGACATCGTCGGATGAAATTACCATTTACGCGTATAAGTTCTTCTCGCGTAATGTTAATAGTTTCTGCTTTTATATTATCTTTAGGTTCATCTATGGTGTGGGGATTGTTGCTATAAACTTTATTTTTTAGCGTTTAGCGATCCCGTTGTTCTAAATTTATTGACCAAACATCTCAAAGTGTCTCTATCCGGAACTGGATAACCAGGAAATTTCCGCTGAAATTGTCTACACACGTGTCTACATGTTCAGTCTTCACGTTTGTATCGTACGTAAAAATATGCTGTTCAAGCATGAATTTGTTGGCAGGCATTTCCGTGGACTAACAATACATACGTATTGTTGTAACACTTCACAACACGAAGACAAAACAACGACTGAGACAGCTCACAGCTGTTAAACGTACCCTTGGCACGTCCTGCACCGCTTCTGGCAGTGGCGTAATGCCAGGTCACGGCCGTCTCGGTCGATACGCATATAAGGCGGTTGTGGCCTTGGCATAAAACGAAGGCACCGTATATTTATATGAGAATAATCTAGAACTATGCGGTTAAAACAGGACGCCACTGCATGCGCGAAAAGGTAAACAGATACACTCATCTCCTTCTAGCTATACATTCTCACCTGTGAAGACCAGTAGAATGCCTCCTAAGCTGCAGTGCCGGCACAAATAGTCGTCCTCCGTGGTGTAGTGGTTACCATGCACGTTAAATTTGAGGCAGTATTTTTAACACTTAAATAATTTCAGTCTAATTATATAATATGTAAATTCAATAACAGCCCATCTGGAAGCAATATGTGTATGTAATAATTTGTAAAATGTATGTAACAGTCATTGCATATGCTTATATTATTGTATCCATGTGTAATAATGTTATGTGAATATATTACGTAATTTAATAATGTAGGAGCTGTGAGAATAAGTTAAAAGTTGCTAACAATGAGGTAACCTTGAGTCAATAATGAGTAAGAAAGTTTAACAGTACTACTTGTGATTCTTGAAGTAACAATAATGTAATTTTAGTGACAGTTTATAAAATAGCCAATCAACAACCAGAAAAAGCTTTAGTTAAATGAAGGTATTCTATTGGAGTAGGATTAGCCAATCAGAGACTTGAAATACAGAAATTTACAAGTTTAGACGGTTGAAATCAATTCAGTTGCCTGCAAACAGTGTTCCTAACCGGACGCAGGACACATACTCGAGAGATTTAATACGTATTCGTGTGAGACGAAACAAATAGTTTACGTGTTAAAAAGTGCAAGTAATTCATAAAAGAATCTCACAGCTCTCTATATCAGTGAAGTGTTATTTAAATCGTACCAAGTATTAATAAAAGGAGTGAAGCAAAATTATAATCTGTGTAAGCACCAAAACCCTGCTAAGAAAAACGTGTCTCTAACAAATAATGACGCAGCCGAGGCAAACATAAATATATAATATTTAAAGAAACAGTTAAATTACAAAGTTAATATTTTTAAACTTGGGGCAAAGGCCACCTGAAAGTACATTTGGGGCGAAGGCTACCGGAAACTGTTTACTATACGTGCGGTTGCAACTACTACAAGTTCGGCTCCCCAACAGTTGAAATATAATACATCATCTTCAGAATGACTTTCCGTACGTACCAGCAACAATAACTTTCTCAAATTATGTTGATTTCGTTATCTGGCTACAAAACAATATTGCCTATATGCTGGTGGTTAGCACGCTAGCCATCAAATTTCGAGATCCCGATAGAAATGTTACATTGGTTCAAAGGTAAAAAGCTGCCAATATGACTTGATAAAGGATAAAGGAATCCATGCATGTAGAATTGAAACTTCCACGTTTTTTCTTCAATTTAAGTTATGTTTTAAAATTATATTATGTACTGCAGTGTAATCATTTGTATACACCCTATACTGTTTGGGACTTCTGGAAACCCAAACATATAACTTACCTGGAGAGAATCTTCCTGGTCCGTGCCCATTTTCAAAAAAGAATCTATCGCCTACTCTTGTTCTGTAAAACTGCTCTGCAAGAATGCAGCTGAAGGTCGGACCAACTTGAGCTCCTCTTCTAAGATTTTCTAAGGCTCCGCCCACCATTAGATCTACGTCATCCGGATGTGCGTAGGTTTTCTTCAGGCTAAATACCACCTGTAGCAACATAATAATTACTTAATTCATGACCGTATAACTGAAAAACAAAATAACTTTTTTCAGTGGAACAAGTCACATTTTTTTGGTTTGTTACAAATGTTCTAATGAGCCTGAACTTAGATTGGACTGAGAGGGTAGTGATCTAGAACTGAGCGAAAGTTGCTTCTTGGCTCGTTCATAGCGTACGTTTTATCACTTGAGTTCTGGCAATTGCACCTGACGGAAGTTTGCGCTCGTTAAGATTAAAACTATGTTCTTCTAATGAAAGAAAATCTCGTCCTTCCTAGCTGTGATTTAGAAATCTACACGCTGACCACTAGATCACAGAGACAGTCTGCATTAAAATTTGTTGGGAAAACTATAGTTGAAAAGTGATTAACACGCTGTAATTTTTAAAGAAGTTCGCCAGAAGAAACACTAATAAGAAGTTTTAAATAAATTTTATCAATACTGCAAGACACTTTCATAAAGTATAAATATACAACATCTATGAAGAACACCCATAGTTTAGGAGATAGTAGTAACATCCGACATATTGATGTTATAGCCTTCAAATACGGAATCAAGAGAGACTAAATACCAGATCCGAACATTCGGGTTGAGTCCTGTCAAAGTCATCCTGAGGAGATCGAAAGAGAGCAGAATCAATCTATGATAGAGATGGGCAAAATGGTAATATTTCAGTAACAGTTCGGACAATCTCAGTTCCAAAAATTACTAGTTTCAAAATAACAGTTCCGGCTTACAATCCATGCACAACCGTAACAATAAGATACTCTTGGTACGTTGCTGATATCGGGTTCTTTCGCATCAAGTCGTGAATTTTCGTCCCATTACGAATATTGTCAAGGGGCGACGACCCCTCCTTTGCACTTTCTTGCCCAGTCAACAATTAGCCATGCATTTGTGAAATTGTAACTTTCTATTTAACAATTATGCATATGCAATTTATTATCCAAATATTTTAATTAATGTTCATTTAATTCACACTTAACAAATTTAGCCAATCATAAGCATCATCATCATCATGGTCTAGGGGTACTTACCATGCTAGGCTCTACTTCCCGATGTTGCGGGTTCAAACCCGGTGGAGGGCGATGTATTTTTTTTTCGAGCATAAAGCTGGTGGTCCTGTTGTATATTTACGGCGGGACTTCGGGAACCAGGATCTAACATGGTAGCCCTATACCACATCGTGCGGGAGGCTCAGGCGCTTGCGTCTGCGGCCCGCATTCGGGAGGTCCGGAATCAATACCCGGCGACCGCCTACTCCGGCCCATAGGTTTTTCGTGGTTTCCCCGGGTCGCCAGGCGAAAGTTGGGATGATTCATCTTCTAGCACGACTCTCCTTCCTCTTATTTCCTGTACCCATCATCTGCCTAGTCATCTTTTTCAGGGTTGAAGGTCCAGGCGATAGTGTTCGATGGGTTGCGGGCGCTCTTGGCGCTCTTTAAAAGCTTCTTCCCTGTCGTCGCTGCGGTACCGCTCACTTAGGTCTCTCCTCAGCGTGGGGCTCCGCTCCGGGGAGCTCTGGGGTTGATAGCCTGTGGGTAGGGACCGTGCGGCGTCGGATGAGTTCTATCTGAAAACGTTCGGGACCATGTTTGCGCCCGCCGGCAGCTGGATTTGGTCGCCCTTCGGGTCTCTTCCCTCATCCCTCCCTCCCAAGGGTCATGTTGGAAGCACAATGGGCCGACTGGTCTGCGTACGGTGCTCTGCTCCGGTTCTGGGCGCCCCTCGGTGATATGTACCTTTACCCCATACCACGGAGGACGACTTTTGCTTTCTCTACTACGTACTTACAGTAAGTACAAGTATTGGATTTCATCCAAAAATTTTATGTCGAGATTTAACAGGAAATACAGTTTTAAGGCCACTTAATCTCATAAAACGGTCCGTGTGTGTGTGTGTGTGTGTGTGTGTGTGTGTGTGTGTGTGTGCATAACTCAAAAACGAAAAGTGGTTAAAAGTAAACATGGTATTTCAGTTCAGAATCTTCCAAGGATGCGACACGAAGCTTTTGAGGAAATCCCCTAAACCAAACTACCCTTTACATAGAACCTTTTCAAAAAAAATTATTTTCTCAAAAATGTCTCTAACGATTTTGATTAAGGCACCATAATTTTAAGACATTTACATGATAAATTAAATATATATCTTGAATTTCCTGGAAATAGCCTGTGAAGTCCTCTTAATTCTCAATGACTTTGTGTAATTGGTAAACCTAAGAGATAGAAAAATCTTACTTGCGAGCAATTGTTATTAGTTTGGATTTTAAAATCCTTTATACTTCTGTCAAATGCAAACGAGCAGGATGGCTCAGGCGATAACGTCTGTGGCCCGCATTCGGGAGGTCATGGGCTCGATTCCCGCGGCCGACCTTCCTGACCCATGAGTTTTTTCGGGAGTTTTTTCGGGAGTTTGAGGCAGTATTTTTAACATTTAAATGATTTCAGTCAAATTATATAATACGTAAATTCAATAACAGCCCGCCTTAAAGCAATATGTGTATGTAATAATTTGTAAAATGTATGTAACAGTCATTGCATATGCTTACGTTATTGTATCCATGTGTAATAATGTTATGTGAATATATTACGTAATTTAATAATGTAGGAGCTGTTAGAATAATAAGTTAAACGTTACTAACAATGAGGTAACAATGAGGTAACCTTGAGGCAATAATGAGTTTGAGAGTTTAAATGTTATTTGTGATTCTTGGAAGCATTAATGTAATTTTAGTGACAGTTTATAAAAAACAGCCAATCAACAACCAGAAAAAGCTTTAGTTAAATGCAGGTATTCTATTGGAGTGGTATTAGCCACCCAGAGACTTGAAATACAGAAATTTACAAGTTTAGACGGTTGAAATCTAGTCAGTTGCCTGCAGACAGTGATAGTAACCGGATGCAAGATGCGACCTTGAGAGATTTAATATGTATTCGTGTGAGACGAAAAATAGTTTTACGTGGTAAAAAGTGTAATTAATTAATAAAAAGAATCTCACAGCTCTCGATATCAGCGAAGTGCTATTTAATTTATGTCAAGGACTAATAAAAAGGAGTGAATTAAAACTTAAAATCTGCGTAAGCCTACATTCTTGTCGCATCACGCCCTGCCAAGACTTCCATGTCTCTAACAGTAATACTGTCGCAGCCGAGGCAAACATAAATATTAAATATTTAAAGAAACAGTTTAATTACAAAGTTAATATTTTTTTAAACTTGGGGCAAAGGCCACCTGAAAATACATTTGGGGCAAAGGCTACCGGAAACTGTTTACTATACGTGTGGTTGCAACGAATTTCAAGTTCGGCTCCCCAACAGTTGAAACACGATACAACTCCTTCAATACAAACTACTTCAAATCGGCTTTTCATACGTAGCAGCAAATGTAAAGAACAATACTACTTCAAGTTGGCGTCCGTACGTGGAGATAAATAAATAAACAACTCCAACAAAACACCTCCTTCAAGTTTACCCAGATCGCTAGGCGAATGATGGGGAGATTCATTACATCCCCCGAATTTCCTGTCCCTCCATTTCACCTACATTCTCATTTTATCTGCTTGGTCTGTTTCTGGGTTGAAAGTTTCGGCGGGAGTCTCGGCGTTGCACGGCAGGGGAAAAGGATGCTCAATGCAACACTTCGCCCCCGAAATGGGGGCGGTCTCCGAGTCCTGGAGAGGGGAGGCAGTTGCGCCAGCTGTAAAAGGTAGGGACCCTGCCCTCTGCCTTGTGGTGCCTCCTAATCCGGCTGCCCTCTGTCTCCTCTCACCCCTCCCTCCCTCCCTCCCGGGGGCACCCTGTCAGTGGCTTAGGTACAAAAGATCTTGCAGGTCGAGGTGCTAAACGCCCCACCGTACCTAGCCCTACTCCTACTCTCTCCAATACAAACCACTATTCTTTTACCTTTCTTTCTTTTTCGTGTTTAAGCAAGAAAGCATAATTTCAAAGTCACCGCGAAAAAGTTTGACTATCAGTTTAGCCTACTGTTTTCTTCTAATATCTACAATGAAAGTTTATCTCGATTAATAAGAAGCAGATACTTTTATAAGAATAGTTTGTAGAAGAGTGAGTAGAGAGTCATGTAAATGCATCTTATGTTATCTTCTATTACGGAGGGGACTCGGCACCGATCCAGAGTGGATATTGTACCTACTCCTCACGAGGAAGCATCTCCGTGAGGAAGGATGAGACGAGAGGAGACACTGAGAGGCCGGATCCAGGAGCAACAGTACAGCAATGACCCTTCTCTAAGTTTCCAGATATAGCCACCCGGCAGACCGGGACTGCACCTCACACAGAGAGGGTCCAACGCCCCTCAAACGGGGTTCTAATACCCGACAGCCAGCTGAAAGCCGAGGGATGGAGAAAGTTAGAAAGAGCATCCTTTTCCCCTGCCACGTTGCACCAAACACCAGCCCCGACACATCCGACCCTGTAAAGTGACCAATGGGATGGAGGATGAAATGAAATGGAGGGACAGGAGATTAGGAGCTGAAAGAAACCACTCCAGCAATCTCCTGACGATCCGGAAAACCCCATGGGTCAGAGTGGGTGGTCGCTAGGAATCGATCCCGGGATCTCCCGAATGCGGGCCACAGACCATCCTTCTCGGTCATGTAAATGTAACAAATCAGGTTTTCAATCTACTCTGATCAAAATGTTGCCAAAGTGGCACAAGAAAGGATTCAGTTGTAAACCTCTCTGTCCATGACGTCTTCAAAGTCCCTGAAGCGACGAGCACGAGGCAGGCCGCAGAAAACTCTGAAATCGTTGTACGAGGCGAGCCCATGGTCACGACCTCGCTGGATATCGAGCGCTCGTAGGTCAGTTCCAAATTCTCCTGGTTCTTTCCTGAACAAGTAGCGAGTTATCTGAAACAATCACATCTCTGGTTATTGCCTTCTCAGTAGGAAATCGTCCCAAGTCGGGAAACTCAATGTTTACAACCAGTGAACAACAACCTAACCTTATTTGACGATATTGGTTAGGAAGTAACAATTGCAAAACTCTAAGTACTAGACATGGAATTTATATTCATTAAAACATCTAGAATACGCAGGTATTTATGCTGTCAAAACATATTCTCTATAAAATATGCATTAAGGATGCACTAAAGTGATTAGCTTTACATTTATACGCTCTGGTACTTACACTGTATCTACATTTTTTACGTTCTCTACTACGTATATTAAGTAGGGGAAGTATAGTATTCCATCCAAAAATTCTATACCGAGATTTCACCGGAAATATATGTTTTGAGACCCCCTGAATCCAAAAAAAGCATTTTTGGAAACATGTCCGCGTGTGTGTCTGTCTGTGAACAGTATAACTCAGAAACGAACCGTCGGATAAATACCAAACTTGGTATTTAGGTTCAGTATCTTCCAGAGATGCGACACGAAGGTTTTCAAGAAACCCCCCACCCTAGATTACCCTTTACATGGAACATTTTTCGAAAACTTTAATTTTCTCAAAAATGGCTCTAACGATTTTGATTAAAATATCATATATTTAAGATATTTTCATGACAAATAAAATGTATACCTTGAATTTTCTGGGAATGTCTCCAAAAGTATTCTTCATTGTGAACGACTTTTGCATAAGTGGTAAACCATAAGAGATAGACAAAATTTTACTGCACAGAAAATGTAGATCGCGTTAAAATACGCAATTTATGTCATATACATTGTTTTTGTTGAGTGAACCATTTTCGAGATATTGCTTGTTATTTTCTTAAATTTTCCAATTCTTATACTTTTTCTAAAATAGGAATTATTTGTTTTTTTATGTCCTGGACATACAAAGAGAATGGAATGGCCACATAGCAACCAGCTCTTAAAATATTTGACTATCGCTTAAAGCCTACCAATTCCCCTTGCATCTACAAGAAAATTAGCAATAAGATCAACATCTCGATTAACATGAAGCATATGGAGAATAAGCGTTTGTAAAAATAGTTTGTACAAGAGTAGAGAAAGTCATGTGAGTGTAACGCATCAGATATTTTTTTTAGTTCCATTTATACCCCGCCTTTAACTACATTGGTCTTATCAGGGGTCTTTCCTTTGGAACTTATTGCCTATTGGCAATGTATTAATTCGTATTCGTTGCGCTTCTTGCACTTTGGGTGTTTGTTCATTAGATCACACAGATATTCATACGTCCAGATTCTGGGAAGGATAGGAGACAATCTTGGCTAGAGAAAAATTCCCACCCCCAGACCTCGCACAGCAGGCAGGTGCTCTACCGACTGAGCTATGGGGCCCTACATTCTTCCTTAGACATCATTCAGGTCGTTTTAATTTGATTTGCAGTATACAATGATCATTTTCTGTAAATATCAGCTGTACATTTATGACGTTTAGGGTTAACACAGGTTTATATAGTGAGAAGGATCTTTCCGCACCTACAAATGTTATTGGGCAACATTTGCTGGAACTTAACTAACTCTGGAGAAATTTCTTCAGGAAGCATTATATTTTCACCTTGAAGATATTTATTTACAGAACACAAAACCTTAATGTCAGGATTTCTGCCTAAAACATTATACAATTTACCCTTAATTTTCATGCATATTTTGTTTATGAACTCATGTCCAGAAACTCTTTGTTTAAGCGCTAGAGCCTCCGAAACGGGAAGGGGGATGACTTTAGCTAAACAAACTGTAGACAAGCAGTAGACGTCACATTCTTTAGTTGGGAGTTGCCTACTGCATCAACTGTTGGGACTTGGCACCGTTCCACATAAGGGATATTGTACCTACGCCCCTCAAGGGGGCATCCCTTGGAGGAAGGATCAGGCGAGAGGTAACACCGGGCGGCCGGAACCAGGAGTGACGGCACAGGAATGGCAGAGTCTCTAACTTTCCAGATAGGGACTCTCCAGCAGATGGACAGGCAGAACGGGGACCCCACCCGCACAGAGGGGCCCAATGCTCCTCAAGGGGGTTCGGATACCCCCGGCAGTCAGTCGAAAGCCGAGGGACGGAAAGAGTCACAAAGAGCATCCTTTTCCCCTGCCACACTGCACCGAAACACCATCGCCAACACTTCCAACAATGAAAGACACCAACGGACGATAGATCAAGTGAAATGACAATGGAGATGAAATGGAGGGACAAGAAATTTGGGGTAGGTGAGAATCCTTCGCAGCATTTGCCTGGCGACCCGGAAAAAAACCGAAAAAAAACCATGGGTCTGGAAGCCCAGCCACGGGAATCACACCCACGACCTCCCGATGCGGCCCACAGACAAAACAGCCTGAGCCATCCCGCTCGGTGCATTAGCTGTTGCGTGGTACACACCATACCTACAGTCGACGGTAATGTTTACGGTATTATTCTGTTTAGTTGTTTCATACTTTACAGTATTCATTTGTGTGGCTATTGTCAAGTTAAAGAAATTGAGTTTTATTTATGGACGCTCTTTGACTAGTATGGTTCTTAGCGTCCCATTCTATATTGGGTGTGAAAGACCGGTAATTTTTCTAAGAGGCCTCTTTATCAGCCTTGAGGTTCTTTTACTTATCGTAAATATACGACACGTGACCACCGCTGTACTTTCCTTCCGAAGGAAGCCATGCTAAGGAGTTTTACTCCCGAAAAAAAAAATCCATCGCCCTCCGCCGGGTTTGAACCCGCGACCTCGGGAACTAGAGGCTAGCATGGTAATCCTAGACCACGGATAACGACTCTATCCTCATGTGGGAATGTAAAATGGCGGCCTTGTACACTCGCTTCCATTTATGCCGTCTCCGCAGCTTCGGGAGGCATTCTACTGGTCTTCACAGGTGGAGTGTGTATCTGTTTACCTTTTCGCGCACGGATTGGCGTGCTGTTTTACGTGCACAATTCTATATTATTTACATATGAATATATAATTTTAAGCAATAGCTTTACACGTCATCATTTATAATGACCATGTTTAAATATATAACTAAACAAAACTCTTTTTTGCACAATATGTCCACGATAAAAATATATTTAATGGCAACATAATGTAAAACTGAAATCCTTCTTCGCACTCTGGAATACTGTCATGAAATATGGGAACGTTTATAGCCGGAGTTCTTCCAGCACCTGAGCGATAGGTGCCTAGGCGGCTGAATCAGGTATTGGACAAGAATGGAGACTGGGCAGATTATTTAAATAATGTTTAATAAATGTGTACAAAATTTATATAGTAACGTTGGGAAGAAAAGTTCCTTGCAATCATATATATTAATAAAAATGTATGGGCTAGAAAACAGTATGTGGATAACTCAAATAAGGAACAAAGAGAAAGTATAGCAGGTGTATGGAGACTAATAGGAATAAGACCCACAGAACCAGTGTCCAATATGTGGGGAAAGAGAAGATTTAGAACATATAGTTTTTATTGTAAAGGTACACAGCGTTGGAGAAAGCAAACTATAAATGGGAAATGGTTAAAACTGGACAGGAAAGTAGCCTTAAGCAAGATTTTTAATAAGAATAGTAAAAAGGTAGCAGAGTAGCTGTCCAAAGTAAAAAATCTGATGTGTTACACTCACATGACTTTCTCTACTCTTGTACAAACTATTTCTACAAACGCTTATTCTCCATATGCTTCATGTTAATTGAGATATCGAGATGTTAATCTTATTGCTAATTTTCTTGTAGATGCAAGGGGAATTTGTAGGCTTTAAGCTGTAGACAAATATTTTAAGAGCTGGTTGCTATGTGGAGTATTCCATTCTCTTTGCATTACCAGGACAAAAAAAATGAATAACGAATTTGAGAAAAAAGTATTGGAAAATTTAAGGGAATAACAAGCAATATCTCGAAAATGGTTCACTCAACAAAAAAATGTATATAACATAAATTGTGTATTTTAACGCGATCTACATTTTTTTGTGTAATAACATTTTGTCTATGTCTTATGGTTTACCAGTTATGCAAAAGTCGTTCACAATGAAGAATACTTTTGAAGGCGTCCCAGAAAATTCGAGATATACGCTTCATTTGTCATGAAAATGTCTTAAACATATGATATTTTACTCAAAATCGTTAGAACCGTTTTTGAGAAAATTAAAATTTTCGAAAAATGTTCCATGTAAAGGGTAATCTGGAGTGGGGGGATTTTCTTGAAAACCTTCGTGTCGCATCTCTGGAAAATGCTGAACCTAAATACCAAGTATGGTGTTTATGCGACTGTTCGTTTCTGAGTTATGCTGTTCATAGACACACACACAGACACACACACGATCATATTTCCATAAATGCTTTTTTTGGATTCAGGGGGTCTCAAAACATGTATTTCCGGTGAAATTTCGGTATCGAATTGAGTGGAATACAATACTTCTCCTACTTACTATACGTAGTAGAGAAAGTAAAAAGAAATGGTTATGGACAATGAAAAGAGATGTGAATTAGTTTTATCATATGATGTTAAGTTATGTAATTATATTATTATTTTAATATTAGTATTATTAGATTAATATTTTGGTATTGCTACTACTATTTTATTATTATTATTATTATTATTATTATTATCATCATCATTTTTATGTATAATTAAATAATGTAATATGGGTAGAATATGGCAGGATAACAGCTTGGGCTGATGTATAACCATATTCTAAGGAAGTTTGCTAGCACAAATAAATAAATAAATGTGTTCTGTTTGAGAGTAAAAAGAATAATGTATTTCAGTTTTACATTATTTTGCCATTAAAATATTTTTTCATAGTGATATTGTTGAAAACAGGGTTTTTTTAGTTATATAGTTAAACATGGTTAGTATATGAGGAGTAAAGCTATTGCTCAAAGTTATATATTCATATCTGAATAATCTAAAACTATGGACGTAAACCAGGACGCCACTGCATACGCGAAGAGGTAAACAGATACACGTCCTCCTGCTTGCTATACATACTCACTTTTGAAGTCTAGTAGAATGTTTCCCAAAGCTACGAGGACGGCATAAATGGAATTCAGTGTGCTAGTCTTTCTCTAAAATGCGCTTTATGGGTTCAGGCAACCTTAAAACGTGAATTTATTGTGAAATTTTGGGCGAATTTTTGGATAGAAAACAGCACTTCCTATGCGTAGCAGAGAAACTTCCCAATATTATCATTTATGGAATATCTCCCAGCAACCAATGAAATACAATCTCTAATATCATAGTGGTTTTTAGTGTACTTTCTGGCCAAAATAAACAAATATTTCGTTGTTTTCTTTACCATTTTAATGTGGATGTTCAGTAGCTAGCAGAAACTTGATCATCGCAACTTACCTCTTCGGTGTACAGATCGTCGGAGCTATCCATACCCTGCCAGTGCATCCCTCTGGCCAAAAGGTCCAGGTTCTCGTCTTGTTGCAGTATATGAGGACAGTTGATGTGGTCAGTCAGTCTTATCGCCGAAACCAAGTAATCTCTGTTCTCGTGCATCCGTCTGAAACATTGTAGCATTACTAGCTTGGATAACTGTACCATTCTTAATTCAGGCCTTTATCGCAATATTACAAACAAGTATAGTGTCATAAAAAGGCAATCTCTCGAAGTCAGTCTCTAGTTCCCGAGGTCGTGGTTACAAACGCGCGGAGGGTGATAGATTTTTTTTTCGGGCATAAACATCCTTAGCATGGCTTCCTTCGGAAGGGAAGTAAAGCCGGTGTCATAGATTTACGGCACGTAAAAGAACCTCAAGCCTGATGAAGAGGTCTCTGAGCAAAATTGTTGGTCTTTCACGCCCAATATAGAATGGGGAGCTTTCTCTTGAACCCTAAAACCATAATAGGTACTACTTTGATATTGGATTATGTTGAAAATAGAAGCTTTCAACCTTTTTATTCTTATTGTATAAATTAATTAGCCTTGCCTAGGCAAGTTTTTAATGTAGAGTCAACGCCACAGCCGGGATTTGAACACAGTTCGGTTGCTCTAACCATTGAGCTACTGTGACAACATGCCGGTGGGGCACTGAATTCCCCAATTGACTCAAATTGTTTCCCAGACATACCTACCATCGAGATGACAAACTTAGCGGCGACCTGCTTATTGCAAGTACTTCAGTGCTGAGTACATAAGTTATTCAGGGTTTTTTAATTTTTATTGTATAAATTAATTATACTTTTAATAGATCTTAGTTTTTAATGTAGAGTCAACTGAAAAACTCAACGCCACAGCCGGGATTTGAACACGGTTCTCCCGCTCTCCTACTTACTAAATTGGGGTATTTTTGCTATCCATAGTAATCATTGGTTAATAAGGAAGGTTTTGGTGTAGTAGATGTTGCTCCAGCGGTAATATATTGCCCACCCACCTCCCCCCCCCTTTATGCGGCCGTTCTTATATAGTCGTTTTTGGCGGGCTTTGGCGACTTTTGGAAGGAATTGCTGCCAACATGAATCATTCGAGTTTTAGATGCGCAGATCCCTCGGCTATGCCCTGTCGTCGCTTCGCAGTTGCGGCCTGCTACACCCTTCTCCTAAAAAACCATCCCTCAGCTACGCTTTGAGGCTGAGGGACCTCAATCCCTCGGCTACGCCTTGAAGCTGAGGGTCCTCAACCGTGCTTTCAGCTATGTTGGGATTTCAAATGTTGGCAGCGGAAAAACAACGCAACGAACGTCACCATGACGCCACGGGTGAGATGCATGCGATGCGACTTCTGATAGTAATATGGAACAAAAGTGACAAAATATGCCATATATTCATGAAAATAACTAAAGAACCATGTTATTTGATATTAATGTAATGATGTGTTGAAATCAATAAAAGTTATGCAGTGTATGCGTGTGTTACGTGTGTATAGTGATACCGGCCATAATCCAATATAAAAGTTTATCATCCCCACAATTTACATATGAGCGGCCTGAAATGTGTAGCACAGTATGGCAATGTAATATAAAAATGACAGACAAAATTTCAGTGGGGTATGTGCATTTGTTTTATATATTAATGTTTTGTTCTGGACTTAATTAGTTTAATTGTGTTAATTAAAAATGTTCTACGTGTCAAACGGTTTGTTGAATTCCATTCAGAATTTTATTTTGCAATCAACAGATATTTATAAAGAACCTCATATGGAATTTTTTTAAAGTTAAAATGAAACTGTACCAGAACAAATATCCGCTTTGCATTTATGCATTGCTTCCATTTTATGAATACGCGATGAAAATATTTGATAAAAACAACGTAATTATAAAATTTAAAAAAGACAATGAAAGTGTATTAAGTAATCATTTATGAAGTTAATCGGTCAAACACTTTGATACGTGGAACATTTAGGGTAGTTAAAAGACTGAAAAGATATTTTGAGAAAAACGACACATAAAATTGGAATGTACATTCCAGTACTATAATCAAGAGTATTTAAAAGGCTACACAGAGACTTTATGTTAATATATAATGAAATTATTAAGCGTAAACTTAACAAAAAGAAAAAAAATTGAATTTTTTTTATCCCTTTCAGATTTTCAGCCAATTTCACAAATGCATTGTCTGAATAGCTATGAATTAGTAGGTAAAGGATAGAGAATTTTATGTGACTGACAGATGCTGATTATCAGGCCTCGGTTCAGGGTTCCCAGACACATGAAGCTAGGTGCACACGAACCACTGTGTTGTTTAGTTCGAGTGGGATGGCAGATAAAGCGTGCAGGTAGCCCTTGCCACAACGTGTAAACATCTAGTCACAGTAGGGCACAAAATAAACGTCACATTTTCCAGAGCGTATCAGTACGGAAACTAATTGGCTAACATAACAGTTTTGCATAATTGTACCTGTTTTAACATTCTGGAATAGCCATTTTCCACGACAGAAAAAAAGCGCAAACAATATACGTATCAAAAAATAGATTTCTTCACAACTTCATTGCACCATATACATAAATTTTTAAAATAAATAAATACATAAAGTAATAACCCAAATAATGCAAATAAATACAATACACTTCTTTACATGCCATTGCATCAAACTACAAGGTGCATTCGTAATGTATCAAATGAAAAACATCTCCTATTTTCACCTAAAATGAGTTTATAGCTAGAAAAACTTCATTCTTCGTCACTCGACGTGACAGGTGCATAACGAAAGAATGGTATAGCGGGAACTATGATATATAGGGAACACAAATGTAATAGGAATAAGCTAAGATTGTAACATATATGTAAAATGTGAAGCTAGCTAGCCGTGAGACGAGAAACAGGCAGGTAGAAGGGGTTTAGAGCTGGCAACACAGCTCGAGAAACAGGCAGGTAGAAGGGGTTTAGAGCTGGCAACACAGCTAAACAGTCACAGGCACGGAGAGAGATAGCAATAAGATGGAAAGAGAGGGAGAGAGATTTTGACACCTTGGAAATCTCAAACTTGTCAAGACTGCAGATTTGGAGGCAAATGTTCTCATAGCACGCTTAGGGGAGGACCAATAACAGAATAGATTAGAAAAGAGCTAGGCGAACTTAGCGTCCCCCCAAGCGAGTATAAAAGCACACACGTGCAGAGCTCACGCGTCTATTCGTTTTGCATCTGGTCCCGAAGAAGAGAGAACCATTCACGCCATATTTGTGGCGATGCGTGTGAAGTTAGATATAGGAGACATAGCTAGCTTGGGGAGGTAAATTGTTGAAGATAGGCCCCTTTGCAGTACATACAGGTTTTAAAACACGGCTAGCGGCGACACAAAACAGTATCATAACACTGCAATAAATTAAAGTTCGAGTCATATGGAGTTTCATTTCGTCTACCGTCACCACACCCTGAAAAGAGTCTAGAAATAGGGCAACACACAAGTGTGCTAGGCTTGAATTACAGGAACCAGCCATCAACAGCTCCAAGAAGGAAGGAAGACGACGCCACGAGGAGGTCCGTCGCAATGGGATTTGTATTGTATTGTATTCATTGTTTGAATCAATAAACGTCCTTAATGGCACACATATCTGCAAAGCTAAAAGGACATTTTTTTTTAATTTGGCGTTCATACTTGCAATAACAAGTCTGATTTTGACTCATTCAGTTTTTGAAGCAGTGCAATTACGAACCCATATATTTTTCTAGAAACGCTTTAAAATATTTATTTTCGATCTCGTTGAAATGGATGTTGGTATGTACCAACATGCTACACAAATCTCGATAAAATTCTTTCTGGTTTTCTATTTTGATTGTGATGTTGAAGACCTCTGTAGATTGCTGAATTTAACATTTTTCGTGTCTATTTTGCTATTGCAGTGTTTCTGAAAGGATCGAGATCTGTCTGTCAAGATGTATTTTTTGCAGCGTTTGCAATATGCAGTGTTGTTTCCTTTGATGAGGAAATGTTCCTTTCCAAACTTCTATATAAGTGCATCCTGAAGGGAACGCTTGATACTCGTATTCTTCGACATGTTTCAAAGTACTGTAGAGTATAAATAAGAGCAATTAACACTAACATAAATATCGATGAATATGTAAATAACATGAAACTATAGTTCTTTACTCAATGGATCTGAGTACGTAAGGGGACTGCATTACCAGGACCAAGCAGCAATATGAATGTCCACAGTGACCTTCGCTACGCAACTACCTGTAGGTTGGAAGTGCTACCCCACCTACCGGGCTAGGACATCAACTCAACCCCGTGCGTTCCCAACTTCAGTCTGCTAATTCCGTGACCCAAAACCGAGGCCTGCTGATTATGCACTATGTTAGCTTTTGTTCACTTACTCGAGATAGCCAGCAATATTGGTGTGGAAGTATCTCATGGCAGCAGCACTGTGCTCATTGATCACGGAGGGATCAACGTTACCGTTGTAGTCCAGGACATAGGCGCCTTTTCTATCTCTGCTGCCATAGATTAGACTTCTTGCTCTCGCCAAATCTGTGCCTTGAAACATAAAAATTATTTAAGTTAGTCCTTACTTTAAGGCCACCTCATAACTCTAGATCTTGTCAAGATAGAAAAAAACCTCTTGTGTATTTCACACAACTTTTTTGCACGATATTGTGCTTTATAATTTTTAATGAATAATTAATAAAAAACAAAAAATTTTTAATGAACTTCTTATCAGTCTTCACCTCGGAGTTCCGATAACGCAATACTGCCAGTTCAGAAGCTTAGAGGCGGATTAAAGTGACCTGGTCCGTGATTTCAAGTTACGGATACAGAGAGCATAATGTCTTGGCACGTGTCTTCTGGGTACAGGTCATGGGTAAAACAATATACTGCAGTAGGCATGATGTTCTGCTTCGCAAAAAGAGGAAGAAATATATCAGACAGCGATAAAACTATATTATCCGTATGCACCTATTACCTCTTGCGATATGAGTTTCTCACGATAAGCTTTTGTTTAAGTGAGAGACGGAGAACGCTCACTTTCGACAATCTCCGCATGTTCTTTTGATACAATCTGTACGAGCATTGCAGGCACGCGCCCGTTGTTTACATCTGGACTCTCTCTCTCCTTCAACATAATAGACTACAGTACGTGATCAAAAGTATCCGGACACCTGGCTGAAAATGACGTACAAGTTCGTGGCGCCCTCCATCGGTAATGCTGAAAGTCAATATGGTGTTGGCCCACCCTTAGCCTTGATGACAGCGTTCACTCTCGCAGGAATACTTTCAATCAGGTGCTGGAAGGTTTCTTGGGGAATGGCAGCCCATGCTTCACGAAGTGCGGAACAGAGGAGAGGTATCGATGTAGGTCGGTGAGGCCTGGCACGAAGTCGGCGTTCCAAAACATTCCAAAGGTGTTCTATAGGATTCAAGTCAGGACTCTGTGCAAGCCAGTCCATTACAGGGATGTTATTGTTTTGTAACCACTCCGCCACAGCCCGTGTAGTATGAACAGGTGCTCGATCGTGTTGAAAGATGCAATCGCTATCCCCGAATTGCTCTTCAACAGTGGGAAGCAAGAAGGTGCTTAAAATATCAATGTAGGTCTGCGCTGTGATCATGCCACGCAAAACAACAAGGGGTGCAACCACCCTCCAAGAAAAACACGACCACGCCATAACACCACCACCTCCAAATTTCACTGTTGGCACTACACACGCTGGCAGATGACATTCACCGGGCATTCGCCATACCCACATCCTGCTATCGGATCGCCACATTGTGTACCGTGATTCGTCACTCCACATAACGTTTTGCCACTGTTCAATCGTGTAATGTTGACGCCAAGAGAGGTGTCGTTTGGCATTTTCCTGCGTGATGTGTGGCTTATGAGCAGCCGCTCGACCATGGAATCCAAGGTTTCTCACCTCACGCCTAACTGTCATAGTACTTGGAGTGGATCCTGATTCAGTTTGGAATTCCTGTGTGATGGTCTGGATAGATGTCTGCCTCTTCAAATGTTGGCGGTCTCTGTCAGTCAACAGACAGGTCGGACTGTACGATTTTGTGCTGTACATGTCCCTTCACGTTTCCACTTCACTATCACATCAGAAACAGTGGACCTAGGGATATTTAGGAGTGTGGAAATCTCGCGTACAGACTTCTGACACAAGTGACACCCAATCACCTGACCACGTTCGAAGTCCGTGAGTTCCACGGAGCGTCCCATTCTGCTATTTCACGATGTTAATGACTACTGAGGTCGCGGATAATGAGTACTAGTCAGTAGGCGGCAGCAGAATGCACCTAAGATGAAAAACGTATGTTTGTGGGGGTGTCCGGATACTGTGATCACATAGTGTAGGTTAACCTCATAAACACGGTCACTCTGATCCGCCCCTTAGTTATAACTAACATGATGTCTTAGTAAGATACTATAATTTAGGAGGCTTTGAGTCAATTTTTGATGGCTGATGCAGTGACACAAAGCGAGCGTTTGAAAATAATAATATGGACGATGATAGAGATTCAGTATTTCAAGAAGAATTTGAAGTCGAAGACGTGGATTATTAAGATGCGGATATTGAAGAGGCATCAAAAATTGGATGCGTGTTCATTGATTTCTGGAGAATGTTGAATGTTCATTCAACTTGAATTACAGTTAATTATTTTCTATAATGTTTGAAATAACACAAGTTATTCTACTCACTGTAATGCGTAATTAATCATTATTAAAATACGAGGCATATTCCAAAACTAAGGTCCTTTTGGTCATAATAACATCTCTCATGAGACAAGGTTTTTATTGATAGTAATATGTGCCTACATACTTTACTTTTCCACATAATCGCCGTTCACATCTATATACTTGCTGTA
Organism: Deroplatys truncata; assembly: GCA_030765065.1. Lineage (NCBI taxonomy): Eukaryota > Metazoa > Arthropoda > Insecta > Mantodea > Mantidae > Deroplatys > Deroplatys truncata. Next base: position 358,637 of record JAUKNL010000023.1, on the reverse strand, counting down.
ACGCTGCAGCAACTTCTTTAACCCTTCGATATAGAAGTCTGCCGCTTGGGACTTGAACCAGTTGGTACCCTCGTCTTGTGTCATCGTCGGTTTGAAATCATTGTCCACCCAGCCACCGTTCCAAAAGCAAGAAGAGGAAATAGTTGCTTGGTGCCAGATCGGGACTGTACGGAGGGTGGTTAAAAAGGTCCCAATAAAACTCTTGAATCTTCTCTTTGGTTTTGGCAGCGTTGTGCGGGCGTGCGTTGTCGTGTAGAAGGATGATGCCAGTAGACAGTTTCCCGCGGCGTCGATTTTGGATCGCACATCTCAGTTTGGTAAGCGTTGCACAGTACATGTCAGCTGTGATTGTTGATCCACGGTCCATGGAATCAATCAAAAGGACGCCCTTTTCGTCCAAAACACGGTAGCCATGATTTTGCGATTCGTGTACGGCGATTGCTTACACCATTTTGGTTTGGGTGAACCGGAACGGCGCCACTGCATTGACTGTTGTTTCGATTCTGCGTTGGTGTACGCTATCCACGTCTCGTCGCCCGTATCAATGTGGGAAAACAAACCATCTCCATCTTGTCTATAGCGCTCCAAAAACTGCCGTGCACTACGCATTCGTTGCTCTTTGTGCTGACCGGTGAGCAGTTTTGGCACCCACCTCGCACAAAGTTTCCGATATCCAAGCTGTTCAGCGACAATCCTGTAAAGTGAGGTTTGAGCAACATTTGGGAATTCGTCAGCCAGACCACCAATCGTCAAACGCCGATTATTTCGTTGTTTTTGGTTCACTTGCTCAACGATGTCCGAATACTGGGCCTGTCACTCCGCTGTTTATCGTGCACATTTGTGCGGCCATTTCGAAATTCTCGTCACCAGTGTCGAACCTGTTTGACACTCATTATGTCCGGTCCATACACGAGGCATAACTCACGATGGATGTCCGCAGCTGACGATCCTTTTGCCAGCAAAAATCTAATCACACCTCGCACTTCACTGCTGGCGGGATCTACGATTGTCGCGGCCATTGCGACCTGCTCTCACCGACTGGCAAACGCCTACTACATCACACCAACACTGCGGTAGGTTCCTCAGAAGTCGGTAGACAGCGCTGGAGACGTGAAGCTTCATTTAGATCTAGCATCCGTAAATATTGTTTACCGGACCTTAGTTTTGGAATAGGCCTCGTATATAAATTAAGACTTCAAGTGTATTTTACTTCTCGCCCTAGGGTATATTGTATGTTATTACAACCAACCAAGTTTATGTTGGTATGTACAGGTTCCTTGGAAACGAATTCATGTGTTGGAATTCTAAATTTCCTTCCATGTAAATATCATCGGAAAACGTAGTAAACCCACGCTCGTGCAAGATTCAGAAAAGGTATAAACGACGTGCTACTTCATTGTTGAAGGCTATAGACGCAACCTCAACGAGCCTCTTGTCTTTGTTGTACGGGGTGGATCCTACAGCCAAAACAAGTAGAGTATTGTGGCCACAGTTTCCGCTAAACCTTTCTCTGTCTCTCTTCATGTCTTCCTTTCTTTTTCTAATAAACCTTGCTGTGTTGTAATTTATACAGCTTCCACTAAACCAATGTGACATGTGCGTCTAAACGCTAAGACAATGCGTCATCGAAAATCCAAAAATCCACAGTTTTCTTCTTATTGCTTTGACTTTTTACCATAAACCATAATATAAAAGATATAGTGCACACAAAACTTTAACGAGCTATGTCAAACCGTTGTTACGACATTAGTTTTTTATTCTTAATTAATCATTTTTGATGTGGTATTATGAAATACTCCTTGGATACTACGATTTGTCGTATTACTCCAAAATGTTTAATTTGAGCTTAGTACACAAACATAAAGGAATTTTTGTGCAGACATTTCTTAATTTTAATTCATTTAAGAGGGTATGTTATTGAATTTTACAACTTTTTAAGTGTGAGTTATGGAAAATAATACAGAGCGGGATGGCTCAGGCGGCAACGCCTGTGCTCCGCATTCGGGAGGTCATGGGTTCGATTCCCGCGACCGACCTTGCTGACCCATGGATTTTTCTGGGGTTTCCCCGGGTCGCTAGGCTAATAGTGGGAAGGTTATTACATCCCCCAAATTTCCTATCACTCCATTTCAATTCCATTCTCATTTCACTTCACCTTTCATCTGCTTCGTCTGTTTCAGAGATGCAAGTGTCGGTGGGAGTCTTGACGTTGCATGGCAGGGAAAAAGGATGATCCACCTCGTCCCCCGGATTGGGGGCGGTCTCCACATCCCCAGTGGGGAGTCGTTTGTACCAGCTGTCATTCGGGGAGTTAAAGGTAGAGACTCTGTTCTCTGCCCTGACATGCCTCCTAATCCGGCCGCCCTCTGTCTCCTCTCACTTGACGCCCCATCAGGGGCTTAAGCACAAAAGATCTTCATAGGTCGTGGTGCTGTCTCCCTCCGCTCCTAGCTGTAGTTCTATGGAAAATAATTAATTTCAGCTGAGCTATTTAATATTTTAAGTAGTGCGCAACCATACCTGAAGCTCTCCTGAAAATTTCAAGCTAATTAGTTATAAACTGTAGTCCAAGGAGCATTTCCAATAGTGAAAAATGTCGAAAAGAAGGAATTAAGAAAGCGAGTTTAAAACTTCAACGCGGTTCTTTATGTAAATGGTGCAGAACCAATAAAATTAAATAGACATTTGTGGCTTCAAAATGGTTGATATTAAAAGAAACACTTGTATAGCATTAAAGTACAGTTTTTAAGCATAATAGAAATGAAGAAAACAAAACATCGGAAACGTTCACGTTTTTTTGCCAAATTTCACATATGTGTTGCTTTAATTGAGAAACCTCAGTAAATATCGCATGCTGAGGCAGTATGTTTATACCTGAATAATTTCAATTGTAATTTAAAATAGGTAAATTCAATAACAGCCCGCCTTGAAACAATATTTATGTAATAATTATTTAAATTGTATGTAACGGTCATTGCAAATGCTTATTTTTATTGAAAACATATTTTAATAATGTTATGTGAATACATTACATACTCTAATAATGCAAGAACTGTGAGAATAACAAGTTTTAGGTTGCTAACAATGAGTAATAATCAGGTAATTGTGGCAATAATGTGCTTAGAGTTTGAAATGTACTGGCCATGTTTGTTTCGACGATGACGTAGTTTCTCTAACAGTTTTAAATTAGCCAATCAACAGCAAAGAAAAGTTTTGAGTTAAATACAGAAATTTTATTGGACTAGAATTAGCCAATCAGAGACTTGCAATACCGAAGCTTATGTGTTTTGACCGTTCAGGTTACTCAGTTGCTGGCGAGACTTGATGGAGTACAGATGGATAAATGTGTTCTCTACGGGTGAATAGTAAAAACAGATATACGCGCTAAGTGAATGTATAAAAGTTTCTCACATTTCTTCAAACAAGTGTAGTGGTTTATGAATATGTGCAAGAATTTTAAATAAAGGAAGTTAATTTAAAAGTTTAATTCTGTGATGTCCTCAATTATTGTCATACCGTGCCCTGCATAAGAATCCTGACTCTAAAGTAAGACTGACGCAGCCGAGGCAAATTCAAATAGTAATATTACATAAGCATAAAAATTCAAACCGACACCCAAAGCGTGTTACAAACTATATAAAACAACTATTATTACATTTAACAATTCTTCAAGTTTACGTAAACATTTATTACGCAACAACAGCAGCAAATTAACCTCTTCAAGTTAGCTTTCAAGCATGTGGCTAACAACAACAGTAGAAGAACACAATTACTACAAGTTGGCTCCCAAGTGCGGGGTAGATAAAATAATTTACGTATTTTTATTACTAACAAAAGTTGAAGAACTCATTCTACTTCAATGCTCAAATTCTGTACGGCTGAGTTTAGCAAAGAATACGGCAACGTTGACATGTGTCTACCCCCAAAATGTAATGCAACTATCCAGTTGCAACCTTGGATCAAGCTGTCAGGACATTAGAGAAGAATGGAGCCTTGTTAATTTCTTTCAAGCGGTGTATCATTTGTACCTTTTCTAAAAGTTGTGAGATGTTAAGTATACAATCGTGCAAAATGTTATTTACCTAGCAAAACTGGCAGCCACTCATAATATGTGATGTGTTGATACTGGGCCACTACAATCCTCCTGGACTCCTGGAATAACCTCTCATCGTCCCAGTGGGGGTTAAGACCTTGCAACTCTCCTGCTATGCGATTGTGTTCTCGCAGCACAAGTATTTGATACACTGCCAGTTGTGGAGTCTGGTTAGCGCGCGGGTCTCCTACAACAAACAGTAGTCCATGTGTTGCATTCACATGACCTTCTCCACTCATTCTTTTACAAATTATCCTTTATTGTCCATTCTACATCTTGTTAATCGAGAAAAAAATTTATTACACATTTCGTTGTAGGTATAAGGATACCGTAGGTTAAAGCGATAGTCAGATTTTTAAAAATCTGTGTTACATTCACATGACCTTCTCTACTCCCTATCACTTATTAGTAGGTGTACAAATTATTCGGTTAACAGAGGTTAACAAATAAGAAAGGTTATTTGAAATAAATTGTGTATTTTAAACTGCTCATTTTTTGTGTACTACTTTTTCGTCTATCACTTAACGTTTACCAGTTATACAAGATTATATAACATTTCTTCTAAATTAAGTGGACTTCACAGGCCATTACCTGAAAATTCAAGATATACATTTTATTTTTCATGTAAATGTCTTTAATATATGGTATTTTAATCAAAATTGTTTGAGCCATTTTCTAAAAAATCAACAATTTTCGAAAAATCTTCCATGTAATCGGGTGGGGATTTTGTTAAAAATATTTGTGTCGCATTTTTGGAAGATACTGAACTTAAATACCACCTTTGGTGTTGGTCCGACTTTTCGTTTTACACTTATGCTGCTCACACAAACACACAAACACACACACACACACACACAGATGGACTTTTTCTAAAAATGCTTTATTTGGATTCAAGGGGCCTCAAAAATGTATTTTCGGTGAAATCTCGACATCGAATTTTTAGGCGAAATGCAATACTTCCTCTACTTTCTGTACATAGTAGAGAAAGTAAGAAAGTATAGAATTTAAAAATTCAAATCAATAACAAAAATATCCAGGAAATACTTAACGTAAAAAAAGTTTTATTTGACATAAATTGTGTGCTTTATATCTGCATTTTTACTTTCTCTACTACGTATAGTAAGTAGGGGAAGTATTGTATTCCATCCAAAAATTCTATACCGGAAATATATATTTTGAGACCCCCTGAATCCAAAAAAAGAATTTTTGGAAACATGTCCGTGTGTGTGTCCGTGGTGTGTCTGTGTGTGTGTGTGTGTGAACAGCGTAACTCAGAAACGAACAGTCGGATAAACACTAGTATATTCCAGAGATGCGACACGAAGGTTTTCAAGAAAATCCCCCCACCCCAGATTACCCTTTACATGGAACATTTATCGAAATTTTTAATTCTCTCAAAAATGATTCTAACGATTTTGATTAAAGTATCATATGTTTAAGATATTTTCATGACAAATAAAATGTATATCTTGAATTTTCTGGGAATGTCTCCAAAAGTATTCTTCATTGTGAACGACTTTTGCATAACTGGTAAACCATAAGAGATAGACAGAATTTGACATCACAAAAAATGTAGATCGCATTAAAATACACAATTTATGTCATATACATTTTTTGTTGTTGAGTGAACCATTTTCGAGATATTGCTTGTTATTCCCTTAAAATTTTCAATACTTATTTTCTCAAATGGGAATTCGTTATTCATTTTTTTGGTTTTGGATATGCAAAGAGTATTAATCTGTGGCAAAGAGAATGGTGCTACACCTAGCAACCAGCTATTAAGATATATGTCTATGCTTAAGGGCTACTGTATTTCTATATTGCCCTTGCAAATACAAAACAAGGGGAACATAGTAGGCCTTAAGCGATAGTCAACTATTTTTAGAACTGGTCGCTATGTGTAAAATGTAATTCTCTTTGCATGTCAAAAGATCGTTTCTGCAAATGTATATCTCGATTAATATGAAATAGATGGAGAATAAGAGTTAGTAAAAATAGTTTGTACAAGAGTAGAGAAAGTCATGTGAGTGTAACACATCAGATTTTTTTAGTTTCTCTACCACATACATAGTAGGTGGAGAAGGTATTGCATTCCACCCAAATATTGGATATAGAGATGTCACCGAAAACACATGTTTTTAGGCCCCCTGAATACGAAAAGCATTTTTAGAAAAATGTCCGTATGTGTGTGTGTGTGTGTGTGTGTGTGTGTGTGTGTGTGTGTGTGTGTGTGTCTGTGTCTGTGAACAGCGTAACTCAAAACCGAAAAGTCAGATAAACATCAAACTTGGTATTTAAGTTCAGTATCTTCGAGGGACGCGAAACGAAGATTTTCAACAAACCCCCCACCCCACAGTGTCCGTTACATGGATCGTTCTTCAAAATTTTGGATTTTTTAAAAATGGCTTTTCGATTTTGATTAAAATACCATGTGTTAAAGATATTTAGGTGACAAATAAAATTTATATCTTGAATTTTCTAGGAATAGCTAAGGAAGTCCTCTTCATTCGGAAGGAATTTTGTATAATCTTCTATAGCTGGTAAAAGTTAAGCGAAAAACAAAAACGTACTGCATCAAAAAATTTAGATCTCTTTAGAACATACAGTTTATTTCTAATAACTCTTTTGTGACAGCCATTTCCGAAATATCCGTTATTAATGGTTCGAATTGTTCAATACTTAGCCATTCTCTTGAAGTCCTTTCAACACCCAATTGTTTCTTGGTTGCAAGATAACAGTATGGAATTTTAAGACCAGCATATAGCGTCCAGTTTGAAGAAGGTTATTTTTACGGGGTTTTTATTAGCCCCACGTTTTGGGCGCCAATTTGATGAAGGTGGTTTGTTGTATTGTTATTTGCACCACGCTTTGGGCATCAATTTGAAGTAGGTTGTATTGAAGGAGTTGTATTGTAGTTCTTATGTTGGGGAGCCGAACATGAAGTAGTTGCAACCGCACATATGGTAAAAAGTTTCCGGTAGCCTTCGCCCCAAATGTACTTTTCGGTGGCCTTTGCCCCCCCAAATATATTAACTTTGTATTTCTGACTGTTTATTTAAATATTATATTTATGTTTGCCTCAGCTGCGTCAGTATTTTTTTAGAGACATGAATTTCTTAACAGGGCGTGATGCGGCTGAGGAATGTAGGCTTACACATATTATAATTTTTAATTCACCCCCTTTTTTATGAATTCTTAACACGATTTTAATAACCTTCACTGATATAGAGAGCTGTGAGATTCTTTTTTTAATTACTTGCACTTTTTAACACGTAAACTATTTTTGTCTCTCACAAAATACACATTAAATTTCTCGAGGACACATCTCGCGTCAGGAACACTATCTTCAACCAACGCGTCCAGTTATGAGCACTGTCTACAAGCAACTGAACTCTGTATTTGAAAATTTTGTTATATTTCAGTTTCTGATTGGCTAATTCTAGTCCAATAGAATACCTTCATTTAACTAAAGATTTTTCTGGTTGTTGATTGACTATTTTATAAACAGTCACAAAAATTACATTATTGTTACTCCAAGAATCACAAGTAGTATTATTAAAATATTCTTACTCATTATTGACTCAAGGTTACCTCATTGTTAGCAACTTTTAACCTATTAATCTCACAGCTCCTACATTATTAAATTACGTAATACATTCAGATAACATTATTACATGTATACAATAATATAAACATATATAATGACTGTAATATACACTTTTTATATATTGTTACATACACATATTGCTTTAAGGTGGGCTGTTATTGAATTTATATTACATAATTTGACTGAAATCATTTAAGTGTTGAAAATACTGCCTCAAGTTCTTAAACATTTGACTATCGCTGTTCTCTTTGTATCTATAACGAAATGTGTAATGTAGCTATTTCTACAAAGGTTTGCTTGGATTAAAATGAAGTAGTTAGAAAAATAAGCTTCAGTAAGACTAGTTTGTATAACCACTATTAAGGGATAGAGAGTAGAGAAAGTCGCGTGAATGTATCACATCAGATTTGTGTAGTAAGATTTTGTCTAAATATTTCTTGCGGTTTGCCAATTATATAAAAGTTATTAAAAATGAAGAATACTTCATACATTATTCTTAGAAAGTTCAAAATACGTATTTTATTTATCTTGAAATATCTTTAACGTGTATTTTTAAATTGTCACAGCTATTTTTGAGAAAATCAAATATAAAGACAGGTTTTTGCATGTAAGGGTAGTTTGGGGTGGGAAAAGTTTCTTGAAAAATATTTGTGTCGCATCTTTGGAAGACGGTGATTTAAATTTGGTATTAATCTACTTTTGGTTTTCGAGTTATGCCGTTCACAGACAGACACACATATGGACTTTTTTCTAAAAATGCTCTTTTGGATTCAGAGTCTCAAAATGGTATTTTTGGTGAAATGTAATACTTCCTCTACCTACTATAAATGGGTAGCAGAGAAAGCATAAAGGGCTCGCTTTGGTACACGTGAAGTTCCTGTATCCAATCCCACAGAGCAATAAAGAAGTCACAAACCTGTGAGGAATCCCTTCTTTCCCTGGGGACATCGGTAAGGCGCAGCATTCCAATCTGGCGGGTACTGTTTACCATTGACATTGACAGTGCGCATGCGCCCACCTTGAAACTCGCGCAGCATGTTGGATAGTCGTTGAGAGGCGCCGTACACTTGGGAAGCATCCAGGAAGCTGGTCACCATATTTAACTGTGAAAAGCAAGAACGCAATTATTGACGTGGCTTCTTCCGCAAGGTCCAGTCTGAGTGCTTGGTGTAAACTTAGAGGTACATACTTTCTTGGAAAAATACGTGCAATGGGGCCAGGCCAGTTATAGGTACCTGGCCTTAAAAGTACCACTTCCGGCTACAGCCCACCTCTGTGGTGTGGGGCTAGCGTGTCTGCCTAACATTCAAACCGAGCGAGGTGGCACCGCGGTAATGTGTGCGTCTCGCATCCGGGAGGTCCCGGGTTCAGATCCCCGGCGACCCTCCACTCTGACACATGGGTTTTTCGTGGTTTCCCCGGCTCGGCAGGCAAATGCTGGGATGGTTCATCTTCTACCATGGCTCTCCAGTACTCGTCACCTACCTTGTGAAGTCTATTTCAGGATTGAAGGACCAGGTGACGGCGGGTTGCGGCTCGCGGTGTTTGTGCGGTCTGTACCGGTTTTTTCCCTGCAGTAGCGTAGCCAGAAAATTATTAATGGGGTTTATGTATAGGGATCCATTTTTACTTTCTCTACTACGTATAGTAAGTAGGGGAAGTATTGTATTCCACCCAAAAATTCGATACCGAGATTTCACCGGAAATACATGTTTTGAGATCCCCTGAATCCAAAAAAAGCATTTTTGGAAACATGTCCGTATGTGTGTCTGTGTGTGTGTGTGTGTGTGTGTGTGTGTGTGTGTGTGTGTGTGTGTCTGTGTGTCTGTGAACAGCATAACTCAGAAACGATCAGTCGGATAAACACCAAACTTGGTATTTGGATTCAGTATCTTCCGGAGATGCGACACGAAGGTTTTCAAGAACATCCCCCCACCCCAGACTACCCTTTACATGGAACATTTTTCGAAAATTTTAATTTTCTCTAAAATGGCTCTAACGATTTTGATTAAAATATCATATGTTTAAGATATTGTCATGAGAAATGAAATGTATATCTCGAATTTTCTGGGAATGTCTCCAAAAGTATTCTTCATTATGAACGACTTTTGCATAACTGGTAAACCATAAGAGATAGACAAAATTTTACTACACAAAAAATGTAGATCACGTTAAAATACACAATTTGTCATATACGTTTGTTTTGTGGAGTGAACCGTTTTCGAGATATTGCTTGTTATTCCCTCAAATTTTCCAATACTTATACTTTTTCTCAAATTCGTTATTCATTTTTCTATGTCCTGGACATGCAAAGAGAATGAAATGCGCCACATAGCAACCACCTCTTAAAATATTTGACTATCGCTTAAAGCCTACCAATTCCTCTTGCAGCTACAAGAGAATTAGCAATAAGATTAACTTCTCGATTAACATGAAGCATATGGAGAATAAGCGTATGTAAAAATAGTTTTTACAAGAGTAGAGAAAGTCATGTGAGTGTAACACATCAGATTTTTTAAACAATATCTATCATTCAAATGATAAATATGAATTAATTCTGAGTTGAAATATTTAAATAAATTGATTTTATATTCACAGATTAAGGTGCAGCATTGGAATCAAACTTAGGATAGGATGTTTTGCGCATTCTAAGCGGCAAATGTGTTGTGACATGAGAAAGCTTCTGTTGCTGTCATCTTTGGCGATATTCTCCAAGACATGCGCGGTAAATATAGCGCTAACAGTGATGCGATTAGGAGCTATCACGTTCACGCCAACCTAGAAAGATGCTGTTATTTTGCTATTCTTTATACATTTCTTTAAGTAAGGGGGTTCCAACCCCCAAAATTTCTCCCCCCCCCCGCCTCCGGGTGGGCCCCACCAGGGTTCTGAAGGCTTGTGGGTTGGACGGTCGGCATCGAACGCGTTCGATCTGGAAAAGTTAGGGACTCCGGCCATGCTTGCACCGTTTCATCCGCATCTGGTCGCCCTTCAGATCTCTCCGATCATTCCGCCCTTGCAGGGTTCACGGTAGAAGCAGAAAGGACCGTTGCGGCCTGTTTGCGATGCTCTGCCCCGGTTGCGGGAGTCGCTTCGCTTGTCCATACCTTTACCTTCATTCAAGAGGTCCCAAATCCGAATCCCGGTTAGAGTGAATTACCTTTTCCCGGGGTTTCTTTTATCGTGAGAAGACGAATGTCGGTTAACTCTAAGCTCTAGGGACCCGGTCCCATTGGAGCATCATTTCAACCATTTCGTTCATTCACCGTCCAATATGACCTACCCAGTCAAAGAACGTTTAACTTCAAGGGCCCCCTCCCAAAAAGAAACTTTAGCTACACCTGTTGCACAACACTGAAAATTTGTGAAAATGCACTAAAACCACGCACACATAGAACCAGAAATTAAACCTAAAACGCAGATAGCACAATAAGAAAGTGGAAAAAGACTGCTTGCTCCAGGCCTTGGATCGAATAAATGTCATACACTTTACGTTATACACTAGTAGATCATTCTGAATATTTAGTGAGAATTTAAAATCAGCAAACCACTGGACTTAAAACTCTGATACGTTGCATTCATATGGCTTTCTTTACCCACTATTCTTTATTACTTTACTACATAAAGTAAGTAAGGAAAGTATTGTATTCCACCCAAAAATTCGATATCGAGATTTCACCGAAAATACATTTTTGAGGCTCACTGAATTAAAAAAAAACTTTTATAAAAAGGTGTGTCTGAGAACAGCTTAACTCAAAGACGAAAAGTTGATAAATAACAAACTTGGTATTTAAGTTCAGTATTCTCCAAAGATATGGTACGAAGATCTTCAAGAAAATCTCTCGATCCCAAACTACTCTTTATATGGAGCATTTTTCGAAATGCTTGGTTTTCTAAAAATGGTTCTAATGCTTTTGATTAAAATGCCAAATATTAAATACATTTACTTGACAAATAAAACATATATCTTGAATTTTCTGGGAATAGCGTATGAAGTCCTCTTCATTCGGAAGGAATTTTGTATAATCGTGTGTAACTGGTAAACATTGAGAAAGTATTATGTTAGCTCCACGTATGGGCGCTAATTTGAAGTAGGTGTTTTGTTACGTTATTTATTAGCACCACGCTTTGGGCGTCAATTTGAAGTAGTTTGTATTGAAGGAGTATTGTTATTTGCCCCAAGTGTACTTTCAGGTGGCCTTTGCCCCAAGTTTTAAAAAAATATTAACTTTGTAATTTGACTGTTTCTTTAAATATTATATATTTTTGCCTCGGCTGCGTCAGTATGTGTTAGAGACACGTTTCTCTTGGGCAGGATTGTGATGCGACTAGGAATGTAAGCTTACACAGATTATAATTTTTACTTCACTCCTTTTATTAATACTTGATACGATTTAAATAACACTTCACTGATATAGAGAGCTGTGAGATTCTTTAATTAATTAATTACACTTTTATTTTTCGTCTCACACGAATACATATTAAATCTCTCGAGGACACACAACCAACGCATCCAGTTATGAGCACGGTCTAGAAGCAACACGTCTGGTTATGAGCACTGTCTGCAGGCAACTGACTTGATTTCAACCGTCTAAACTTGTAAACTTCTGTATTTCAAGTCTCTGATTGGCTAATCTTACTCCAATAGAATGCCTTCATTTAACTAAAGCTTTTTCTGTTGTTGATTGGCTATTTTATAATTCACTAATTTTATGTCACTAAAATTACATTATTGTTACTCCAAGAATCACAAGTAGTACTGTTTAACTTTTTTACTCATTATTGACTCAAGGTTACCTCATTGTTAGCAACGTTTAACTTATTATTCTCACAGCTCCTGGATTATTAAATTACGTAATATATTCACATAACATTATTACACATGGATATAATAATATAAGCATATGCAATGACTGTTACATACATTTTATAAATTATTACATACACATATTGCTTCAAGGTGGGCTGTTATTGAATTTACATTTATGTAATTTGACTGAAATCATTTAAGTGTTAATAATACTGCCTCAACATTAAACGATTTTTTGGAGACAATAAGCTATTTATGAGATATTCATTATTAATGACTCGAATTGCCCATTTTGTTGGGTATTCTTTTAAGTGCGTCAACATTCAGTTGTTTCTCGCGATGTCATGGAAACAGTGTGGAATTTTAAGGCCAGCGTATAGCGTCCAGTTCTTAAACATTTGACTATCGCTGTTCTCTTTGTATCTCTAACGAAATGTGTATTTTTGCGAAGGTTTATTTGGATTAAAATGAAGTAGATAGAAAAATAAGCTTTAGAAGTATAGTTTATATACCCATTAAAACGATAGAGGGCAGGCAAACTCCTTTGAATGTATCACATCAGATTTTTTTTCTATCTTCTTCATGTTAATCAAGAAGAAACTTTCCGGAAATAGTTTCATTGCATATTTCATTGTAGGTGCAAGAGGAATAGGAAACCAAACCGACAGTCAAATACTTTTGGTCATCACTATACGCTAGCTTTGAAATTCCATACTCTTTCCATGGCATGGCGAGAATCAACTGAATAACGACAGCACTGCTAAGAAACGTCAAAATATGATAACGTACATAAAGGACATTTCGAAAACGGCTGATGTAAAAATAAAAAAATCTGATGTGTTACACTCACATGACTTTCTCTACTCTTGTACAAACTATTTTTACAAACGCTTATTCTCCATCTACTTCATGTTAATCGAGATAAACATTTGCAGACTCTATCTTGTTGCTAATTTTCTTGTAGATGTAAGGTGAATATATATTTACAAGGGCAATATAGAAATACAGTAGCCTTTAAGCACATACATATCTCTTAATAGCTGGTTGCTAGGTGCAGCACCATTCTCTTTGGCACAGATTAATACTCTTTGCATATCCAAGACAAAAAAATAAATAACGAATTCCCATTTGAGAAAATAAGTATTGAAAAATTTAAGGGAATAACAGGCAATATCTCGAAAACGGTTCGCTCAACAAAAGAATGTATATGACATAAATTGTGTATTTTAACGCGATCTACATTTTTTGTGTAGTAAAATGTTGTCTATCTCTTATGGTTTACCAGTTATGCAAAAGTCGTTCACAATGAAGAATACTTTTGGAGACATTCCCAGAAAATTCAAGATATACATTTCATTTGTCATGAAAATATCTTAAACATATGATATTTTAATCAAAATCGTTAGAGCCATTTTTGAGAAAATTAAAATTTTCGAAAAATGTTCCATGTAAAGGGTAATCTGGGGTGGGGGATTTTCTTGAAAACCTTCGTGTCGCATCTCTGGAAGATACTGGACCTAAATACCAAGTTTGGTGTTTATCCGACTGTTCGTTTCTGAGTTATGTTGTTCACAGACAGACAGACACACACAGACATGTTTCCAAAAATGCTTTTTTTGGATTCAGGGGGTCTCAAAACATGTATTTCCGGTGAAATCTCGGTATCGAATTTTTGGGTGGAATACAATACTTCCCCTACTTACTATACGTAGTAGAGAAAGTAAAAAAAGTTAAATGATATGCCTTAAAGAGCTTTACATTTTTTGTATAGTACATTTATGTCCATCTCTTAAGGTTTACAGTTATAAAAAATTATATAAAATTCCTCCTGAATGAAGAAGGTTTGTTAAGGTTTGTTGTATTTTTCTCCAATCTTTATAGTTTTAGTTAAATAGACCTGTTCTTTTAATAAGGTTCAGTATATTTTGAACTATATTAATAGGCTAAAACAAAGCGTTCTATTTTCCGAAGTACCCACGTCCTCGTTCGAATGACCTCCACACAAATATAACTGCTGATAAACCATGCGTCAGAACGTTATGGATAAAAGTCGACCGGCTTCAGACAGACATCTCCGTCTGAATTAAGTTTAAGCTGTTTGCTATCAGCGTGCTGAGAATGCGGAATCCTCGCACGCTGACGACACATCCAGAGCATGACATTCTGGTAACAAGGGATTAGGTCGTCCTCGGGAAGTCTGCCAGCAAAAATCACAACACAAACAAGAACGCGTCGCACGAGCATGTGCTTCGCAATTATTCTTTTGCTCAGCTCATAAAAATACTTTGTGTCGGCCACTTATTACTTTTTAATAATTTTCATCTTTTATTCATAAAAAATATGTTTTCACATTCATTTTATGTTAATCACTAAATTATTTGCAGAAAAATCGTTTCAACAATTAATATCTTAAATTTAAAACGAAAAATCCTGGCTTGCGTACAATGTGTCCATAAAAATACTGTCATACTCCAAACTGGCACCACGTCGCCTTGGATTATCGTATTTAAATGAAATTGGTGACATTGGAAAGAAAAACTCAAATATTTTTGTGCATGTCAACAATGGACAACAATGGACGGGATCGCGAGAATCAAACACAGAAACTAAATTCACTCACGTTTATGATTAGTCGATATGGGTTCATTGTTGGATATTTAGTAGACAGGTTGCATGTGAATGCTTGATTTTAAAATTGTGTTGTCATTAAAGAAGCTTTACGGAGTTATGGCGAACCCACAAGAACGTAGTTGGTGTGTTTTTGGAATATAATAGCACGCAGAGTCTGGTGCAGGTTCAGCGTGCTTTTAGGCGAAGGTTTCAACATCAAGCTCGTACACACACGTCAATTTTGAAGTGCTACCGTGATTTTGTGGATCGTCGCTGCATATGTCATCAAAGGAAAAGCCATTCAGGGAGACCATCTGTCAATGTGGGAATTGTGGGACAAGTGCGGCAGGCATTTGTACGTAGTCCTAAGAAATCTGTCCATAGAGCTGGTCAACAGTTAAACATCCCTAAATCCACCGTATCTAAGATCCTGCGTACGCGACTGAAGTTTCACCCCTACAAACTGCAATTACTGCATAAGTTGAAACCTGATGACCCTGCAAGACATTAGATTGCTCTGAACATTTATTGGTACTAATGGAGGATAACGAAAATCTGTCAGAAAAAATAATTTCCATCGATGAGACAACATTCCACGTTAGTGGAAAAGTGAACAGGCATAAAGTTAAGATTTGGGGAAGCCAGGATCCACATGCCATTTTGGAAGGTGGAAGAGACTCTTCTAAAGTGAATGTCTTTTGTGCCGTATCGAAACGCCAAGTCTATGGCCCATTTTTCTTTAGAGAGGCCACTTTCAAGGGTCCAACTTATCTTGACATGCTCATTGAATGGTTATTTCCATAATTTGAAGAAGAAGGCAACGAATTTATTTTCCAACAAGATGGAGCACTTCTTCATTGGCATTTACCTGTTCGGAAAAATCTGAATGAGCGCCTTCCAGGAAGATAGATTGGACGTGCCGGAAATGATGATGTCTTCTACAAGTGCCGCCAAAGTCGCCTGACTTGATGGTCTGAGACTTCTTTTTATGGCGTTACATAAAAGATTGTGTCTATGCAACCCCATTGCCTCAAAATCTGCAAGAAGTGCAACATCGTATCACTGCTGCCATCCAGTCCATTCCATCAGATATATTGGAGCGTGTGTGGCGTGAATGGCAATATCACCTTGATGTCTGCAGCGTCACTCGTGGGGGCCACATTCAATGTCTATGAGGCATAGTAAAAAGTATTTGAGTTTTTCTTTCGAATGTCACCAACTTCACCCAAATACGACTATGCAAAGCGACGCAATACCATTGACAATATTTTTATGGATACGCCGTATTTTAAATGGAAGTTCTCAATATCCTATTTGGAGTCTACTCAAACAAATAATAAGATTTTTATTTACTAGTGGAATTCGTAGTTCCTCTCCAAAGTACCTAAACTGCCCAATATTCTATTTTTGAACCAGGTGGGTAAATAGTTTTCAGGCAGCAGCAAAGCTTCCTTTGTTTATCTAACCCATTATTCATACTGTGACGCAGCGACTATGGCCCAAGCTTCGGGAGGTCAGCGCGGGGTAGTCGGAGAGATATACATAGATAAGTAGCGCTCTCGTCCAGCATAAACACCGGAAGCGCTATCGCTAAATAACCTCTTCCAGAACATTTTGGAAGTTCCAGTTGCTATACAATCGAGCGTTCTCGCGAGTCAGTCAGTTAGTGAATGAGTTAGCGAGTCGTTTCTGGTGCGACGAAAAGTGCTGTTCTCCTAGTGAGTTTGTGACGACTACCCTGGCGTGCAGTGAATGCTGTTACTGCAGGAGAGATTGTAGAAGTCTTATGTTCGACTGCCCAGTGTTGAACTGTCTGGAAGAAGAAGCTACGCCGTGGTATTTTGTTATACTACGAGGTCACGAAGAAAGTGTAATGATAGTGAAAAGATTAGTGAAGTGACTGAAAAGTTGCACTAGATCAAAACTGTGAAGTGACATTGAGAAATTAGTGAAGTGACAGCTAAAAACTTAACAAAGTCACAATAGCTATTGCTAAGTTTTTTACTTTTATTAAAGAGAAATGGAAATTAATCTTAGAAAGTTAAACTACTGATTCCACAAGAACCTATAACGTTTCACTAACATATACCAAAATGTTCTAGTCATGAAGGTCACTTGGCTAATACAAATGCTGTTGCTTAAAGTTTTAAGTTTTAAGCTTACAACTTTTACCTAATAATTTGATGCACGATTTGTTGCATTAAAAAACTTTATGATGTGTTACATTCACATGCCTTTCTCTACTCGCTCTTTTATAAACTATTCTTACAAAATCATATATTCTAGCTACTTCTTTTTTTCTATTTATTTTACGTCGCTTTAACTATGTGGCTATATCGCTACAGATCTGTTAGGAGATACCTCGTGGCTCGGAGTGTGGCGAAGAGTTAGCCTTCTAGGTTTCATGCCTGTACCATACCATCTTGCTTTGTCACATGTCAAAGAGGCTTGTGCATAGTAACTGCACTTGTGTTTCTGTGACGGTCAGATGGCAGCATCGACACTTCCACAGAGACCTTAGCGCATAGCAGCTGTATCTCTGCTTCTACACTGCAGAGCAGATGGCATTAGGATACTGCCCAGTCTATATGCTTTCATTGTCTGTGAATAGGTAGCAAGCTTTCGCTGTTACCATCTATTTTTATTTTTTAACATTGTTTCAGACTTAAGGTGGAACTTTGGGTCGTGGTATTAAATATTCAATCCGGCATTTACCATAGCGGCTGAGGGAAACCACGAAAAAAAACCCGTCAGATTGGTCGGCACATGGGATTTGTAGCCGGTACCTCCCGAATGCGGACCACAGACGTTACTACCTGAGCCATCCTGCTCAGTTATGTTGTTTTGTTTAAGGATTTTTTGAATGATCTCTCATTATGTGCTCGATCATTTTTCTCTGTAATTGAATTATTGCTATTAACTAAACATCGAACACTAGAGAGTTTTGTTGTATACGATGATCTTTTTATTCCAATACCCAATAGTTTATGGAAGAAAATTATGTAGCCATTAATAGGGAGGTGCAGCTGTTGTCCTATTTGGTTTAGCGTAGACTCCATGTTGGCTGATCAGGAGACTGAATTGAAATACTCGCTGGGTGCGAGGGGCAAGCTGTCAATAACCTTCAGCCTAGGTAAACGTAAGTAACGACGCCATACACAGTACTGCCAAACTTATTAGTTTAACTTCATTGATATATACAAACCGCATTCCAAAACTAAGGTCCGTTTGGTCACAATAACAACATCGCTGATGAGACAAGGTTTTTATTGACAGTAATATGTGTCTACATATATACTTTACTTTTCCACATAATCGCCGTTCACATCTATACACTTGCGTAACGCTGCACCAGCTTCTTTAACTTCTCGGCATAGAAGTCCGCCGCCATGTCTCGTCGCCCGTAACAATGTGGGAAAACAAACCATCTCCATCTTGTCAATAGCGCTCCAAAAACTGTCGTGCACTACGCATTTGTTGCTCTTTGTGGTGACCGGTGAGCAGTTTTGGCACCCAACTCGCACAACGTTTCCGATATCCAAGCTGTTCAGTGACAATCCTGTAAAGTGAGGTTCGAGCCACATTTGGGAATTCGTCAGTCAGACCGCTAACCGCCAAACGCCGATCGCTTCGAAGCTTTTAGGTCACTTGCTCAACGATGCCACCGGTTCGAATACTGGGCCTACCACTCCGCTGTTCATCGTGCACATTTGTGCGGTCATTTCAAAAATTCTCGACACCAGTGTCAAACCTGTTTGTCACTTATTATGTCCGGTCCATACACGAGGCATAACTCATGATGGATGTCCGCAGCTGACGATCCTTTTGCCAGCAAAAGTCTAATCACACCGCGCACTTCACAACTGGCGGGATCAACGATCGGCCATTGCGATCCGCTCTCACGGACTGGCAAACGCCTACTGCGTCACACCAACATTGTGATAGGTTCCCCAGGAATCGGTAGACAGCGCTGCAGGCGTGAAACTTCTTTCAGGCCTAGCATTCGTTAAATATTGTTCACTGGACATTAGTTTTGGAATATGACTTGTACATTTGCTAGAAAGGTCAATAAAGATCACTCAGTAGAGGATTTGAAAATTTATCTTTTGCAGCAGAAAGAAGACAGAACGACAAGAACACAAGAGGAAACTCTTATGTGTTGCATTCACATGATTTCCTCTACTCATTCTTCTGCAAATTATTCTTAGGAAAGCTTATTCTTCTATCTATCTGTTGCTAATCGAGATATACCTTCATTACACATTTCGTTGTAGGATGCAGTGGGCTAAAGGGTCAGATTTTTAAAAGTTTGTCGCCAAGTGATGGCTTTCAGATCCCACGCTCCTCACATGACCACATAAGAAAACATATAGACTTACAACTTGAAAATATATATATTTGAAAATAATTCAAACCAATAACAAATATCTCGGAAATGGTTAACATCACAAACATATTTTACTCGATGATAATCGTGTGCTTTAATGAGATCTACATTTCTTTGTGCAGTAAGATTTTGTCTTAGGTTTACCAATTATACAAGAAGTCATATTGAATGAAGAGGACTTCATAGGCTATTCCCAGAAAATGCAACGTATGCGTTTTATTTGTCGTGCGAATATCTTCAGCATACAGTATTCTAATCAAAATCGTTAGGGCCATTTTTTAAAAATAAAAAACAACGAACATTTTTCCATCTGAAGGGTAGTTTCCTATGGGTGGATTTTCTTGAAAATCTTGCCGCATCCTTGGATGACGCTGAACTTACCAATTTTGGTATTTAACGACTTTTCTTTTTTGAGTTCTTTTTACAAACACATACACGAATCATTTTCTAAAATCTAATGTTTTACACTCACATAACTTTCTCTACTCTTGTACAAACTATTTTTGCAAACGCTTATTCCCCATCCACTTCGTGTTAATGGATATAAAAATTTGCAGAAAGTATCTTATTGCTAATTTTCTTGTAGGCGCAAGGGGAATATGGTAGGCTTTAAGCGATAGTCAAGTCTTTTAAGAAAAAGCGAATTCCCATTTAAGAAAAAGTATAAGTATTGGAAAATTCTAACAAATAACATGGAATATGTCGTAAATGGTTCACTAGACAAAAAAATGTATATGACATAAATTGTGTGTTAACGATATCTACACTTTTTGTCTATCTCTTATGGTTTACCAGTTATGCAAAATTCATTCAGAATGAAGACGGCTTTTGGGGACATTCCCAGGAAATTCTAGATATGCATTTCATTTGCCATGAAAAAGTATCTTAAACATAAAATATTTTAATCAAAATGGTTAGAGCCATTTTTGAGAAAAACAAAATGTTTGAAAAATGTTCCGTGTAAAGGGTAGTCTGGGGTGGGGGAATTTCTTGAAAATCTTCGTGTCGCTTCTTTGAAAGATACTGAACCTAAATACCAAGTTTGGTATTTATCCAACTTTTCATTCTTCAGTTATGCTGTTCACAGACACACAGACCTTTTCCTAAAAATGCTTTTTTTTGGATTCGGAGGCCCCAAAACATGTATTTCCGGTTAAATCTCGATATCGAATTTTTGGGTAGAATGCAATACTTCCCCTACTTACTATACGTAGTAGAGAAAGTAAAAATGCCCTTTTTCGGATTCAGGGAGTCTCGAAATGTGTATTTTCGTGAACTTTTGGTATCGCATTTTGGGAAGAACGCAATATTCTCTTATGTGTATAGGTAAGAACGTAAAAACACTTGCTGCGATTCTAGCAACCAAGTCCAGTACACATCTTCAAGCTTGGCCACGTGTATTGAAAACCAGCCAGGAATGTCTCAACCTTAAATGACGTGTGACTGATTTTCATTAATATTTACGTTCCTTGCTGCACTTGAATGCTCAAAATTCAGTTCTACGTAGAACGGGCCTTCAGTGTACAGTATTGTAAACAGTGCATTCCTTGACCGCGGCATTGAAATAGATGGAAATGCCCAGTCGAGCTCTACGTCCGCCCCAGAAATCTTGGCAACCACTTCACTGCAAGATATTGGACGAAAATCGAGATTTATCACTGATCCCACGTACAGCACTTCCCAAAAGTACAAACAAGTACCACCTGGTATCTGCACATGTGCGCATGCAAACACTAACAATAGTGTGCAAATAGATGTCAATGTACGCACACACTAGTCAACCACGATATGATTGCACTTGACCTTGCGGAAACCTGCATTTGAATACACGCGGAAGCCAGCTAAGCGAAGTGCAATACTATTGTGGTCGAGTTGTACATGCCAAAATTAAAAATCTAATGTGTTACATTCAATAACTTTCTCTACTCTGCATCATTTATTAATGGGCATGTCTATTTATTTTAAATGAGATAACTGTTGTCTGCATTTGGGAGGTCCCGCGATCGATCCTTGGCGACCGCCCAGTCTGACTTGGCTTATTTAGTGGTTTTCCCTTGATGCCAAGCAAATGCTGGAGTTAATTTTCTAATACCACGAATTTTTTCGGTCGCTCATTCCCCATCGTTTCATTTCCTATCACTTTTTCAGGCAGGGGCTTGACTGGGTAGTTTGGTGGTGTGTGGTGCGCGGTGGATATGCGCTCTGTGACTGAACCAGGGCAGATCGGACCTGTTCATCAGGAGCGCTGGAGGATGCCTGCAGGAGTGTTTACATCTGTGAACATTTGGGACCCCCAATATCCGCCACTTGGTCCGGGCAACATCTCTATGGATTCTTCATCTCATCTCTTCCTCCAGGAGGTTGCATATGGCACAATAGGCTTCTGGCTGCAGTGTTTAAATCCTCCTCTGTCCCTTTGCGAGGGAAAAAACAGCGTTGCAGAAATATTTACATTACACATTTCATTATAGTTTCAAAGGTAACAGTGACAAAAACCTGGAAGCTATATGCTGGCCTTAAAATCCCATACTCTTTCCACGCAGTCCCGAGAAGCAGTTTAAACGAAGGTCTACCCGGAGCCAGAGCCTAAGCTCATTAGCTTCAGTCCTAAATCCAGGGAAAGGCGTCAGCTGAGTGACTCTCTCTCCCGTTGGGTTTCCCATGAGGCCAGAACCTGTAAGCTAAAAGCCCCCAACCGCTTGCGCGAGGATGGAAGTGGATCGCCACTTACGCGCGTCATCCCGAAAGGAAGCCTACCGAAAACTTCGGTGGGGCCGACAGCAATCTAACATGCCGTCTACCAGTTCTCCAGGTTGGTGCCTCAGAACATTTGGTCGCCTTGCAACCCCGCCTGGGCAGAAAACCAGCCAGGTGTACCCAATCTCCCATGGGTTTCGGGAACCACTGCCCCGTCGAGTCTAACCCAATCCCAACAAATCCCTTACGGGAGGGCTCGAATGTTCGCCCCGACGTGCTTCTAGTAACGTCAGAAGTGGCACGAGTGCTAGGGGACCGCAGCGCTCGCACCAGGGCAGCTGAAAGGGTCGGAGCTCCCCCTTATGGAGAGTTCCGAGAAACAACTGAATGTCGACAGAAATTAAAAACAATAAAATATTGAATAATTCGAGCTGTTAATGACGGGTATCTTGGAAATGGCCTACAAAAAGTTATTTGAAATAAATTATGGGCTTTAAAGAGACCCACATTTTGTGTGTAGGCGTTTTCGTATATCCCTTAACGTTTACCAGTTACACAAGATTGTACAACATTCCTTCCGAATAAAGAGGACTTCACAGGCTATTTCCAGAATATTCAAGATATAGTATCAATTACTTTAATTTATGGTATTATAGTCAAAATCGTTAGAGGCGTTTTTAAGGAAATCGAAAATTTCAAAAAATATACCATGTAAAGGGTTGTTGGGGTGGGGGGTTTTCTCGAAAATCTTTGTGTCACATCTTTGGAAGGCACTGAACTTAAATACCAATTTTGGCATTAATCCAGCTTTTCGTTTTCGAGTTATGCTGTTCATAGACATACGCGCACGGACATTTTTCTAAGAATGTTTTTTTTTTCTTTCTTTGGATTCAGAGGGTCTCAACACTGTATTTCCATTAAAATTTCGGCATCGAATTTTTAAGTGGAATAAATACGTATCCTATACGTAGTAGAAACGTAACAATACGCACACACGTAAAAACATAAATATGTACATCTTGGATTACTCAAAAGAACAGACTTCAACATTTTATATCAAAGAAACTGTGAAAGACAGAATCATATTCTACACGACACTGAATAGAGGAAAGTTGAAAATCTTATGGCCGTTAAGGTTGTAAGCTAGAGGAGTAGAAAGGAGAGGCTTATTGTAATGCAGTCCCATGTTAATTTCAAGTTAGTTCGCGTAACTGACATACGGAGCGCCACCAGTATGTCATAACAACATTATTCGCAATAACTTAGGTGAAAAAATCTGATGTGTTACACTCACATGACTTTCTCTACTCTTGTACAAACTATTTTTACAGACGCTTATTCTCCATCTACTTCATGTTAATCGAGATAAACATTTGCAGACTCTATCTTATTGCTAAGTTTCTTGTAGATGTAAGGGGAAAATATATTTACAAGGGCAATATAGGAAAACAGTAGCCTTTAAGCACATA
This sequence comes from Deroplatys truncata, assembly GCA_030765065.1. Classification (NCBI taxonomy): domain Eukaryota; kingdom Metazoa; phylum Arthropoda; class Insecta; order Mantodea; family Mantidae; genus Deroplatys; species Deroplatys truncata. Next base: position 334,964 of record JAUKNL010000023.1, on the reverse strand, counting down.
CATATCTCTTAATAGCTGGTTGCTAGGTGCAGCAACATTCCCTTTGCCACAGATTAATACTCTTTGCTAATCCAAGACAAAAAATGAATAACGAATTCCCATTTTAGAAAATAAGTATTGAAAAATTTAAGTGAATAACAAGCAATATCTCGAAAATGGTTCACTCAACAAAAAAATGTATATGACATAAATTGTGTATTTTAACGCGATCTACATTTTTTCTGTAGTAAAATTTTGTCTATCTCTTATGGTTTACCAGTTATGCAAAAGTCGTTCACAATGAAGAATACTTTTGGAGACATTCCCAGAAAATTCAAGATATACATTTTATTTGTCATGAAAATATTTTAAACATATGATATTTTAATCAAAATCGTTAGAGCCATTTTTGAGAAAATTAAAATTTTCGAAAAATGTTCCATGTAAAGGGTAGTCTGGGGTGGTGGGATTTTCTTGAAAACCGTTGTGTCGCATCTCTAGATACTGAACCTAAATACCAAGTTTGGTGTTTATCCGACTGTTCGTTTCTGAGTTATGCTGTTCACAGACAGACACACAGACACACACAGAGAGACACACAGACACACACACGGACATGTTTCCAAAAATGCTTTTTTTAATTCAGGGGATCTCAAAACACGTATTTCTGGTGAAATCTCGGTATCGTATTTTTGGGTGGAATACAATACTTCCCCTACTTACTATACGTAGTAGAGAAAGTAATAGATGATTCATGGAATTTATGTAATGAGCTTTGCTAAAGCTACAAAAGGGAAGCATTTTGGATTTTTACTGATATAAATAATATTGTGTTTAGCAAGCAATAGTATTAATGAGATGTTTTTTTTCAGTTATTGATTTATAAGTCAAAGCAGCAAGGAGATTTGGAGTATTATAATGTATAATTGAATACTCCAATCGAATCATAAAGTTGCGTGATTAATTGATTTTTACTTTCTCTACTACGTATAGTAATTAGGGGAAGTATTGCATTCCAATAAAAAAATTCGATACCGAGATATCACCGGAAACACACGTTTCGTGGTGCCCTGAATCCAAAATAAAAAATGTTAGAAAAAGGTCCGTGTATGTGACTGTGTTTGTGAACAGCATAACTCAAAAACGAAAAGTCGGATAAATACCAAACTTGGTATTTAGGTTCATTGTCTTTCAAAGATGCGATACAAACAGTTTCAAGAAAATCCCCCACCTCAGACTACACTTTACATGGAACATTTTTCGAAAATTTTGATTTTATAAAAAATGGCTTTAACGATTTTGATTAAAATATCATATGTTTAAGATATTTTTGTGGCAAACGAAATGTATATGATGAATTTTCTGAGAATGTCCCCAAAAGTCCTCTTCATTCTGAATGACTTTTGGATAACTGGTAAACCGTAAGAGATAGACAAAATTTTACTACACAAAAAATGTAGATCTCGTTAAAAAAAACAGTTTATGTCTTTTTTCTTGTCGAGTGAAACATTTCCAGATATTCCTTATTTGTTTGAATTTTTCAATATTTATACTTTTTCTCAAATGGAAATTCTGTTATTCGCTTTTATTTTTAATGTCCTGGACATACAAAGAGAATGGAATGCTCCACATAGCAACCATATTTGACTATCGCTTAAAACCTAATATATTCCCCTTGCACCTGCAAGAAAATTAGTAATAAGATAGTTTCTGCAAAGGTTCATCTCGATTAACATGAAGTAGTTGGAGAATAAGCGTTTGTAAAAATAATTTGTACAAGAGTACAATGTAGAGAGTAGAGAAATTCATGTGAGTGTAACACTTCAGATTGATTCTTTACAAATCAGAGTTTACACTTTATATATATAAAACATTGTAATCAACTGACCTTAATGAGGTTGACCAGATCGATCCAGAAAACAGGACAGGACATTTAAATGCAAATACACAAACATTTAAATACCAATTAATATTTTCATTAATTATAAGTAAAATAAGAACAGAACAAAATCTTTACAGATTATCAACGTATAAATGGTACTGTATTATTTGTGTACTGTCTTTCAGTGTCTGTTTCAGTATATTGGTAACTAAAACTTAGTACGTTTAAATATTTCAGGATACCAAGTGTAAATTTGGACAGAGAACCACGAGCTCCAAAAAGCATCTCATGAACAGACCAGTTGCTAATGGGAATGTTGTAACAGCTCGCCACGAAAGGAACACAGGTTTGTAAATGTTTTTCTTTTCTTAATTTGCCTGTGTAGCCTGTTTGAAATCCCTTTGAAAACGAATGTCGGATCTAAAACCATTCCGTTTAGACGTTTTCTGTCGATAGCTATTATATCAACACGTCTATTGGCCTCTTGCTGAAAGATGATTGAAATTTCCTCTTGAGCTTACCATCCTTGCTGACGCAGGAACAGAGCGATCGCAGATCTTGCGCAATGGTTTATTGCTTCAAAGCAATTTTACTCCTCTGTATATTTAATAAGTCTATGCATTGAAAACGGACCATGTTCGATTTTTATGCATCCTTGAAAGCGCTCCAAAAACCCCAATGCACAACACTTCAGGTAATCTACCGTTGTGTTGGGGTCTTCTTAATGATGCCTTCAGTTGGTCAGAATGGGTTCCTTAGTGAGGTTACGAATATAAACAACGAGTTTATCGTTATCTCCAAATTATTATAAGCAGGCTAAGGATCCATTCAAGAGTGAAGTATACTGTGCATAGTAGGATGGAGTGGTGTGACGCATTTGGTATGTTGTTTACCTGTGAGGCCGTGTACAATCCGCTTCGTGACTACACTTCTGTCTCTCATTCCGATGTATGTGTTCTACTTCATTTTCCACCATCACTACCCTGTATGCACTCTTAGGTTGATCCGCAACAAAATAAACCCATGTGACCAGTGTACCGCGGTACAAACACAGTAGCAATGCGCGCAGGAAAGTAGTTCCATGCTAACAATCTAAATTTTAGAATGAATGTACCCTTAAATGGTATAATTACCAGTTTTCCAATTGCCTGCTCTAGAATTAATGAAGTTATTTAAATATATGTATATTAAGAACTGACAGTAAATGCTATGCATTACAAATCAAATAGAACAAAATGATGAGACGAACAAATGTACAAGCCTAGTGAAAGTTAAAATAACTATTCTTGTTTATAAATATAATGTTAACCTTATAACGGTAGGGAGGTATTCGAGTTTGTACAAAATTACACCTTGTTTGTTTCATTTTGTATATAATATATCTTTATTTTATTATAAATGTCCTGTATTCTATGTAATATTTATGTTTATATGTAATTTTTGTACATTATTTTGACATGTTCTATGTTCACAAGCCTTTATGGCTGCTAGTGAACTCACAGAATGCAATCCAATCCAATCTAATCTAATATTGTATACGAAAACCTAAGAGTTTAATAAACGCTGATTTGTACAGTTTCACAGACCTACAAGTCCCAACATGTAATTCGTGTGCCATCTGGCATCTGGGTATGCCCAGAATGTTGTTTGCAACCAGAAATAGCACTTTATACTTATTATCGTGGCGAACGGCAAATTTGCTCTTGCGTCTTCGTCGACTTACGTAAAGTATAAGCCGGGCAAACCATTGACTAGTGGTCAAAAAACAATAGTGTTTTATAACTTGTGTGAAAAATATCCAACACTTCCCGTGAAAGAAGTGGGGAAATTAACTTCTGAGTCCACGAGTGCTCGAGTACAAGTATAAACAGTGCTCGTAAAGAAAAATCTGAAACGGGAAAAGTAGTTACACCTGAGAAAAACAGAAAGTGTGTGAAATATGCAATGCAAAAATGTGACGATTTTGTGAAGATTGCAGTTCGCGTAACTGTGCACATTTCTTTTTTAAAAATAAGCCACCAACAGTTGATAAACTATCGCTTCCAGGGAATAAATGTAGGTTATCGCATACCTGTTAGGTACTTTGCTTTTCGCTCGTTTCTTTTAGAATTAAAATTAATTATTATTATTATTATTATTATTATTATTATTATTATTATTATATATGTAAACGTTTATTTTGTTGTAACTATCAATCTTATCACCTTTAACCCCTAACGGAATATATTAGTCACCGTTTAAGTTGTCGGATTGAGGACTCTGTTCTTTTTTGCATTATGTACCGCGTGTATTCGCAACATGGCCATGAAAGTATGACTATTTCTGACGCGAATGGCGGAAGGATACTTCATACTGGTGCACTGGTCACTTGGATTTTGTTTTGGTGCGGATCAACCTACTCTGTATTCACTCTTAGGTTGATCCGTGTCAAAACAAACCCCAGGTGACCAGTGCACTGCTATAATGTATCCTTCCGCCATTCGTATAGAAATACTGTCACACTTTCAGACCATGTGGCCAGTGCAAGCGGCACGTAGTGCAAAAAAGAACAGAGTCCTTATTTCGACAACTGAAACGGCGACTAGCATATTCTGTTAAGGGTTAAAGATGATAGATTGATAGTTTTTTTTCCGGGTGTAACCCTTTTCTCGTTTCAGATTTTTCTGCACAAGCACTGTTTATACTTGTACTCGAAACACCGGTGAACTCAGAAGTTAATTTCACCATTTCTTTCGCGGAAAGTGTTGGACATTTCTCACATGACTTATAATAAAGATTCAACACTATTGTTTTTTCACCACTAGTCAATGGTTTGCAGGGCTAATGCTTTACGCAATTCGACGAAAACACAAGGGCAAATTCACCGTCCGCCATGATACTGAACACAACTGCTGGTTTCTGGCTGTAAACAATATTCTGCGCCTACCCGGATGTCAGGTGACTCATACGAATTGCATCATGAGACTTGTAGCTCTGTTTTACGGTATAAATCAGCGTTAAATATAACCTTAGGTATTTGTATAGAATATTATACTATTTAAGAATAAATTCATTCTAAAATTCAGAGTATTAGCATGGGACTACTTTCCTGCGCGCATTGCTACCGTGTTGCACCACGGTGCACTGACCACGTGGGTTTGTTTTGCGGCGGATCAACCTAAGAGTGAATATAGTGTAAGAGTGAGTACAGTATAATCTGTAATGTTTACAGTAGTAAATAAGGCAGCGCATTGGCGTCTTAGTTTACATCAACAGTGCTGTGTTTACGAAGGTTGCACATACATTGGTTGCTAAATTGTCCCGAATCCTTAGCTCGATTATACGTACAGACAGTTCAGAATGTTACGTGACATTTTGGGGACGTACTTTATGGTAAGTGTAATACAGCCATCCATACAGACACGATGTAAGTACCTACTGTGTTGCATGAAATTAATACTCATAATCACGAAAAACTTACGGACGATAATACTGAGAAATCCATTTCGGTAACGCTTGTAAAAGGAAATCTTGTGAAGACCACTTAAACTAATCAGAACCGCTCCCAGTAATGACGTGAATTCGAATATGATACACAGCTATATTAATGATATGACAGGATATTTATCGGGAGCGGAGGAGGAAAGTTTTCTAAAAATTCCTCTCTCATCATAAGTTAGGTTAATGTTTTCCCAACAACTGTACTGGAGAAACTCAGCATGCCCAGTTTTCGCTTGAACCTCATGTATTCCTACAACGAATGTGCAATAAAACCACATTTGTCTGTGTTGTCAAGAAGAGATAGAAGAATGACTTTTTGTAAGAATAGTTTTAGAAGAGTGGCTAGAGAAAATCATGTGAACGAAACGCATCAGTTTATTTTTTAGTCATTCCTGTATAGCCACAACGGTTTTTTTTAAATTTTGTATTCATAGAGTAATACATTTATATGATCTCTGCTGTCTGGATTGTAGAGGCACTGCAATCGTAAATATGAGGCTAATCCAGGAAGTAACAACCGGTTGGCTTTAATACATTTTAAAAAATTAATAAAAATCATCTCCTTTACGAAATTGATGTTTACTTTATTCTTCACATAACCATCTCTGTCATTTAAGCATTTATTATATCTGCCCATGAGCTTTACAATTCCCGTGCCAATCGTCAGTTTATTAAGCCAAGATGTTCGGACATAATTTCACCAAGCAAAGGATGAGAAATGTTTGGTAAAGAAATATGTAACTCATCTACGATCAAACGTCTGTCTTGTACGACTTTGTTGTTCACCTGATTCTTCAAATCGTCCTTGATGAGTATCGGATTTCGGATAGAGTTTCATCCTCCACATTTGTCCGTCCATTGTTGAACGAACAGCTATCTCAAGTTTCTTTTATTACTGTATCACCTTAAGTGGCGGGATTTTGTATTAAATAGTTCATTTTGAACAATCACAGAACGCACAATAACAGCTTATTTCGACTGGCACTCACACAACACCGAGAAAAGATGTCGAGAAAATCTTCAACCTTGGATAGAAACTCGACAGCAATCTGCGAACCGGGAATGAGCAAACGGCCAATACTTCCTGGATTGCCCTCGTAGTTATAGGGTCCAAAAATTTGGGATTCAGCATTTAATTTCTCATGTACTTTTTCTTTCTGTTTTTCGTTCACAACCTAAAATATTGCTACTCTGCAAGACATTACCTTTAACAGGAATTATAACATCTTTTTGGTTGAATCTCACTTAAAATATTTGTCGCTGAAGGGTATTATCAATAATATCAAATATACAAGTCAATGCTCTCAACTTAAGGATAATAGTTCATTTTTACCTGCTCGGCAGGTCTTCCATGATTTTGTCCGCAGTTCTGGGTGTTGATGTTCCTCAAGAGTGGGAATGCACAGTCTCCAGGATAATGTATGGGATCATAGTCAGGAACTGGTATATTGAGACATCTGGAGTTGTTTTGATTAACTGCTGAACAACAATCAATAGCTCCTAAAACATAAACAGACGTGTTAAAACCTCATTATTTATTTTTATCATGAAATAAGTGATGTAATTTATTGCTTCTATTTGTATATGATGTGTGTATAAGGGAGAGAGAGAGAGAGAGAGAGAGAGAGAGAGAGAGAGAGAGAGTGAACAGAAATAAAAGCAAAATGTAAGGTTTTAGAGAAAATTTCCAACATATAACGATGAACGTGACGTACATAATGTGAATTACCGATTCTTCACGTCTATTCTCAAAGAATCCATTGACGTTAACGCTAGCATATAATCGTTACATGATGGAAACAGGGCGTTAGCATCTATATTACTATTAAACAGTACTACACCACACTTTGCCGGTCCATATCCTTTCATTTCTACCTTGTTGGATATTTTAATATATGTCTCCCCCTCCAAGTAATCATTTCTCCCTTAAACTAACAAAAAATATCCCTTATTTTCTTCCAGAAAGTTACGTATATCCTGTCTCCCTTTATATAGATACCTCATCCACTGTGTTGTGAAATATATACTTCGAATTTCACCGAATTAACTTTTGTTCCCCGCCACATTTTTGGGGTTGATAGACAATAATATCAACATGTGTGAGTAATCCCTTGAAGAACAATGTTAATATCCCCTTTCAATTTCCTCCCCACTCTTTCAAATTCCAGTAATGCAACGCTATATGAAAAAGTCTTAGGAAGTAGGGAAAACTAAAGGTTTTACATGATATTTTATAGAATAATATAAGAATAAGGCAAAACTTAGAGTGTCATTAAAAACTTGCCTCTATTTTATATGCAGAAGGCCTCAAAACATGCTTTTCTGTTGAGAACAATGTGTGGAATTTTAAAAGTGTAAACTTATTAAGTATTGCATTACTCTATAGGTATAAATTATTATACAACGGAGGGACATATCGTGCATTGCGATCTACATAGATCTCTTATGGCTATCATCTTCAGGAGGAGGGGATGAAGTGAAGGAACCACAGGAGGCGGACAGACCACAGAGTCGTGCGGGAAGTCCCTAACTGTTCCAGGCTCGAGGAACTGTCTCACTACATGAGCGATGAACGACCGGTCTATCAAGTATACGCACCATCTGTCCGGCACCGCCATACGCCACGAAACCTAGAAGCACACCTGAAAGATGAGAAGAGAATGGAATAAAAGTGATAAACGTGGTAGATGAGAAACCACCCAGTATTCGCTTACCGACCAGGGAAAACAAGGAAAAACCCAAGGTCAGATTGGGCGGTCGAGGGGGATTAAACCCGGGACCTCCCGAATGCGAGCCTCACACGTTACCGCGGAGCCATCTCAGTCGGTTACATTTCGTCTAAATAAAGAACTATTATTTACCACTAACATTATCTTGTCATTGATATTTTGTTCACTTCTTGTAAATATTGAATAAATAACACATAAGGGGCTACTTACTGAAATCAGCACCGCCAAGGCCCATGTCATGGACAATCATCTGACCAAACTGCATTGTTGCCAATGCAATTCTCCCATCTGGAGATTCCAGTTCATCAAATAGGTCTAGAGCTATAGCCCTCGCTCCAGGAAGTGTTCTTCCTGATATCACAGACACAGGCGGAGAATCCACTCCTGCAATAAAAAAAATCTGTGTTACACTCACATGACTTTCTCTACTCTTGTACAAACTATTTTTACAAACGCTTATTCTCCATATGCTTCATGTTAATCGAGATGTTAATCTTATTGCTAATTTTCTTGTAGATGCAAGGGGAATTGGTAGGCTTTAAGCGATAGTCAAACATTTTAAGAGCTGGTTGCTATGTGGAGTATTCCATTCTCTTTGCATGTCCAGGACATAAACAAACGAATAATGAATTCCCATTTGAGAAAAGGAATAAGTACTGGAAAATTCGAACAAATAACAAGGAATCTGTCGGAAACGGGTCACACAAAAAAAAATGTAAATGACAAAAATTGTGTGTTTTAACGAGATCTACATATTTTTGTAGTAAAATTTTGTTTATCTCTTACGGTTTACCAGTTATGCGAAAGTCATTCAGAACGAAGAGGACTTTTGGGGATATTCCCAGAAAATTCAAAGTATACATTTCATTTGTCATGAAAATATCTTAAACGTCTGATATTTTAATCAGAATCGTTAGAGCCATTTTTGAGAAAATCAAAATGTTCAAGAATGTTCATGTAAAGGGTAATCTGGGGTGGGGATTTTCTTGAAAATCTTCGTGTCGTACCCTTGGAAGATATTAAACTCAAATATTAAATCTGATGTTTATCCTTCGTTTTTTGAGTTATGCTTTTCACAGACAGTCAGAAACACAAACACATAGACACATACACGAACATATTTCCAAAAATACTTTCTTTGGATTCAGAGCACCTCAAAACATGTATACCCGGTTAAATCTCGGTATCTTCCCCTACTTACTATACGCAGTAGAGAAAGCAAAAGGAGAAGCTAGAGTGTATTAAATTTCTAAACTTTAGGTATAAAAATTTGTAAGGAAAAGACATGTTTAAAAATTATTTGATCCAAGCCGGGGTCATGTGACACACTTGCAAAGACGTAGTTTGATGCAGTAATTTGTATCACAAATTATTTAAATGTAAAGAATGATTATAGTATGAATATGCATTTTTATGTGACATTGATTTGAGATGTTTGTTGATTGTAATTATTGTTGAGAAGTAAGTTTATACTGCCTTACTGAAACTGACAATAATAGCGTGCAATAATGTAGCGAGGGGGTGAGCTGTTTATCATTATTGGAGACGAGGAAGTTACGTAATATTGGCGCGTTTTTCTTTTAGAAATTGCTGGAACATTTCCCTTGAGCATATGTATTCATAATTTTCATTGGATATAAAAATAGACGCTAATGTTGGCGCGTTTTATTAGCCAATTGCAGCTCAGTTATAATCTTTAGGCATATCGGGGTGTAGAAGTATAAATAGAAGCTAGGTTAGAGGTAAAGTCCTTCAGTCTCTCAGTTCATCAAACTTCTTTGTACACTACACGTCGCATTTCCGTCAGTTCGTCGAAAATATTTTGTATGATACACGTCGCCTTCAGTCCAGCAGAAATATTACACGTCGGCTATCGATTCGCAAGTTACGCGTATAAGAGTTATGAAAAATCTCAAGTATGGTAAAGTTAATTATACAAAAGGTTGAAGTACGTGGATTAAAAGTGATCAGTAAGAAGTTATTATAACATTTTCAGTTTGGCGAGTGTCAAGATCAATGTGTAAATGTGATAGTGACTGTGTTTCGACAATAAAAGTGTAAAACAAATTCCTTCATCAGTGTTATCTTTGGATAAAAGATTCCTTTCCGTTTACACAACCTGTATAAAGAGAAGTGCTCGACCCAAAAAGATCATAGTTAGCCGGAGGACAGTGAAACAAAAATTAAATAAAATAAAAGTAGCATTCTTTCAAACAAAAACTAATACTGCCGCAAATTGCTAACACCAGATGGAGCTACAAACCTAACAAAGAATCACGTCACAAATTGGCTTCACCATGTTGAGTAAACACATACACAAATAACATTATAAATTTACCATCGCAAATTGGCTCCCAAATGTGGGGCTAACAAATACAAACATATACAAATAATGTTACTTCAAATTGCTACCACAACGTGGGGCTACAATAATGTTAAATATAAATAACATTAAAACCGCCGCAAATTGGCTCCCAAACGTGGGGCTCAATAAATAATGACACAACTGATACCACCACAAATTGGCTCCCATACGTGGGGCAGTTAAAATTATGTAACCAAACAAAACAAAAGCAGCACAATATAAGATCTTCAAGTTCTAATAATTTACGTAAAAACATTACGTAAGCACTAAACTACTGCAAGTTTAACCATCATATTCTGTCTGGAAGTACAACCAAGTATATTCAACCCTAGCTATCTTACCCGGCATTGCATTGGTTGTTACATTCTATAAGTACGATGTTGGAAGGATATGAATAGTTTTTTTAAAGTGGTAAGCAGTCTGTAATTTGTGCTGTACCTAGAGCGTTCCAAAGTTTTGATTAGATTGGTCAAAAAGTTACAATTTTAAAATAAGGGGTTGAGAAATACGAGTAGGTAACCTTTTTGAAGTTGTGTGGTATACAATAATTTTCCCCAAGCTTATAGTCCAAGTGCACAAATTTGTGCCCTGGTTGACCAAATAGCATAGTTTATCTATACGCGGTTGCAAATAAAGTAGGATAACTTTTAAAACTTTCGATTGCTATATAATTCCCCACATATTCTCTCATTTCATCTCCATTTCATGTTACTGGTGTGCTTTAAGGTCCTGCGGTGCCGGGCAGATGGCGTGAATGTGTGCGCGTTGGGGAGATTTCTTCCCATCAACATCAGAGTGAGCGATCTCGCCTTTAGAGTCGCTGTGTCACCCTCTTAAGGTTCCTCGCCACTGGTAGGCGGGTGTTCAAACTAGAAATGCTATGGACTTCTGCGCGTCTCTGTGGGCCTGTTTATATGCGGACCTGGGACCTCCTATGGCTCCTTCACCTCATCTCTGTCTCCCGGGGGTGTAGCCACAATAGATCAAGCTAGTCACAGTGCGCGAGGTGTCCCCCTTCGATTAAAACATCCTACATCCTACTATATAATTCAAAATAAGGTTTAGGTGGTTTTTGGAACTTATAATGTAACCTACGATTTTTCCTAACTCCTATAGTATAACTCGGCAATGTTTTGACCATGTGGTTTAAACAAAGTAGATTTCTACACGAGGAGTTGAATATATGGTAGGGATAGCTTTTTATAGTTGTAAGGTAGGTTATAATTTTCTTGAGTGCTATATTATAAGCAAATACAAAGTTTAATCTAGATACGCCAAATAATGTTGAATTTGTATGTCAGGATTGAAAACAGGGATTAAATGTAAGGGTAGTTTATCAGTTTTGTTAGTTTCTAAAATCCAAATGTACCCATTTTGTCAAAACAATACCAAAAATATTACTTGAAACTTCAGTGAAATATAAGGAAAATACGGTGATACGAACCCCCTAAACCCCTAAAATAACAAACTTTAAAATATTCTAACTCTCCGTATTTACTCTTTTGGGCTCGAAGTCATTAAAAATCTGCTGCATTTGCAGTGAAGTGTCAAACGTAGTCTGCGATTTCCATATTCAACAAAACGAGATTGAAATTTGGTAACATGAATATGAAAAAGAAACCCCTAACCTTCTCCCCCTCCGGTTTAAAATTGTTTGGAAACGTATAGCATGTGACTATCCGGAAGAATAATGCTTTTCAATTCTGAAAGAATTGTCAAAATCGGTTGAGTGGTTTATAAGATTCCCTTACACACACACACACACACACACACACACACACACACACACACACACACACACACACACACACATTCTCTTTTTATATTGGTATAAATTTATCTATATTACTTTCCCTGTCACCTACCTACAACAGGTGAGAAGAGATAGATACTGTATTTCATCCAAAAATTTCTTGTCGAGGTTTCAGTGGAAGTATATGTTTTGAGATCCCTTGAATTCAAAAGCATTCTAAGAAAAGTTCGTGTGTGTGTGAACAGTGTAACTCAAAAACGAAATGTTCGATAAATACCAAATTAGGTATTTAAATTCATTAGCTTCCAAAGATGCAACACGAAGATTTTAAAGAAACCCCTCACCCCAAACTACCCTTTACATGGAAAAGTTTTCATATTTTTATTAGTTTTCTAAAAAGTGGCTCTAACGATTTTGATTGGGATACCACTTATTAAAGATATTTATATGACAAATAAAAGTATGCACATATTGAATTTTCTTAGAATAACCTGTGAAGTAGGTTTATTCTGAGGGACTTTTGTATAATTGGTAAACCGTAAGAGACAGACAAAAGCTTACTACATAAACAATGCAGGAAACCACTCAATTCATGCCAAACAAAATTGAAGCATTAACCATTTCCGAGATATTCTTTGTCATTGGTTTGAATTTCCAAATACATATACTTTTTTCAAGTGTTTTATACTTTTTATACTGTTTTCAAGACTGCACTGGACTGGACTGGACTAGTGAACGGAAGGGACGGAGCATGCGGCCCTCAAGGGATCTATTGTGCGTACACCCCCGAGAGGAATGGATGAGGTGAGGGAACCGCAGGAGACACGCGAATTGCAGAGTGGACAGAGACGCGCAGAATTCCTAATAGTTCCAGGCTTGACCACCCGGCCGCGGGAGAGGCGCTCGGAGACGTCCCTCCAGTGGGACCGGGAAAATATTTCCAAAGCGCAATCTCGGTGCCATCTGCCCGAACCACACACCTGGAGTCAAACTGAAACGTGAAATTGAGAAGAAATGGATAGAGAGAGAGAGAGAGATAGGAGAGTGGTGGTAGATTCACTCGAGCATCTGCCTTTGTCAACCAGGAGAGACCATGAAAAACCCATAGTCAGAATGGGCGGACACCGGAATCGAACCCGGGACCTCCTGAATTCAATTTTCAAGTGATAAGTCTCTATTCTTTTTTCTCGTGGTTAAACAAGGAGCAGGAATTTCAAAGCCACTACATAGCGACACGGAATTTAAAATCTGACTATCACTTTGGCCTACTGAATTCTTCCTACATGTACTACAAGGAAGTGTGTAAATGTGCAATGAAGCTCTATCTGAATTAACAATATATAGACAAAAGAACACGTTTTTGTAAGAATAGTTTACATTTTGTAAAGTTATACTTACCGTCACCATATCTCGGGGGAAGTAATCTTACGAACTGAGTATAAGGGACTCCCCAGCTTGGTGTCTGGAGGTTATTACAGTAGCCACTCAGCGAACGATATTTCTCTTCTGTATTACAGGTGATAGGTGATACAGGACCACATGATTCCACGATGTATTGTGAAGATGCCGAATCAAACACAATAGAGGCAAAAAGCGCTGCAACGACAAGATCCATATCTGGAACAAAATTAATTGCGCCGTTTTATTCTGAAGTTAATGGAAGTTTTCTAGCGTCAAAATTTTGTTGAGGTAGCCTTAACGTGTCAAAGAAAGTTCACTTGTCGTAGATGTATTTTAGCCCAAAGCTGGAGCTGACATCTTTATCATAGAACAGACAAGGGCAGGTTAGCGGTTATGCCATCTCTTGACAGGAGTACAAAGCAATGGAGAAAGCTCGTACCATAAATACGGGATGAGAGCTTGCAATACATACTGCCGTTTGTGAAAATTGCAACACCGAGAAGGAAGCGCATGAATTCAATGAATTTAATACCACAGGTTAGGTACATGACAAGTAACAAATGATAGACTTTTCAAATCTGTACAGGACCTTTGAGCCATAATATTCAATATTTGGTGTGGCCTCCATGCGCTGCAATTAGAGCTGCTATACGCCGTGGCATTGAATCAAAAAGGTTCTGAATAAGTTCCTGAGGGATTTCCCTCCACGCAATTTGTATTCGAGCCCACAAATCCGTGACTCTGGTTACTGGAGGACCGTGACGCACCAGGTGCCGACCAACCATATCCCAGACATATTCGATACTGTTAGGTACCGGTTGCTGTTCAAAGTGCCCTCAATTCGTAGGAGGCGAGATCGGTTGTTGTAACCAATGGCACCCCAAACCATCACACCTGGTGTTTGTCCGCTGTGTCGCTCAACAATGCAGCCCTCCGGGTTGCACTCACCACGGTACCGCCGGACACGTATGCGGCCATCACTGTAGGACACGTTGAAGCGGGACTGGTCCGAAAAGACTACATTTTGCCACTCAGCACCCCAGTAACGGTGTTCAGGTGCACATTGCAGTCGGAGAAGCTTGTGGTTTCTGAAAAATGGAAGCCAACGTAATGACATGCATGCAACCACTCCAACCTGCAGCAGACGGCGACGAACCGTTGATGCAGACAAGTTTACATCTATTGTATTGCTCCAGCGTCGAGCCAACACTGTGGATGAAGCTGTGTGTTCCATTATGGCCATGCGGACAAGATGACGGCCATCCCGTGCTGTGATCATGTTCCGTGGTACAGCACCCGCTCATCGCTGCGTACGACCTTCATCTATCCATTACTTCCACACACGCATCACACGCAGCATGCCCTGTACGAGCCGAAATGTCACGGTATGACAAACTAGCTTCCCGGAGATTGATCATTCTGCCCCGTTCGAATTTACTCACATGCCGATATGACTCCCTTTGGGGTCAACGAGGCATACTGGCACTCACTGTATTGTTTCCACCTTGTTTGACAGCTCTGCACTGACTACACTGGACGCAACACTGACCTTGTCAGAGCGACACGAGAGGGCTCTGCTCGGCCTACGTGTACCCCATCTCTCTGCAAACCTAATCACTTATTGTTTGCACAGCTTCTACACTTCCACCAAGTTTGTAGTTATTCGGGAAACTTTCCTGGTGTAGCAATTTTCACAAACGGCAGTGTATTTAATCACTGTTGAGGTATTTTGTATCAAATAAAGAATGTGGTTACAAATGCTAATAACCAGGCCCAGGATCCGGGGCAACTTAAGGGTGAAGCGTGGTATACTACTGTTTTGCACCATCACTGGACTGTACTGTTTACAATAGCAAATAAGGCAGCGCATTGGCGTCTTTGTTTACATCAACAGTACTGTGTTTACGGAACGCTGTAGTAAGGTTGTACATGCATTGGTTGCTAAACGTCCCGGATCCTTAGCCTGTTAATAACATATTGAAAATACATATATTTGCAGATGTTCATACACTCCCTTGAGAGAAATACTATCGCTGCTTACACACAAGAACCAAATGTGTTTGAAAATTGTATTTTAGTTTTGTGAATGATAACAGGTAGTCATTGCCAGTACGGAGAGCAAAAGCTAAACGCTGCTTTTGGACGATATCTCTACAAGAACTGTATTCGAGACTACGTAGGTAGTCTCGAATACAGTAGAAGTGGAAGCTCCTCTTCTTCAACCAGGGAAGGCAAGAACCGAGGAACTCTCGTTCCTTGAGGCTTTCCATTAGGCCAATAGCCGGAAAACCAAAAAGGCCCCTTGCTTGCACTGGGTCGGAAGTGGATACGCCAAGGGGGAACACTATGTAAAACTTCGGTAGGACCAACACCGTTCTTGTTCGCCATCTAGCTCCATAGGCCGGTACCGGAGGACATTGAGGGACTCATAACCCCACCTGGACATCATTGCACCTAATATCCAACGAGTAACGGGACTGTTGCCGAGGAGGGAACCCCAATACGAACAACTTCTTTTCAGGAGGGGCACAAATGTTCGGTCCGACGTATCTGGCGTGCATAAAATGTGGTGCATAATGGAACGCAGCTGTTTATGTTGGTACTGACAAATTTAGCCCCACCCTCTGCCAACGTGACCATGCTTATTTCTTCAGTATAATTCTAACCACTGGACTGGCAGGGTACTTTACCTCCCCCAAAAACGGCCGAACTGCCGAAGGATAACCTTAAAAGTTAATTATGCATGTTTTCACTAGAGGAATAAAAAAAGCACTTTTAGTAAAACGTCCGTGTATGTGAGTGTCTGCATATTTGAGTGTCTATGAACAGCAGAGCTCAAAAACGAAAAGTCGGATAAATACCAAACTTGGTATTTAGGTTCAGTATTTTTCAAAGATGCGACACGAAGATTTTCAAGAAAATCCTCCCACCTCATACTACCCTGTACATGTAACATTTTTTGAAATCTTTGATTTTCTCAAAATGGCTCTAACGATTTTCATTAAAATATCATATATTTATGATATTTTCATGACAAATAAAATGTATATCTTGAATTTTCTGGGAATGTCCCCAAAAGTCATCTTCATTCTGAATGGCTTCTGCATAACTGGTAAACCGTAAGGGTAGACAACATTTTTGTACACAAAAAATGTAGATCTCGTTAAAACACACAATTTATGTCGCATACATTTTTTTTGTGGAGTGAACCATTTCCGAGATATTCCCTGTTATTTGTTTGAATTTACGAATACTTATACTTTTCTCAAATGAGAATTCGTTATTCGTTTTTTTTTATGTCCTGGACATGCAAAGAGAATGGAATGCTCCACATAGCAACCAGCTCTTAAAATATTTGACTATCGCTTAAAGCCTACAATATTCCCCTTGCATCTACAAGAAAATTAGCAATAAGATAGTTTCTGCAAATGTTTATCTCATTAACATGAAGTAGATGGAGAATAAGCGTTTGTAGAAATAGTTTGTACAAGAGTAGACAGTGCAACACATCAGATTTTTAAATATCTGATTATCGCTTCAGCCTACTATGTGCTTATACATACAACGAAATGTGTAGATAATGAACATTTATCTCTATTAACAAGAAGTAGATAGAACAGCAAGATTTTGTAAGAATAGTTTGTAGTAGAGTGAGTAGACAACGCCATGAGATTTTTATCCAAATTAGCAAACATGGCCATTATTTTGCTTAATAACTACCATTCCGAATCTCCGCAACTTAATTTGAAATGACGGTCACCCATACCGGTATAAAGACCTGCTCCCGCAGGTAATATCTACCACATATATTGAAGGTGAATAAAACACAGTTTAATAGTATAAGTATGTCATTAATTATGTCTGTTTATTATAGAAAAGATGGAATGAACTGCGATCATTTATAGTTTACGGTTTACCAGTAATGCAAAAGCATACGAAATTCATTGGGAATGAAGAAAACGTTGCGCGTTATGCGCAGAAAATTCAAGATGCAGTAAAAGTACCTTGAACTTGTGGTATTCTAATCGCAATCGTATTTCTCGTTTTTGAGTTATATTCACACACACGCGCGGGAGCGTATACTTTTTCTAAAAATGCTTTTTAGATTCATGGGACATTAAGACACGTATTTCTGATGAAATATCCAGATTGAAACTTCGGGTGGACAACCCTTCTTCCTGTACCTAATAGGTATGCGGTAAAAAAGTAACAATGTGATGTGTTACATCCACATGGATTTCTCTGCCCTCTATCGTTTATTAGTGTGTATACAAATATTCTTATGAAAGCTTATTACTTTCTCTACTACGTATAGGAAGTAGGGGAAGTATTGTATTCCACCCAAGATTTCACCGGAAATACATGTTTTGAGACCCCCTGAATCCAAAAACAAAGCGTTTTTGGAAACATGTTCGTCTGTGTGTCTGTGAACAGCATAACTCAGAAACGAACAGTCGGATATACACCAAACTTGGTATTTAGGTTCAGTATCTTCCAGAGATACGACACGAAGGTTTTCAAGAAAATCCCCCCACCCCAGATTACCCTTTACATCGATATACATTTTTTTTGTTGAGTGAACCATTTTCGAGATATTGCTTGTTATTCCCTTAAATGTTTCAATACTTATTTTCTCAAATGGGAATTCGTTATTCATTTTTTTGTCTTGGATATGCAAAGAGTATTAATCTGTGGCAACGAGAATGGTGCTGCACCTAGCAACCAGCTATTAAGAGTAATGTCGATGCTTAAAGGCTACTGTATTTCTATATTGCCCTTGTAAATATATATTCCCCTTGCATCTACAAGAAAATTAGCAATAAGATAGAGTCTGCAAATGTTTATCTCGATTAACATGAAGTAGATGGATAATAAGCGTTTGTAAAAATAGTTTGTACAAGAGTAGAGAGAGTCATGTGAGTGTAACACATCAGATTTTGTTTTATATACTTCATTTTAACTGGGATAAATCTTTGCAAAAATAGCTACGTTACACATTTCGTTTCAGATACAAAGGGAATAGCAATAGCCAAATGTTTAGGAACTGGACGCAATATACTGGCCTTAAAATTCCATACTCTTTCCAGACAATCGCTACAAACAAGTGAATGTCGGCAGAACAAAGCAATGACAAAGTATAGAACAATTTGAACCATTAAAACGCTGTAACAGAAATAGTTGATGCCAGGAAAAGGATTATTTGAAATAAGTTGCGTGTTTTAGAAAGATTCACATATTTGTGGTGCGTTTTCGTCTATCGCTCAATGTTTACCAGTTATACAAGATTATACAAAATTTCTTCCTAATGAAGAGGACTTCACACGCTAGTTCCAGAAAATTCAAGATAAAAATTTTATTTGTGATGTGAGTAAATTTAATATATGGTATTTTAATCAAAGTCGTTACAGCCTTTTAGCAAAAATAAAAAAAAAGTTCGAAAACTTTTCCACGAAAAGTGTAGTTTGGGGTGGGGGATTTTCTTGAAAATCTTCGTGTCGTATCATTTGAAGATACTGAACTTAAATACATAAATGTAAATACTTAAATACATAAATACATACTGCCCCCCGCGCCCACGGACCTTTTTCTAAAAACAACTTTGGGGAGTTCGGGGGGTCTCAAAACATGTATTTCCGGTGAAATCTCGGTATCGTATTTTTGGGTAGAATACAATACTTCCCCTACTTACTATACGTAGTAGAGAAAGTTAAAAATCTGATGTGTTACACTCACATGACTTTCTCTACTCTTGTACAAACTATTTTTACAAACGCTTATTCTCCATCTACTTCATGTTAATCCAGATAAACATTTGCAGACTCTATCTTATTGCTAATTTTCTTGTAGATGTAAGGGGAATATATATTTACAAGGGCAATATAGAAATACAGTAGCCTTTAAGCACATACACATCTCTTAATAGCTGGTTGCTAGGTGCAGCACCATTCTCTTTGCCACAGATTAATACTTTTTGCATATCCAAGACAAAAAAATGAATAACGAATTCCCATTTGAGAAAATAAGTATTGAAAAATTTAAGGGAATAACAAGCAATATCTCGAAAATGGTTCACTCAATAAAAAAATGTATATGACATAAATTGTGTATTTTAACGCGATCTACATTTTTGGCGTAGTAAAATTTTGTCTATCTCTTATGGTTTACCAGTTTACCAAAAGTCGTTCACAATGAAGAATACTTTCGGAGACATTCCCAGAAAATTCAAGATATACATTTTATTTGTCATAAAAATATCTTAAACATATCATATTTTAATCAAAATCGTTAGAGCCGTTTTTGAGAAAATTTCAATTTTCGAAAAATGTTCCAAGTAAAGGGTACTCTGGGGTGGGGGGATTTTCTTGAAAACATTTGTGCCGCATCTCTGGAAGATACTGATATGTTTCCAAAAATGCTTTTTTTTTGGATTCAGGGGGTCTCAAAACATGTATTTCCGGTGAAATCTCAGTATCGAATTTTTGGGTGGAATACAATACTTCCCCTACTCACTATACGTAGTAGAGAAAGTTAAAAAAACAGTGTAGTTTCAGAAGAGTAACGTTTGTGTATATGTACGTCTAAAACATGTTAACTTTTAGATTTCTTACCTTAAAAGCGGTACACTATTCCGTCATCTTCTATAAAAAGAAGTCTCGTAGATAGATATAACAAGCAATGGCAGCTTAGCGCTTACTTTAGGCGCATTATCAGTCAATATTGTCGATAACCTTCTTACTGTGATGGCGACAGGAAGGATGTGACTTAAATCAGACAGCATATTACAGGGTAACAGGATATCCGGTACCGTTCTTTATTCCAAAAGCTTGCAGTCTAATGCAGATGTTTACACTTTACGTAATTGAAACCAGGCTTTACCACACTACAGCACCTATTGGGCGGATTATAGCGCACGAAGCAACTTACAAATTGTCACTTTCAAGGAAGGCAAACATTAAATTCATACGACTTTCTCTATCCAACATGGTTTATTTTCATATAGCTTCTACAAACTTCTTACGACATGTCGTGCCGTAATTATTGACGGGAGGATATAAATAATTAAATAAAGAAATAATAGAATTAATTGTTCTTCCACACAAGCCGTGTGTTGCACAAGGTTGGAAATGTAGAATCATTCATTCATTATCTGTTTACCCTCCTCTTATGTAGGACTTACACCCCCCAGGACTTACAGGCGGGTGCCTGGGGTCAGAGGCCTGTCGAGGAGCAGACACTCATGGATCAGACAGAACAGCCAGGATGGGTGATCAGCCCGATGCCTGGTATGGGATGAAGGAAGTAGATGAAACGAAATGTTGGTGAAATGGATGAAAGGAAAGGTGATGATGGAGCAGTTGGTGGAATGAATGGCGGGGGAAACCGGAGAACCCGGAGAAAACCCGCCCAGACGCCGCTTCGTCCACCACAAATCCCACATGCAGGGATTGAACCCGAGCCGCCTCGGTGGGAGGCGAGCGGTCTAACCACTCGGCCACGGCTGAAAGACGACTGAAAAATTCGATGCTATAGCCGGGATTTGAAGGACAGATCTCCCTGTCTCCGTCCGGTTTCTCTAACCACTGAGCTACCATGGCAACTTGCCGGAATGATATTTTTCAGTCGCCTGATTCTACCTTTCCAACCTTGTCCAACACACGATTTGTGTGGAAGAGTAATTAATTCCATCAATTTTACTAATAGTGCTCGAAACTATGAAGTCCGGGACTTAAACTACTTACAACATGTAAGTCGCCATTGGGGTATTTGAGATCCACTTGTGGATCAGTTGGGGAATTTAGTTTTGGAGATATTGTACAGTCTCGACCTAAATGGTCCACCTTGTATTTATTTATGGACGCTCTTTAACTTCTGTGGTCCTTAGCGTCCCACTCTGTATTGGGCGTGAAACACCGGAAGTGTTGCTCAGAGGCCTCTTTATCAGACTTGAGGTTCTTTTTACGTGGCGTAAATCTACGACAACGGACCACCGACTTTAATTCCCTTCCGAAGAAAGCCATGCTAAGGATTTTTATGCCCGAAAAAATCCATCGCCCTCTGCCGGGTTTGCACCCACAACCTCGGAAACTAGAGGCTAGCAGGTCCACCCTGTATAATTGTCAAACTAACACCAATATGCTTTGCACAATAGGGCTTCTTTTATATTTTCTGGAAATTCAATAATAATAATAATAATAATAGTAATAATAATAATAAACTCCACGTTTGCCAGCCATATAACACAGCTGGTGAAATACACGTGTTCATTATTTGACTTTTCAAATTTGTGTTGTAGGATCTGTCCAGGAGTATACATTTTAGGAACCACAATTTAGATCACGCTACTGATCATGCTTTTTATTTTGTCCATCGTGTTCTTAAAGGAAATGGTTTGACCCAAGTACGAGGACTGTCCCACAAAATGTTGGGAAAAAACATCTTTATTTCTGTACATAGTCTCCGTTCAGCTCGCTACACTTTTCCCAGTGATGTTCAATAGCATCGATACCCTGTTTACATATATTGAGAACCGTCGAGTTCTGCAAAATAGTCATCAACTGCAAACTCCACCTCTTCATTGGTAGCAAATCTTGTACCACCAAGCCATTTCTTCAACTTTGGAAACAGAAAATAATCAGACTGGTCTAAATCTAACGAATAGCATGAGGAAGCAATTCGAAATTTAACTGATTTTGGCCATGGCGATAATGGATGTCTGAACTGGTGCATTGTCTTGATGAAACAGAACTTTCTTTTTCGTTAAATGCAGCCGTTTTTGCTTGATTTCATCATTCAAATGCTGCAATAAGTTTGCGTAATACTCGCCATTGATTGCTTTTACTTTTGGAAGATAATCGAAAATTATCCCACGCGCATCTCAAAAAACTGACGCCATGACCTTGCCTGCAGATGGAACTGTCCTCGTCTTCTTTGTAGCCGATTCTCCCCTTTCAATCCACTGCTTAATGTCGTACCGGAATGTTGCCATGGTAGCTCAGTGGTTAGAGCAACCGGCTCTATATTGAATCAATGCATAATGGAAGAAGAAACGGTTACAACTTTATAAGTGAATAAGGAAGTCAGTACCAGGCAGATTATCTTTCAGGTAAAGTAATTAGTTAAAGTGTAGAGCAGCTAAGGTAATTAAGCGTTCCGGTGAACTAAAGTCAACAAGAAACCTATTAGCTCAAGGTTCAGATAGCAGCATGTGTGAAGCTGCACGTAGGCCAGTTCGGAAAAAATGACAGAGAAAGAATTCTTAGAATTTGGTAGTTAAAGACCAAAAGTTGTGTTTAAGATGCCTAAGATTTCACAATGTAGGAACTTTGGTTGGGTAGTTCTAAGTTAGGCGAGACTTAAGTTTAAAAAATCTGATGTGTTACACTCACATGACTTTCTCTACTCTTGTATAAACTATCTTTACAAACTCTTATTCTCCATCTATTTCATATTAATCGATATAAACATTTGCAGAAACGATATTTTGACATGCAAAGACATCTTACACATAGCAACCAGTTCTAAAAATACTTGACTATCGCTTAAGGCGTACTATGTTCCCCTTGTTTTGTATTTGCAAGGGCAATATAGAAATACAGTAGCCTTTAAGCATAGACATATCTCTTAATAGCTGGTTGCTAGTTGCAGCACCATTCTCGTTGCCACAGATTAATGCTCTTTCCATATCCAAGACAAAACAAGCAATATCTCGAAAATGGTTCACTCAACAAAAAAATGTATATGACATAAATTGTGTATTTTAACGCGATCTACACTTTTTTGTGTAGTAAACATTTGTCTATCTCTTATGGTTTACCAGTTATGCAAAAATCGTTCATAATGAATAATACTTTTGGAGACATTCCCAGAAAATTCGAGATATACATTTCATTTGTTATACAAATATGTTAAACATATGATATTTTAATCAAAATCGTTAGAACGGTTTTTGAGAAAATTAAAATTTTCGAAAATGTCCCATGTAAAGGGCAATCTGGGGTGGGAAATTTTCTTGAAAACCTTTGTGTCGCATCTCTGGAAGATACTGAACCTATATACCAAGTTTGGTGTTTATCCGACTGTTCGTTTCTGAGTTATGCTGTTCACAGACACACACACGGACATGTTTCCAAAAATGCTTTTCTTGGATTCAGGGGGTCTCAAAACATGTATTTCCGGTGAAATCTCGGTATCGAA
Organism: Deroplatys truncata; assembly: GCA_030765065.1. Lineage (NCBI taxonomy): Eukaryota > Metazoa > Arthropoda > Insecta > Mantodea > Mantidae > Deroplatys > Deroplatys truncata. The sequence goes on along the minus strand of JAUKNL010000023.1, from coordinate 311,181 downwards.
TTTTTGGGTGGAATACAATACTTCCCCTACTTACTATACGTAGTAGAGAAAGTAAAAAGAGCCTGCATTGCTAAACTCAGCTTATTTTCTTTCTTTTCTTTCATGTACAGCTTACAATCTTTTACGGTGATCGGCAGTTCGTATTGCATAAGACCGCGTCGGATTATCAGTTGTTTAGCGGTAGCCGCGAGGGGTTTTGCCGGTAAGCATGTTAGCGACTCATGGCAAATTACGTTTCTAGTTTCTTTTATTGCCGAAACAGTTATTTCAAACCGTAAAATTGATACTGCAGAAGTTATCAGCTATAATAGTCCCAGCCCCCTGGTGGGATGTCAAGCCTGTAAGAGGGACTTAGCACCTCGACCTACAAGATCCTTTGTGCCTAAGCCCCTGACGGTACCGCGAGAGGGAGGAGTGAGAGGAGACAGGTGGCGGCCGGACCAGGAGGCACGACAGGGGTCCCTACCTTTTACAGATTGAAAGTCCCTTCCCCCTTGGAAGCTTGCACATCCCACTGGGGTCCCAGAAATCGGAGAGCGCTCCCATTCCCCTGCCATGCAACGCCGAGACTCCCGCCTGCACTTTCAACCATGAAACACACCAAGCAGATGAAAGGTGAAGTGAAATAAGAATGTAGGTGAAATGGAGAGACAGGAAACCCGGGGAAATCTCCGAAAAAACCCATGGATTGGAAGGTCGGCTGCGGGAATCGAACCCATCACCTCCCGAATGCGAGCCACAGACGTTACCGTCTGAGCCATCCCGCTCGGTACTCGGTGCCTTAACTGATAATTTCTACAAATTGCAACTAATTTTGCTGAATATTTTACTTGATTATAGCTGAGCGTTAATTTTTGGTGGCTCTAATACTAAAATTGTCGAGAAAATAATTTTCAAACAATCAACATCGTACCTCATTTAAAATGCTTCAGGTGTGAAAATTTGGGAAGTTTAAACTTTTATATTTTGGATATTATTCCTCGAAAAGATTAAATTTTATTTAACCTTAAAACTTTTTCTGTAAAAAATAATAAAAGTGTGTAACACTTTTAATTTTCTAAAAACCAATCATATATTAATTTTTTAAAATCCTAAATACAAAACTATATTTGAGGTAAAGAAAAGACGCATTTAAAGGCAAAAAACGTTATAAAATATGATTACGAAAAATCAAAATTTAAAATTTCGCGTGGCATTTACATACAATTGCACACTTCTGCTTAAACTGTATTTAAATAGTCAGAAAGGTCAAACCGTCGTCGGATGCTGGGTTTACAATATATGAGAAACTTTTAATATAGATATTTTTTTTAAAATATCGTCTTTTTTCCTAAAAATTTGTTGACAATTTAATATCAAGCACCTATAACACCGAAATAATTTATCTCATGTACTTTTGTAGTAGCTGTAATAAAATTAATTCTAATGGAAAGTTTAATCATGCTTTTTAATACTTGAATGATTATCTGTCTTATCAGATTTCCTCATTTTCTCTAAATCTGAATTTCTGAACGTAATAACGCCTAATTGGCTATGTTTCAACCGCCGCTGCAACATACATACGCTGAAGTAACAAATGAAGATTTGTTAAACAATTTTTATTTCACGTGTCAGTAGTTTCTTTATTATTGTAATCATTATTATTATTACTATTTACATAAGGCACACGTGTTCTGGTACACAGTGATGCTTCACTCATTAACAAGATTAAAACTGTTGAATTAACACAACGCCATCTTGTCAAAAAGTGAGCATCTTGCTGTTTCAGGAAGCGACTCTCGCTTGTTTGGTAATTGACTAAAGGCTGGTTCACAACAGCCCGATAACGAGAACGGGAATGCATATCGATCACAAAGTGATAGTCGATTTTGCATATTGGGATTTCATTTGTTTTTAACTGACCAGGATAATTTTTCACCTACTTCCAATTTAGCCAAGCCAACGTCAAAATTCGATAGAGTAAACATTATCTAAATGCATATCCCTTACATTTCCGATCTCTCTAGTTGTGCCAAGTTTTCATTCCTTTATTTAATGGCATACATTAAAGTTGTTTATTGTTCTTTTTTAACTTCCACCGGTTTTAGCAGTTCTTTGTAGCTTTTGCCATTATTTTTTGGGGTAATAACAGGTTTTGAGTTGCATATAAACAAACTACAAATAACCCTTTCACCAGAGAAACCAACGCTCATTGAATTTACGGGTGTCGGGATGAGGTTAGGAAGCACATTTACTACTAATTCCTTCCAGGTTCATGTTTCCAGCTTGCGACTATAGACAGCACTAGTGGCTGTTTCATGTCACGGCCGCCTAGGATAACCTCAGGAGTGAAGAGTCTAATATGCACAATATGGATCTAATATGCCGTGCCCGGGAACGAGAACGAGAAAGTTAAAAGTTGGGCAACACTTCTTTCCCGTTCCCGGGGTCGCTTCCGATCGATTGTGAACGCTCCCATTTGAATACATGTATTTCAGCTTTCTCGTTGGTTGTGAACCAGTCTTAAGGCTCCAACGGTGGCACTTTAGAAAAGTCCAGAATGGCCAACTTAACACATGACAGCTTATCGGCAAGTTCGCTATACACAGAAGGACATAACGTTGTAGAATGAGAGGGTGGCTGGCAGACCGGATACATTTATCTCTAGCGGACAGAGGCGTAGCCGCGGGGGGGGGGGCGTTGGAATCTCCCTTGCTAAAAATATGTGAAAGTTAATAGAAAATAACAATAACTGGTTTCTATGTTGGTGGGAACAAGATACTTCCTAATCATATCAGTGATAGCACTATATTTATGCCGCATGGACAATGTGACCAAAGACGACAGCAACAGAAATTTACTTTAGATAGCGCTGGTACAACCATGTTAAGATATTAGGGACATGTTTTCGTTCCGGTGCTAACTTTGAGTGGTTTCCAAATTAGTGCAATATCTCCCAGTTTAGAGCATAACAAAAATCCTATTGTGTAGTGCCATAAAATGTCCAGAGGTTGGCCCCGTAGCTCACTCGGTAGAGCAGCTGCCTGCTGTGCGAGGGGTCCCGGGTTCGATTCCTGGCTGGGGGAATTCTACTCTAGCCAAGATTAATCCCTATCCGGCCCAGAGTCTGGAAGCATGAATGAGAGTGTATGATCTAATGACTAAAAACCAAAAGTACAAGAGTTACACGAGTTAACAGCACTGCCAAAAGGCAATACGTTCCAAAGGAAAGGCCGTCGATAAGACCAATGTAGTTAAAGGCGGGGTATAAATGGAACTAAAAAAATCTGATGTGTTACACTCACATGACTTTTTCTACTCTTGTACAAACTATTTATACAAACGCTTATTCTCCATCTACTTCATGTTAATCGAGATAAACATTTGCAGACTCTATCTTTTTGCTAAGTTTCTTGTAGATGTAAGGGGAATATATATTTACAAGGGAAATATAGAAATACAGTAGCCTTTAAGCACATACATATCTCTTAATAGCTGGTTGCTAGGTGCAGCACCATTCTCTTTCCCACAGATTAATACTCTTTGCATATCCAAGACAAAAAATGAATAACGAATTCCCATTTGAGAAAATAAGTATTGAAAAATTTAAGGGAATAACAAGTAATATCTCGAAAATGGTTCACTCAACAAAAAAAATGTATATGACATAAATTGTGTATTTTAACGCGATCTACATTTTTTAAATAGTAAAATTTTGTCTACCTCTTATGGTTTACCAGTTATGCAAAAGTCGTTCACAATGAAGAATACTTTTGGAGACATTCCCAGGAAATTCAAGATATACATTTTATTTGTCATAAAAATATCTTAAACATATGATATTTTAATCAAAATCGTTAGAGCCATTTTTGAGAAAATTAAAATTTTCGAAAAATCTTCGATGTAAAGGGTAATCTGGGGTGGGGGGATTTTCTTGAAAACCTTCGTGTCGCATCCTTGGAAGATACTGAACCTAAATACCAAGTTTGGTGTTTATCCGACTGTTCGTTTCTGAGTTATGCTATTCACAGACAGACATACACACGGACAGACACACACACACACGGACATGTTTCCAAAAATGCTTTTTTTTTGGATTCAGGGGGTCTCAAAACATATTTCCAGTGAAATTTCGGTATCGAATGTTTGGGTGGAATACAATACTTCCCCTACTTACTATTCGTAATAGAGAAAGTAAAAATGGCCAGCAGCGGTAATACAAAATACTTCACAGTGGTCATTAATTCTCATGTCACAAAACAACTATCCTAACTTTAATTCCAATTGCTGCACCTTAAACTATAAAATAGATTTATTTAACCATTTAAACTAAAGATTAATTCATATTTATCATCTGAATTGAATATAAATTGTTTCAAAAATGGACCCCTATACATAACACTGCTTGCAGAACAATCGGCAAGCTTATGTGACACATTGTATGACTGGTCCTGTATACATTACCACAGAAGGTGCAAGCCTTACACCCCCAAGGACTTACAAGCCAATGCCTTGGGTCAGCAGCCTGTTGAAGAACAAGCAAACTCTGGATCATAGCATATCCAGGATGGGTGATCAGCCCAATGGTGCTAAAGAAGAAGGAAATAAAATGTAGGGATGAGCGGAAAATTCACTGATCAAATTATCCAACCCAATATTCGCTTAGAGAGCGAGGAAAACCGCGAAAACACTTTCGATCAGGTTGCCGGCCCCGGGAGTTTGAACCCGGGACTTCCCGAATGCGAATCGCACACGTTACCGCCGCGCCACCTCACTCGGTCAGTATTAACAAAATGGAGTTACATTTTTGGTATATCGCAATGGTTTTACATATGAAAAAGTGTCTCTAATTGGGTTAGAACTCTTGTAAGTGTTCATCTCTCCTATTAAAGTCGCTATTATATGCATTTTTCTGTCCTAAGTTACTGTTATTTTTCATTAACTATAAGATAAGTGTGGAACTAAAGCTAAATGGTATAAACTTCCCCAGAAGAATCGTCACTGGTACTTACAAGTTTTGTATTCCATGCTTCATTCATCTTGAGGTTTAATTTTCACGCTACACTGCTACTGGTGATGTTGCATTGCCAATAACATGAAGGTGTGTTTGGAGACGACGGTCGCCCACAACGCTGAATACCACAACACTGCAGACGCCTACGTGCACTTTGTATTCAGGAGCAGTGACCTTGTCAGAAAGTATAAACTGTACTTGAGGACAAATGCGAAACGCACGTAGCATTACGCAAGGCTCCTATAATCTTCTTTGGAAACTTCTCGTAGTTTGTTACAAGAAACTCAGATGATCAAATCGGCATTTAAGATTTATTTCTCACTTGTCTTTACATAACCCCAAAACTCTGGTATATCTACCTACACATATGTAGGCGAGATTAAACCATAAATAATTGTCTCGAGATTCTTGAAGTAAAAATCTGATGTATTACATTCACCTGACTTTCTATATCCTCTATGATTTATTTTTATAGAGCCACACAAAATATTCTTACGAAACCTTATTTTTCTTTCTATTGATGTTGGATTTGATTGGATTGGCCACGAAGAGACTCGGTACTGATCCACATAGGGGATCTTTACCTACGCCCCACAAGGGGGCGTCCTCGGGAGGAGGGATGAGGCAAGAGGAGACATCGAGCGGCCTGAACCAGGAGTGACGGCACAGGAATGGCAGGGTCCCTAAGTTTCCAAATAGAGACACCCCGACAGGTAGACCGAGGACCCCACCCCGCACAGAGGCGATCCAACGCCCCTCAAGGGGGTTCAGATACCTCCCGGCAGCCAGCCGAAAGCCGAGGGACGGAGAGAGTCACAAAGAGCATCCTTTTCCCCTATCACAATGCACTGAAACACCGACGCATCCAACGCTGAAAGAGACCAACGGATGAAAGATAAAGTGAAATGAGAATGGAAATAAAATGGAGAGACAGGAAATTCGAGGGATATGAGAATCATACGCAGCAATCCCCTGGGGACCCGGGAAAACCTCCGAAAAAAAAACCATGGGTTAGGAAGATCGGTCACGGGTAATGAGCCCACGGCCTCCCGAATGCGGGCCACAGACAAAAACCGCCTGATCCATACCTCTCGGTTATACTTGATATTAATCTAGATAACTTAGCAGAAATCGTTCCTTACACATGGTGTTGCATGCACAGGAGGATTAGAGTAACCCGAATTGGTAATCAAATATTTAAATACCTGTCACTATTTGTTGCCTTAAAATTACATTCTGTTTGCATGACATCGCGAGAGAAGTGAATAGCGACAGCAAAAAATTGTGAAGTTTTGAAAGTTTCAAATCAATAATAAATGATAGCGCAGAAATGAATGATGGCACAAAAAAACTACGAGAGACACTATTTATATTTTGAGCCTTGGCAACCCTGAATGTTGCAGATGCCATCTGACGTTTCAAATGGAAAGTTTGACATGTTTTACCATAATCTACTTCAAACATTTTGTCAATAGAGCGTCATTTGTTTTGTTTACACTAACATGAAAATTGTGTGTCAACAAAAACATGGAATTAACTCGTGAAAATGTTCGTGCAATGATTTATTACGACCTTCGACGTGGATTATCAAGACAAAAGTGCATCGATCAACTAACTTCCACATTTGGCGACAAAGCTCCATCCTTTGCCACTGTGAAACGCTGGTATAATGAATTTAATCGTGGCCGCCGTTCACTCAATGATGAAGTTCGTGAAGGTCGTCCAAAATCAGTTGTTGTGCCAGAAAACATTGATGCTGTGCAAAACCTAATAATGAAAGATCGTCATGCGACATATTGGAGATTGAGGCAAACCTAAGCACTAGTTCCACCAGCACACATAAAATATAGCATGATTATTTAGCCGTGAAAAAGGTTTGCTCTCATTGGATCCCACATAACTTTACACAATCTCAAAAAGATGCTCGTGTCGATTGGTGTACAAAAATGCTCAAGAAATACAATGACGGTGCCTCAAAAGACGTATATAAGATTGTAACAGGTGACAAATTATGGATCTATGCGTATGAGCCGGGACGTAAACAGCAGTCGACTGTATGGATGTTTCAAGATGAAGCAAATCCAACAAAAGTTGTTCGCTCTCGTAGCACTTCCAAGCAAATGGTCGCCTGCTTTTTCAGCAAAACTGCCATGTGGCAACAGTGCCTTTAGAGGAACGTAAAACGGTCAATGCCGAATGGTATACAACCATTTGTTTGCCGGAAATCTTCGGTGAAGTAAGGAAAACCAACAAGAACCGTAGGATACTTCTGCATCTAGACAATGCGAGCGCACACACATTTCGTCTAACAACAGAGTATTTGAAGGCTCAAAAATTCGAATTGATGGGTCATCCGCCATACAGTCCTGATTTGGCCCCCAATGACTTCTTTTTGTTCCCGAACATCAAGAATAAATTGCGTGGACAACGATTTTCGTTGGCAGAAGAAGCCGTTAATGCCATCAAAAACCATGTTTTGGAGGTGTCTCAAGAAGACTGGAATAAATGCTTTGACAAATGGTTCAGACGGATGCAAAAGTGTATTTATCATAAAGGAGAATATTTTGAAAAACAATAAAGCAGTTTTCAATCAGAAATTACTTTGCTTTAATTATTAGGCTCAAAATATAAATGGTGCCCCTCGTATTTGAAATAGACTGATGTTTTAAAGAGTTGTACATTTTAAATTAATGATTACAAGTTATACAAGGTATACAAAATTCCTTCCGGATGAAGGAAATTTCACAGACTATTCCTAGAAAATTCAAGATACACATTTTATGTGTCATGTAAATTCTTAAATATATGACATTTTAGTAATACTGTTATAGCCATTAAACATTTCGAAAACTTCTCTGCGTAAAGGGTAGTTTGGGTAGAGGATTATCATGAAAATCTTCGTGTCGCATTCTTGGAAGATGCTGAACTTAAATATCAAGTTTCGTATTCAACCGACGTTTCGTTTTTGAGCTATGCTGTTCACGCACATGCAGAGCTTTTTGTAAAAATGCTTTTTGGATGCAGGGGAGCTCTAAACATGTGTTTCGGGTGAAATTTCGGTATAGAATTTGAGGATGAAATGCTATACTTCCTTTATTTATTAAAGGTAAAAGTAAAGAAAGGAAAAATCTGATGTGGCATATTCATACGACTCATAAGATTGTATTCCTCTGGTATGACTCACTGTCACTCTGTTTTTCTGATATATAGGGTCTTTCAATAAGAGTGTCCTATCTTTGAATTTAAATAAAAAACGTTCTATAAATGATAGAGGTTTATTTCTTTTTTTATTTTGGAACATAATTAATGTCATTACGTGTGGAAGAGAACATCAGTTAAGTGACCGCCGTGACTTCGTTGGGTTGCGCGTATACGGTTGACCCAATTTTCAAGACAGAAGAACGTAAATTAGGTCCAACTTCACGAATAACACGCGTGATGTTATACATAAGATCATTTACTGTTTCTGGCTTGTTGACATAAACTCGAGATTTAACATAAGTAGTAATCCAACGGCGTTAAATCACATGACCTCGGGGGCCAGTTAACATCACCACCACGGGAAATGTGAAACCTCTGAACTTTTCCTTTAAAAGATCCATTGTATCGAGGCTAGTATGACATGTGGCACCATCTTCCTGGAACCAAATGTTTCTGAGATCCATACCATCCAATTGAGGCAAAAAATAGTCCTTTATAAGAGCCCGGTATCTTTCTCCATTGACAGTTAGAGCTTCTCCATCTTCATCTTGGAAAAAATATGGACCAATGATTCCACCATACCAAACTCCACACCACACAGTAACCTTTTGGGGATGAAGTGGTCGTTCTTGAATCTGAATTGGATTGCGATTGCTCCAATAGCGGCAATTTTGTTTGTTAACACAACCATCCATCCAAAAGTGGGCTTCGTCGCTGAAGATAATTTTTTGACAAACATCTAGGTCAGCTTCCAATTACTTCATAGCCCAGTCAGCGAATACACGCCGCAACCTATGGTCGTTGGGCTTTAGTTCTTGAGTTAACATCATTTTGTAAGCGTGAAACTTCAAGACCAGATGCAGAATTCGCCAAGTTGTGGTCGGCGAAAACCCCAATTCTTGCGCTCGACGGGCAATTGATTTGTTTCCGTTCTCACGTACACTCTCACGAACGGCGCCTATGTTTTCGTTGGAGCGCTTACGTCGATTACGTATAGGCGTTCTTTGATCGCTGACAGAACCACTGCTTTCAAATTTATCGATCAAACGCCGAATCGTTCTCTCGCAGGGACGATTATGCACACCGTAAACTTCACGCAATACACTAAGGTTTGGCGAACAGTTGAATAATTTTGATAATAAATGTTCACAATTTCTACGCGTTACTGAATGCCGTAACGTTCCATGGCTATTTGTCAATAACAACTGTAACCACATGAAAAAAATGACTACTGTAACTCAATAACAACGGCAGCTATCACATGTTAAAGGTAGGACACTCTTGTTGAAAGACACTTTACTTTGAAGCCAGCCGTTGGTCGTCACTTTTGAAGCTGTACCCGTTACTTCAATATCTGCTGTTGATTCTGCCGCCGGCTGCTACAATGGTTGGCAACGATATCTTTCTTTCGGGGTGTATGTGGGCGGGTGTGAAAGGATAACACCAATATAAATTGACTGAGAAATTTAATGTGATCTAATACTTCAGCTATTGAAGCGTGTTGCTGACCGTTTGAAAATAAAGAATGAAACAGATTATGAATCGTAGCACCTGAAACTATAACAATTGAATTATATACCTGATAACTTCTGCAGTACCAGTTTTATGGTTTGAAATAACTGTTTTTGCAATAAAAGAAACTAGAAGCGCAATTTGTCGTGAATCGTTAAATTGCCTACCGGCAAAACCCCTCGCTAAACATAAGCGCGTCACTGATCGCTTAAAATAACACACAAGTAATCACCAGATTAAGTGACAGTGTCACGAATGTACGCACGAATGTGTACACGAAGAACGTGTCTCTGATTAGAATGCACGCCGTTATATTAACTCAAGCTCCGCCTACGTATTACCCCCACTAACGTTACTTCGTATGCGCTCCAATCTCAAAACTCTAAGTATGAATGTGTGACACTGTTACTAGGCGGACCTTCCCAAATCCAGAATTTCACTACCTTTCTTTTTTTCAGAATTTCTGCGTACGTGATTATTCAAACGTACTGAACTTATAACTTAACTGCATTTTTTTTTCGAGTGGAGGAGAAAATGATTTAATCACTTACCCAGCCCCGATGGGAGTCGGGACTGAGAGTGTGGGGCTCACCAATAGTCGGCATACCCACTAAAAACTCCTCCACCGGAAGGAAAATAAAAAGAAGGAAAAAGAGGAATTAGGTGTGATAGTGCGGTTGTACCGCTGTTGCACCGGCGTATTCAGCGGTATGGATATATTGGCCGGACGTGAGGGCCTAGGCCAGGTAAAGATAAGCAAGTAAGTGATCTGCGATGCAAAATGAAGATTACAAACACTGTTTCCAGAATTTTAAGCTGCTCTTTATTACGTTTCCCGTCGCTCCAATCATTAAACTCGTCCGTCACGACTTTCCAGCATCTTTATAACACTTTTTTTACACTCATATTGTTTAAATGGATTTTCTTTATCTCTACCAACAAACATTTATCTCTTTCGCTGATGTTTCCCGCCTTTTCCTATCACACATAACCTTATCCATGATCGCGTCAAGTAAATCGTGCAAACAAAACAATACCTCTGGGAGTAGTGAGCTCTTACTTCCGTAGTCGTAACTAAAAGAGTAAATTGTAACTAAACTATCCAATGTTACTTCCGGAGGGAATTGCTCCCGTAGCAACCTACTTCCGTAGTACGACTTCTTTAGTAAACTTACTTCCGAAGCAATTTACTCCAGCATGGTGCACGCTGTCCTTAGAGAACAAATTTTCCTTCTGTACAGCTATTTGATTAACATATTTTATACATATGTGTATAGGAACTTAATCAAAAGGAATAAAACAGAAACGAAAGTTCCACATTTAACAGATCAACACTACATAACAGGAACAGTATTATATTTCAGAATAACAATCATAGAATAGGATAAAATGAAACTGAACTTGAATTAATTTTTTGTTTGTTTTGTGTTTTGCTGTTAAGTGTTCCCTTGACCAATATGTGATTATTTTGTGCTGCCTTGATTCTGAGAACTGCGTTTGGATTTTCATCACACAAATTACTTTGCTGACCACGTTTTCTTAATTTCAAACTGGAGAAGAGCTGCTCACACATATAAGTGGTACCGAACCTGCGCAAGGTTTTAGCTGCATTTTAGGGGAGAAAATCGTAAACTAGGAAAAGATTGGTAAAAACCAACCAAGTCCACCTTGTTATTAAGCCTTTCTTTCAGCACTCTCTCACATGCAGGTTAATTTCTAACTGTAAATTTACAGGAACTGAATCAACATCTACTGAGAATGGGATAGGAAATAGGAGGGTTGGAACTTAAATAGTGCAACTATTTATTTACAGCCGATACAAAAGAGTTACATGTTAGCAACCTTTACTGCCCTTCAAAGTAGTCAACAGCGTTGTGTATAACCCGTTGCCAGCGATGTGGAAGTCGTAGTATACCTTTAGCAGAGCCTGTTCTGTTGATAGTGCGAATGGAGCGGTCTACTGCCTGACGAATCTCTGGAACAGTTCTGAAGCGAATGCCACGAAGTGGTTCCTTCATCTTCGGAATCAAATCAAAGTCAAAGACTTAAGTCCGGGGAGTATGGTGGATGGTACAGCACTTCCCAGTCCCATCGACCGAACAAAGCAGTCACAGCTTGCGCTGTATGTGCCCAAGCATTGTCGTGCAAAATGATGGGTGGATTCTGCAGAAAGTGTTGCCGCTTCTTTCTCACAGCTGGTCGCAGGTGGTGCTCCAAAAACGAACGGTAATACTGTGCATTGACGGTCTGCCGTGGAGGAATGTAATGCGTTAGGATAACACCATCACAGTCGTACACGAGAATCATCGTAACTTTCACATTGCTGGGGCTCTGATGAACTTTCGATTTTCGTGGCGACCCATAATGATGCCATTCGTTCGTTTGGAGTTTCAGTTTTGGCTCATACGATTTGACCCCTGTCTCATCCAGCGTTATAATATGGCGTAAGAAAGCCTCTGCTTCGCGCTCATAGTGCTCCAAGGGCGTTCTAGCAGCGTCGTAACGCAACCATTTCTGCATTTCCGTCAAATCATGCAATTTTTCGCATGCCCAGGCGTTCCTTCAGGATGTGAAGCACAGTCGTATACGCTAATCCGGTTTCTTGGGCGAGCTCACGAATCGTCTGGCGTGGATCGCTGTCCAGCAACGCGGCAAGAGCATGCACTTCTTCATGACGCTAGGACGACCTGCCCGATGCATGTCTGCCACAGTTTGCCGACCATCGTTGAAGGCTTTTACCCAAGTGCCACTGTTCTGTAAGGCAATGCAGATTCCCCGCAAGCCTCTTGAAGACCTTGACGACACTGTCGTGCTGTACGACCTCTGGCACATTCAATCTTGATCCAGCCCCGTTGCGAAAACATCGTGACAACACTACGTTAGACCGCTAGCTCATAAGTAACTCTGTTTCTCTCGACTGTGCGCACGCAGGTGAAATGGGAAGGGAGAGTCCATTTGCTCTGAAGTAAGGTAGGTATGTAACTAACGTGTGCCATCAGCGACAATATTAAATTCCGTTGCATAGCGTCTCTACAGCAGTGTTGTCACTTAAGTTCCAACCCTCGTATATCAAATTGTGTTTCTAGACTTTCAAGTCCTGAAATCGTATTTCAATTTGTTCCTGCAATGTAGTAGGAATTTCTTCATAATCTATACAATCATGCTGAACCTCAACTTGAAGAAGAGAGATGCGGCGGTATTTATGTTATATTTATTTATTGAGCCCCACGTTTGGGAGCCAATTTGCGATGGTAAATTTATAATATTATTTGTGTATGTGTGTTTACTTCACACGGTGAAGCCATTTTGTGACGTGATTCTTTGTTAGGTTTGTAGCTCCATCTGGTGTTAGCAATTTGCGGTAGTATTAGTGTTCGTTTGAAAGAATGCTACTGTTATTTTATTTAATTTTTGTTCACTGTCCTCCGGCTAGCTATGATCTTTTGGTCAAGCACTTCTCTTTATACAGGTTGTGTAAACGGAAGGGAGTCTCTTATCCAAAGATAACACTGATGAAAGAATTTGTTTTACACTTTTATTGTCGAACACATTTACTATCACATTTACACATTGATCTAGACACTCGCCAAACTGAAACTGTTATAATAACTTCATTACTGATCACTCTTAATTCGCGTACTTCAACTTTTTGTATAATTAACTTTACAACACTTTAGATTTTTCATAATTCTGCTACGCGTAACTTGTGAATCGATAGCCGACGTGTAATATTTCTGCTGGACTGAAGGCGACGTGTATCATACAAATATTTTCGACGAACTGACGGATTCTACCTCTAACCTAGCTTTTATACTCCTACACCCAGATATGCCTAAAGATTATAACTGAGCTGCAATTGGCTAATAAAACGCGCCAACATTAGCGTCTATTTTTATATCCAATGAAAATTATAAATACATATGCTCTAGGGAAATGTTCCAGAAGATTCTAAAGAAAAACGCGCCAACATTACGTAACTTCCTCGTTTCCAATAATGATAAACAGCTCACCCCCTCGCTGCATTATTGCACGCTATTATTGTCAGTTTCAGTAAGGCAGTATAAACTTACTTCCCAACAATAATTACAATCAACAAACATCTCAAATCAATGTCACATAATAATGCATATTCATACTATAATCACTCTTTACATTTAAATAATTTGTGATACAAATTACTGCATCAGAGACAAGCTTTGGACCGTGGGAAGTACTTTTATTTGCAAGTTGATCCACAATTGAAGTTTCATTTTGAAGGCCTTAATTTTATCCCACATTTGAGTTATAACCTGTCATTTTGCTTTAAGAAATACATTAAGTACGTTCAAATGTGAAGCCAAGTCAGCAAGCAACGCAAGATCCATTTCCATTTTAATAATAATAATAATAATAATAATAATAATAATAATAATAATAATAATAATAATAATAATAATACATTTATTGCAGCCAAATAGACGTAACTGGGAGATAGATTACATTGGTGGTTTACATATTTGCATATTGGCATATTGTCTTTGTCCTTTTTGTACAGAGTTTAATGTGGTAACGATCACAAGTATTTTTACATAACATACATTCACAGTCTGTTTGGTTCATGGAAGAGTGTGTTTTTGCATATCAGGTGGGGGAATCCGTGGAGTGCCAGCCTAGTGATGACGTGTCTCATTTCATGAACGGTCTATCACGGCTCCTGTGCTGTAGAAATCTGGTTGTATTTCTTCTCTTTTGCAGTCAGTGTTGCCAGTATTTTTACTTTCTCTACTACGTATAGTAAGTAGGGGAAATATTGTATTCCACCCAAAAATTCGATACCGAGATTTCACCGGAAATATATGTTTTGAGACTCCCTGAATCCAAAAAAAAGCATTTTTGGAAACATGTCCGTGTGTGTGTCTGTGTGTGTGTCTGTGTGTGTGTCTGTGTGTGTGTGTCTGTGAACAGCATAACTCAAAAACGAACAGTCGGATAAGCACCAAACTTGGTATTTAGGTTTAGTATCTTCCAGAGATGCGACACGAAGGTTTTCAAGAAAATCCCCCACCCCAGACTACCCTTTACATGGAACATTTTTCGAAAATTTTAATTTTCTCAAAAATGGCTCAAACGATTTTGATGAAAATATCATATGTTTAAGATAATGTCATGAGAAATGAAATGTATATTATAACTTATGCCATATACATTTCTTTTGTTGAATGAACCGTTTTCGAGATATTGCCTGTTATTTCCTTAAATTTTCCAATACTTATACTTTTTCTCAAATGCGTTATTCATTTTTTTTATATCCTGAACATGCACAGAGAATGGAATGCGCCACATAGCAACCAGCGTTAAAATATTTGACTATCGCTTAAAAGCTACCATATTCCCCTTGCATCTACAAGAAAATTACCAATAAGATTGACATCTCGATATCTCGATTAACATGAAGCATATGGAGAATAGGCGTTTGTAAAAATAGATTGTACAAGAGTAGGGAAAGTCATGTGAGTGTAACACATCAGATTTTTTCTGATGCACTGGTGTTGGGTAGAGGCACACTTGTCCTAAGGTCTGAATCCTTGAAATAGCACTGCATCGGCAAGTTGTTCAGAGCTGTGACGTCACCTATCACTGCCCGGCGGACGGACCCTTGGCTCTGCCAATTCCCCTTTGCTCAAAAGTAATATACCTGTCATTGCTTGTAGTAAACCTTGTAGGCTATCACTGTAGCTGAGTGCAATTGTTATTATGCCACTGTTACCCATGGCGTTTTCAAATAAGCTGAGAAGCTGCAAGTTGCTTAGGGGAAAGACATCCGGATCGTTTCCCATTACTTTCTTTATGGGCGTAAGCATAGCGCCCAATTCAGTAATTTTCTTGATTTCTTGATAGGATAGCTAGCTTTGACACTTGCAGCCCTTCCGTGACTGATACATTCAGGATTTGGACAGAGTTTTTCATTATCTTCAGCATTTATGTGAACTGTGTCACTGTTGGTTAACAATACTGGTGTTTTGGATCCTTGTGGATTCACCTCTTTTGGCGTCTGATTAGGTAATTTACGTTCAGAAGAAGTGCAGTCTGTGGGATTTTTGGATGGCACCTCGAGATATGTGACATTGGATATGATTTGGTTTGTTTGGTTTGGGGTCTTGCCGCGATCACCTCCTCGTCCGTTGCTGTAGTCTTACCTTGATGCTTCTCCCGTTGGTTCCAGAAGTTCGCCGTGTGTTGGTTCTCTTCACTTTTATCCTCGGCTAGCTGCAGTAATTTTCTTTAAACTATATAGGAGCATGGACTTATCCTCGGTAAAGGAAAACGTAGATCTCGGGTGGTGATATAGGAAGACATGGACGTACTTTGTTTATGAAAAGATGACACTGCCGTTTCTCTTTATTTAATTAACACTCGTAGTATACAACACTGGTATTGCCGCCGTAAAATACTGTCCACCGCTGTTAAACTACGGCGCGGATATGACACGAAGTTTAAATATGCTTATTATCTCTTTACGAGTAGCGGATCTTAGGTGTGTTTCTAAAACTATCTTTATTCTCTTTTTGGCGCGACATCTCACACATCCTGCAGCATCTCTCCCTGGCCACACATTACGAAAACTGCCTCGAATTTGCTCCGAACAGATCCATTTATAGTCGCAGACTTCTGGGGCTGCTTCCTTTCCTATTGGTCCATTTTTAGCGCCATTCGACGCGTCTAACTATTTCGAATAAACTTCCAGAGATCTCATTGGTCCAAGTTTAATATAAATCGCGGCTTTTCCTACATTTACCGTTAGGCTATCTGTCTCGCTCACTTGGTCACGGCGAATTATCAAATAAAGGGACAAAGGCGCTACACCCTCGCTGTAGGAATAATGGCACTGCGACCGAAGAGAGGTAATAAAACTAGGTTTTCTGCCTTCGGAGGCACTATTCCTGTAGCTAAAACATTTCGTCGTGGACAGTATTTTAACATAGCGCTTAAATTATTTACATTAAACCATTTATAACTCTACTAATATTAGTAACCTAGATAGATACATAACGTTAAATCACCCTTCTTAAAATATACAAGCAGTATGAGAAAAAGATATTTACATAGTACGATTTAACATCAATAAAAGTTAATTAATAAATTATCTGTAATTACAGTTCTTGGGCTCGGCCTAGAGTTGCCGTTTCAGTCTTTACCTAAGATGGTGTTGGTAGAAAGAGCTTATAGTGTTGAAGAGGGAACAGAATTGATGTTTTCAGGGGACAGAGTTTTGCTTTCTTTTTCTACTGTTGGCTTCAGGGAATTAGAGGAGATCGGATTTAGTGTTAGGATTTTGATCAGAGTAGCTTTCTGCCCACTGAGCTAGGGCATTGTTTTTAAGTTGTCCTTCAGATTTGCATAAAAGGCACACGCGAAACTGTGCATATTGTCCCTTCATATTCAATTTGTAAAATTTCTGGAACTTTGTTCATGTCCCCATGAGAAATGTCGATTTACCTTCGGAAACTCAGGATATTCAAGAATCTAGAAAGGGATAATCCTGCTCTGATAGGAGACGGACATAGGTTTGATACTTAGATTTTGTGGCTGGTCATCAATGACAGAGGGATTACTAGTCAAAATTAATAATATTATCCTTTTGTTTTTTGTAAGAAGGAGCCGTAACTCCAAATATACGAGCTGTGATTTTAAAGTAAGTACCAATAATTTTTTAAAAAATAACAGAGCATTATTTTCCAAATACGTCATTATCATTCATTACCTTACACCTTACACTACTTCTCCACATAGTCACTGCCATTATTCATGCAATTGTCGTAGCCGGAAACCAGTTTGTATGCCTTTATTAAGGAATGATGCCGCCTGTGACGAAAGCCAAGTCCGCTTCTTGTTTCCCAACATCATCATTTTTGAACTGTTTTCATGGAATTTCTTCAGATGAAGAAACAGATGAAAATTGCTTAGTGCCAAATCCGGACTGTAGGAAGAATGGTCAATTTGTTCCCAGCCAGATGATGCTATCAGATATTGAGTTTGTTTGGCTGTGTGTGACCGAGCATTGTCATAAACAAATTTTATCTGTGTCTTCATTTTCTAAAACTGCTTTCTGTGTTCAAGGGCCTCAAAACATGTATTTCCGTTGAAATATCGGTTTTGAGTTTTGGGGTGGAATGCAATACCTCCTCTACCTACGTACGCGGTAGAGAAGGTAAAAACTGGATAAAGTCGCAATGTCATAATTGCAGTAGGTGCCAAATAGCTCCGTATCTTCAAAAAAACTTTCCTCAAATGACCTGAAAATGACGTGCTTGTTTTTCATTGGACTCCTCCAAAGTTTTCACTTCACAGTACACTTTCCAAACGCAGTTTACTTTTTGACCCTACAGGGTCTCTCTTCAAGCCTGTTACCTCCTGAATCGAGACGATCACAAGATCCGTGGTATTGCTAGGTTTCCTTGGAAATAAAATTGTAATATTAAATTGTGGCTAAACCTTTAGATTGTAGCGGACTGGTATAGTGCTTCCTCGTATACACGTGATATCTTACCTTGATAATGAGTTCCAGGTTGAAGTTCTCTGCCTCGGCCGTCAGTGCCCGTTTTAGCTATGGATAAATTCCTGTTCCTAGCTATTTGTGTCTCAGGATATTGTGGGTGAAGGCAATTAATAAGCTGATTTCCTTTAACGATTTGATTTATTCTAACACAACAAATTATCAAAGCGGCTAGCAACTGTTCCCCTTTGAATAATAATGAAGTACCTAATCTATAAGCTGTATCATACTTTCTCCCACTACTTTCAATGTTGCAGTGAACTTAGCTATCTATGTCACACGCTACCTCCCCCACCCACACACACACACGTGCGCGCTACAGCACCTATCACCAAAATAGCTCACTGAGAGAATATGAAAGAGTGTTGAAATCTGGAGCGAACCTTTCCTTTATACCTTGCTGCTATGGCAGTAACATTCGTGCCTTTTTACCGAATCTTTTTTGCGATTGGTTATTTGCTTGGCGTGCTATAGAAGAAGTCGTTCACTTTTAAGAGTCAAGCTTCTGTCTGACTCCTTTGGTAAAACCCACTATCTCTGTCTCACTCACAACTCTAGTGTCTCATCTGACTCTTTTCTAACTCCCTTGACTTTCCAGGAATTGTACCCCTATCTCCGTCCTTGTTTTTGCTCTGACCTCTCTCTCTCTGCTAGGCGGTATTTTGCTTAATTCTGTGTCCATTAGCGTCTGTATGTTGGTGGACTTTTAATCCTGCCGCTAGCTCACCTCCTAACTAATTACAATACATATATCTACATTTTATGGTACAAGTTATTTTACAGTTTTATATTATATTATTACACATTCCTATCTTGATTATTGATTTTATGATTTATATTGCTTGTCCTGTTGGGTGTATGTTCGCCTACAATGCGATAAACGTGCATTAGACAAAAGTTTGTGTACAACATTTATGTGTCAGTGCAGGGTCAACCATTTATATTAACTGTTTAATAAGTTACGTCATTTCAAATAATTGATATTGATATTTTGGGGGGGGGCGGTGAATGGCTCTTTATCCACAAAAATTACATTGGGAATATTTGTTACACCCACAATGTAACTTCCGATTAATGTACTACACAATCCAATGACCACTTTTGTCAATATTGCAAAGTTAGCCCATGTAGAAATTATCAGTAAGGACTCCCATTCGGGCAGATACTATTATTTTCAAGAAGATGAAATGCTATCACATAGGATCATAAACAGTGAAGAACAAGACGGAAAATGGTATATGTTAACGTTTAATCAAGTGGTAAGGAACGGTAGAATAAGTGATTAAGTACATTGAAAGGTATAAATAAATACATATAAGAGAAAACATAAATAGATAAAAAAATCTTTATTAAATGTATATGATTCATGTGCATGTATGATACAGCTTATTGTGAAATGAGTTTTGAATATATCTTGTTACAAGTCATTGAAGTTAAAATGATTGATAATGTATAGTGCCATAGAAATATATACAATTACCTCATTCTATTGCATTTTTACTAGATATGTACAAAATTAATCTATAGAATGGATTAGTGTCTTAGCTCTCAGCATATCATCAAAAAGAGCTGTTGTAATGAATGTAAATGAATATGTGACTATGAAAACGTCCAATAAAACATTAAATGCTGCAAGATGTACTAGAATACTGATTTCTTGTTGAGCTCAATCATAATCGTACATAATCACACTAATTAAAATAGATTAAGTATTTAAACAATAACAAGTTGATTATTACCAATTAGCAAGTGCCATTTCTCATTTTTTTCATGCAAAAATATAGAAACAATATAACGTTAGTCATGGACGATTCCTCAGGTGAAGCTAGTGAAAGGCCACTTCAGCTGTTTTATAACTAGGTGCATTCCAATGTAATTTTATCTCTATTTTAAACATTTTATATTTAAATATTCCACTACTCACATAGAGGAATATAATCATACTTTATGGGCCGGTTTCACCAACAGAGGCTAAATTTTAACACAATGTTAAACTGATTTAAACTGAAGTTAACACAAATTCTGTTTCATCAAACAATGTTAACTTTAACAACGTATTAAAGTCGGTGTTAAGTTAACATCCCCATACCCCTGTGTTAAGGCGTTTTAACAAATGTTAGAAACTGGAAAATGGCTGCCGCAAACCAAGCTGTTGATGAGAGTTTGCTACAATTGGCATTTTTGCTTGTCATTCCTAATAGAAGAGTAGTCGTACGTCATAATGAATTTGAAACCCTGCAAAAGGAGGAATTTTTAAAGCAACATAGACTGTCCAAGGGGTCATGAGCATGGTTTTATGGGAAATACGAGAGGTTAGAATACTACCAACAGAAGCATGCCTCTTTTTCCTAAGATTAATTGGGTACTTAGATTTTATGCTACTAACATTTTTCATTTGCTTGTGATAATATTGGTATTTCCAAAACTA
Source organism: Deroplatys truncata (assembly GCA_030765065.1). Classification (NCBI taxonomy): domain Eukaryota; kingdom Metazoa; phylum Arthropoda; class Insecta; order Mantodea; family Mantidae; genus Deroplatys; species Deroplatys truncata. The sequence goes on along the minus strand of JAUKNL010000023.1, from coordinate 290,514 downwards.
CCGTTTGTAGGTTTATCCGGAAGGTTTCCAAAGCAATTGCTTTAAGAAGCAAACTATTTTTTTCGGGTCTGCTTGATTAATCAGCGATAACATGTTTTCGTCCACCTTAGTTTCAATGCAGTGTCCACCACCAGTTTTAAACCGCCTTAAACGCTCTTCGCATCTAACGTTTCTGGTGCAGCACTTCATGTTAGCATAAAATTGCCGCAGTTCCTTACTGGACTTAAGTGAAACACCTTCATTCCAATTAAATTACTCGTGGATTTTGTCCCAGGCTGCAATCTTATCCTTTAATGTAAGAATGTCAGTTTTTTCGCACTTGACAATACGTCTATACTTATTAAGAAGCGTTTCAAGCGGTGAAAGATTTATTTCAGTTGACATCGCGATTCTAACCTCAAACAACCGGGAAAATCACATCGCCATTGCCATGGATGTAAATAGTTGTCGGCTACTGACTCAGAGAGCGCGGCGATACGCAGACAAAAGTGCATCGGAGTACGTTAGGAAGCAGTGTAGTTCGGCCACCGTCTTCTCGAAAGCTAGCGTTTGCAGTTGTCTTTGACGTTAACAAAATGTTGCGTGGGTCGCGTTTGTTTTCTGTTGTGTTTACTAACGTAAAGTGGCTTCACTTTAAGTTTAAAGGAGTTGTAAACAAGACCACTAACAAGACAGCACCTTATTGGCTGGTGGGCAAACTACAACTTTTCCCGCTTAGCATGTCGTCTCTTCCTCTACATCGTAAACATTTTGTGGTTATTCTCGTGCAGAGAAATTTAAAAAATAGTTGTAACTGTTCAATTTATGAAACAACACGTCTTTGTTCAGATTCACCTCTAACTAAATGAAGGGTTATAGCAGAGGGTTTAAGAGGCTATGCGCAGGTGCTGCAGTTCGTTTCCGGATAAGCCGCCAGTGTACTTTTGCAACGCGTTTAGAAAATATTACTTTAGAGAGTGTCATGACTCATGACTGAGAATCCTCTGCCACTGTGGAAAACAAACGCGGAAAATGGAAAGAAGACAATTGTGCTTTTAACAAATTCTGTGAGAAGTAGCCACCTTTAATCGACAATGAATATGGTTGGCCATTATTTAGCAATAGTTGAACTTCTTTGTTAGTGATGCAGAATTGTTGCTCGGATTGCTTGAGTCGCGCTTGTTTTCTGTTCTGTTTTCTAACCTATAGTGCTCATTATTCATAAAAGGTTAAAGCAAAAGTGGTATACTGATATTAATCATTAAATGAATGATTCGACATTCTCCTCTTAGTGTATCCCCACAGCGATGAAAATGATGTGTTATAAGTGCAACAGATGTCACTATGTCATACGCTTGCTCTAACGTAATGCTGGCAACATATGAATAACTAATGCCGCCAAAGCCGGTAAGATACTCAGCCTCAAAGCGTAGTCGAGGGATATTTTTTAGAAGGAGAGGAGTGTAGCAAGTTACGGCCGAATGATTCACGTTCGCAGAAACAACAGCACATCGCATATTTAGCGCATTTCACTTTTTATTTAGGTTGGCAGTACCCACTTTGCATGTGATTTATCGGGAAAATGGCTACGTTTGCTGTGTTCCTCTCGCGATTTGCCTATATAAGTAAAACACCTAAAAGCGGCGGGCAGGTGCACACCAGATATAGAAGAGATCACATCCTGTTCTAAACTCACTCCCTAAGGTAATTTATTGGCTTTCCTTTTGATTTTATAAGCATTTTCAACGGGGATACTCTACGAGGAGATTTGCTGAATGACTTATAAAACCTGAAGTTAAGAACTAGCTTTAATCAGAGACGCTGAACTGCTCAGGTACAACTTTTGTCTACTCTTGGTATTATGTGTTAGAAGTTTAGGATGTGAGGTAAATGTAGGCATACAGTTAGTGATCCCCAAGCTGCGCGATGTACGTATTCACATTCTATCTGAAGCCATTTCCTCTGTCGGGTAATTAGTTCCCGTCATCCTCCACGTGGTGTTGCCATGTGCTCGGCGAAGTGCTACATTAAGCTTTGTTTACTTCTGCTTTAAACTTAAAATGGTACAGAAACACACTTGAAAGATGAGAAGGAAAGACGGAAGGGAAAACAACCAGAGTGGGTGGCCGACGGAAATCGAACCCTGGACCTCCCAAATGCAAGCCCCACACGTTACCGCGGATTTATTCCTAGGATAATACAACTTCCAAGGTTTAATTTTGTAATGCCCAATGATAGTTGCGAATTATCAAAGCAGCTTGTGCACAGTCGATATGTTTTGGGTTCAGAGTCAGCTCAACCACTGAGAATCCCAATCACCACCTCCAACTGATTTTGACATTGAAACGCCCGTTCAGGGATCCACAGCTGGGGTTAGTCATGGCGGTGATATCTGCTCCAAAACAAAATACTTTCCCTAGGAGCTTTTCATAGCACGCTCATTGTTAGGTTGTATTCTCCAGTGTAGGTTCATCCAGGTCTCAGATGCCCTCAGCAGCTACAATTTATGTTTTACCGCCCTATGGTATTACCAATAATTCGTCACATCCAGGCTTGAGTATGTTTGACCTTGCCATGGTATATCATAGGTTACTTATGTGTTCTGATCAGGTATACATGCCATTTCTGCCGGATACAACACCACTGCCACATAGAAATCTCGGTATAACCTCTAACTCAGATAAAGCAAAACTTTAGGACGTTTGATGTCCTTTTAAGTCTATGATGTTGTATCTACGTTTTCTTATTCACTTGTATTTCTAATTTTGTGTTAAGTATACGAATGAAAATTCGATAAAATAAAATAAAAAGGCAAAAAATTATTGCAGTTAGTTGGGGTTTTATAAAGCAAATCTGCATTAACTGAGTGATTCTACACAATCAACCCGTTCTTCTATTATTGGCATGTATGCATCTGAAACTTTTATCTTTATAACTTATTTTGCTGTACATGAGAAAATCAACAGAAAAGCAGAGCTTTCAAAGCCTCTGCTTTGTTTGGCAATCCAAGTTAACATGCTGTGCAACAAACAGGCTGAAGCTTCAGTGTAAAACAATTGAATAATGGCTATTAAAATTATAGAGGAGTTAAGTGGAAGATAATTTTTACTTCATCAGTTTACACTCCACATATCATGTCACCCAACTATGGTTTGTTTCAGTCCAATATTTTTTTAAAGAAGGAAGTTTAATAAACTCGGAAAATATCACAAGCTTTTGTTTTTGATTTGCTGAAAAAATTCGAATTTTGTTATTTTATACTTATTTCTGCTCTGTAAAATAAAACAGAGTTTCTAGCATAGTTAATACAGATTGTGTATGTGTTGAGATTCATGGCACTTTAGCGAAACAATGAAATCGATATTTAGTTATCACATTTAGAATAAATATAAGTCAGTCATTTAAAAACCTAACATGTGGAAGCTTAGAAAGTTGCAAGGAATTCCATATCGCATGGTCAAAACAGTAAAATACTTAGTGTATTAACTGTTATTACTAACGCGCTACTCTTGGCAACAGGCGGTCTCTTTGCTTTCATATATTTACGTAGGTATTTCCCGCATAATGGGACTAGTTTCGCGAAGAATTTATTAATTTATTAGTGCCTAAGTTATTTACACATTCAGAGTCTGTTAGGATTGCCCTGACCACTTGTTTCCCAGACCTCCGATATCACATTCCCTTACATTCTTATATCCTACAATCTTTCTCACTCTCTATCATTTCACACATATTTTCTGCTTCTCTCAACTTCCTATTTCTATTTTTTTTCTCGATTTCCATATAAATTCTCCTAAACCTCTTACCTGAGACATCTATCCAAAAACATTTCAGTTGTTATTCTTGAACCATTTCTCTTTAACAAACATTTTCCTCCATTCATTTGTTTCTTTACATACCATCATGATGTGTATTCTATCTCAGTTTCTCCACACATGGGACATATTCCTTCATAACATTACTTCGGAGTCCCCCAAGTTGCCATACTCCTAGCCTAAACCATGCTATTGCATCTCTTTCCCTTTTATTACAAATTGCTAGGTAATTTTCTTTTCCCAATTCTGTCTTTATCAGTTTGTAAAATACCAATGATTTCATATCACCATTCCTTGGCCTCAACTCTTGCTTATCAGTGTCCTTATACATGTCTCTGGTTATTTTCCAAAATCCCTGTATCACTCAGGACTGTTCCCATATATCACCTAGCCCTACTCTTTAATTTTACTCAACCGGAACAACTAAACCCTGCTCATATGAGGCAATCAGTTGCCTGACAATGTGAGTCTATTCACTTCAGCCTGGGAGGATTTATGGTCGAATACAAAGCTGCTAAGTTGCCATCCTGAAAAGCAAAACTGACACTTTCATTACTGTGTACTTTCGGCACTTTGAATCCGCCTGTCGCCAAGGATAACGCAAATATTGTTTGTCAGGTAACAAATGTTCCACGACATGTCTTGAAACCTGGCATTTTTCATTTCTTAAGCTGAAGAGTATCTTTAAAAGCTTGAAAATTCATATTAGATGGCGGTGTACAACGCTCAACACTTCGTTTCACAGTTGGACAAGTATATGAGCGTGTCCCTTGGCTTTACCAGCATATGTTCGGTTTTTAAACGACTGATCTTGTCATAAAAAGATATGTTGTAGTCATAGCCTCATCCCTAAAACAGCTATGTCACTATTTTTTAAATGCTGGAAAGACAGAAGATTCGGATTCATCAGAGAAAAAGTGTCCAAATATACCATTAGGATGTTGTTCTCTCCATGGTTCGAGATTGGGAGACGGCAGTTGTGAGCAGGGTACCAACGGATTGCTGTAACATAATTTAAAGCTTCGTTTAATACAACATAATGAGAAAGACTGGCCGTAAAAGTCAAATGGAAAGTGTGTTTGACAGAGTGACTTACTATTTCATTTTTAATTATTTATGATGGAACTTACCTGTGAGATATCAGCTGAAATCCTCTCGGTTGCATTTGTTGCACGTTGTCGCCATTATCACAGATCAGACGCGATATGGAACCTTTCCTCAACTCGTTCAGTTGTTCTGGAAGACAAACAAAACATGTAATTTATAATAATTTTATCATTAGTCATATACAAGCTTTATTCGTTTTTAGATTATACTAGAACTCAGCGGCTCCCAAACTGTGGGTCGCGACCCTCAAGGGGGCGCGGTATTCTATCTGGGGCCTCGCAGTGGATGTTTGAAATTATTAATAAATCATTTTTATTGTTAATTATTATTATAACAACGGGGAAAATGGAATTTAGTTACCTATTACATATTACATTCAAACACAATCATGTTTTGTATTTAAGAAGCATATTAATACTACAATTTCACAGTAAATGCTCATGTACAATTGTGTATTGTAAACCATTAATTATTACACTGCACATCGGGATGATAAGTGATAAGTATGAGCCTGTTTACTATTAATTAATCGTTCAGTGTCTGGCTGTATATTAGTAGCACACATTGTCTATTCCTAGGTTTAGTCTTGATGTTCATCATTGACGAAAATCCAATTTCGCAGAGATATGAGGTGAATAAGCACGTTAGTGCGGCAGACACCAGCGTATTCTGTTCTTCTTGCTAGCCAGAACTGATGCACATCTCCCTTCAGGAAAGTCAGTTTTAAACTTTGGTCTGAAGAAAGCTCAATTAATTTATCCTGTAACTTCGTGCGAAAAGTTGTAAATTAATGATTAAGCAGGGAAGTGAATGGAGGGGTCGCCAATAATTTCATTATCGAAAAGGGTGTCGTGTGTGCAAGAAGTGTGGGAACCGCTGATCTAGGTGATTCAGTTCTTCGTATACGGGATGAATCCGAACTCTACCGACAAACTTTCACAAGTGATTCAGGGATGTCTCTGAGTGTTTTGATAAGGAACCCATGGCCCATTACCGGTAATTTCATTGTTTTCCTTTTCTAATAATGCATCCACATTTGTATGTGTTTACTCTCGAAAATTATTATTTCCAAACAAAACGCAACCTTTTCAGACGTCGCCCTTCGTGGTGTAGTGGTTACCATCTTAGCCTCTAGTTCCCGAGGTCGTGGGTTCAAACCCGGTGGAGGGCGAAGGAAGGAAGCCGGTGGTCCCGTGTCGCAGTTTTAGGGCACGTAAAAGAACCTCAAGCCTGATAAAGAGGCCTCTGTGCAAAATTTCCGGTCTTTCACGCCCAATATATAGAGTAGTTAAATTATATTCGAACCCACTCGCGGCCTCTCTCTACTGCGCGAGACAGCCAGCAGTCGCCGGGGAAATTACGCCGGCAGAGGCGGACTAAAATCCTTACCTTATAATACATGCTGGAAATTTTGACCTTCTGCTCTCAAACAGGCAGCATATCTCTTGTGAATATTCTCGCTCACTCTCCAAAGCTCAGCAGCAGGAATTCTTGTGATTTCTTAGACAATGTTTTCTCTAAGTTCCTGTAGTGTACGAGGATTGGAACGACACACTTTGTCTTTTAAAAAAACCCATAAATAAAAATCTGCATTTATTGTTTCATCAAAGAATATGGGCCCTATTATTTTTCTAAAACTTATCGCACACCACACTCCAAGTTTCTGATCATAATGAGGCACTTCATCCAGTAGCACAGGTTTTTCTGAAGCCCAGTATCGACTGTTGTGAGTATTCACACGTCCAAGATTCATTCATTCATTCACTGTTTAACCTCATTTTATGTAGGACTTACACCCCCAGGACTTAAGGCAGGTGCCTGGGGTCAGAGGCCCGTCGAGGAGACACTCATGGAGCAGACAGAATGTCCAGGGTGGGTGATCAGCCCGATGCCTGGTATGGGATGAAGGAAGTAGATGAAACGAAATGGATGAAAGGAAAGGTAATGATGGAGCAGTTGGTGGAATGAATGGTGGAGGAAACCGGAGAACCCGGAGAAAACCCGCCCAGACGTTCATCAGTGAAAAACAAAAGTGTGGGTCAATGAAATCCCTTTCTACGGATTGGAAAAACCAGTTACAATATAATTCACACGTTTAGCGCGAGCGATATCAAAAGTTAATTCTGAGGCCATTTTGCAATCGCTTGACAGAAGAAGAGAAATCGTGTGGTTGGTTGCAGCAAGATTCTGCAACAGCACATACGGCTGCCGAATCATTACATGCAATAAGGGAGGTATTTGATGACAGAATAGTGTTGATTTGTGGCCCCCTCGTTCTCCTGACCTAACGAGTTGTGATTTTTATTTATAGGGTTCTTTAAAAGACAAAGTTTGTCGTTCCAATCCTCGCACACTACAGGAACTTAGAGAAAACATTGTCTAAGAAATCACAAGAATTCCTGCTGCTGAGCTTTGGAGAGTGAGCGAGAATATTTACACGAGATATGCTGCCTGTTTGAGAGCAGAAGGTCAATATTTCCAGCATCTAAGGTAAGGATTTTAGTCCGCCTCTGCCGACGTAATTTCTCCAGGGACTGCCGGCTGTCTCGCGCAGTAGAGAGAGGCCGCGAGTAGGTTCGAATATAATTTAACTATCCTATAGAATGGGACGCTAAGGACAACAGCAGCTAAGGAGCGTCTATAAATAAAAAACTCAATTTAAGTATTTTCAGAGGGTCCAAAACCAAGGTTCTACTCCTGCTCAGTCCTGTCTCAGCTTTTATTTAATGCAGTACATTACTTTGTAGTACGTTGTTAGTGATACGGTAGGGATAGCTTTACTTATGCAGAATTAGCCGATAAACACTTCGTCTACGGTTTTACTTGATGCAATGGAAGAGCGGCACAACGACGCTATGCAGAACTGTTCCCTTAGCGACGGCAACCTCATCACACAACATTTGCAGCTGATTGGGCCTTATTTACTACCCGACAGACTGAATGGAATAGCTTACCAAACGTTCCTTCAACATACCCTCCCACATTTTCTGGGAAATGTGTCGCTGGTGATTCGCAGGCGTATGTCGTACCAACATGATGGAACGCCAGCACTTTTGCAGTGAATATTAGGGAATACCTTGATGAACATTATTAAAAATAATTATTTCCGAGATTTTGGGCCGTGGTCTGGAGGTCATGTCGTTATTACCTGACGTTACGCAGCACATTTTGGTGGATATCCTCAGAGGGCACGTGTGATCTTGTTCTGCGACTAAACTGGTGTTGCAACTTCAAATTGTTGGAGAGGTGGGAGAGGGGAAGCAAGTGGGAGCTAGTTAAAGTATTTATCGACGGAAAGGTGTATAACAGTGGTGTATATAAAAAATCTGATGTGTTGCACTCACATGACTTTCTCTACTCTTGTACAAACTATTTTTACAAACGCTTATTCCCCATCATGTTAATCGAGATAAACCTTTACAAAATCTTATTGCTAATTTTCTTATAGGTGCAAGGGGAATATGGTAGGCTTTAAGCGATAGTCAAATATTTTAAAAGCTGGTTGCTCTGTGGAGTATTCCATTCTCTTTGCATTACCAAGACAAAAAAATGAATAACGAATTTCAGAAAAAAGTATTAGTATTGGAAAACAAACAAATAACAAGGAATATCTCGGAAATGGTTCACTCGAAAAAATGCATTATATAAATAGTTTATTTTAACGAAATCTACACTTTTTTGTATAGTAAACTTTCGTCTGTCTCTTACGGTTTACCAGTTATGCAAAAGTCATTCAGAATGAAGAGGACTTTTGAGGACATTACCAGAAAATTCATCATATAAATTTCATTTGCCATGAAAATATCTTAAACAAATGATATTTTAATCAAAATCTTTAGAGCCATTTTTGAGAAAATCAAAATTTTTGAAAAATGTTCCATGTAAAGGACGGTCTGGGGTGGAAGAATTTTCTTGAAAGTGTTTGTGTTGCATCTTTGAAAGATACTGAACCTAAATACCAGGTTTGGTATTTATCCGACGTTTCGTTTTTGAGTTATGCTGTTCTTTTTTGGATTCAAGGATCCTCAAAACATGTGTTACCGGTGAAATCTAGGTATCGAATTTTTGGGTGGAATTCAATACTTCCCCTATTCTTCCCCTACTTCCCAACTCTCTACAATTTGAAGTTGCAAACGGTAGTTCAGTCGCAGAGTAGCTATGAACAAGATCACAGGTGTCCTCTGAGGATGTTCACCAAAGTGTGCGACGAAACGTCAGGTAATAGTGACATGACATCTAGACCACAGCCAACAATCCCATGAAAGCCTTTGATGAGCAGTTCAGGCAAAGAAGGATTGATCGCGGTGTTCGGTCCCACGGCCAGAACGGTCACCAGATCTGACACTCATGGAGTTTTTCTTCAGGGTTAACGTGAAGAACATATTTGCGGGACTCCTGTTGACACTGATACAGATCTGATTGCTAGGATTGCAGCGGATGCTGACGATATGCGCCAATCATTGAAGTAGGTTAATTTTTATGGTGGTGTTGTATTGTAGTTCAACTACTGGGGAGCCGAACTTGAAGTAGTTGCAACCGCACTATGGTAAAAAGTTTCCGGTAGCCTTCGCCCCAAGTTTAAAAATATTAACTTTGTAATTTGACTGTTTCTTTATATATTATATATTTATGTTTGCCTCGCCTGCGTCAGTATTATTGTTAGAGACATAGATTTCTTTGCAGGGAGTAGTGCGGCTAAGAATGTAGACTTACACAGATGATAATTTATACTTCACTCCATTTATTAATTCTTTAAACGATTTAAATAACGCTTCACTGATATAGAGAACTGTAAGATTCTTTTGTTAAATAATTGCACTTTTTAAACACGTAAACTATTTTCGTTTCACACGAATACGTATTAAACTTCTCGAGGACGCGTTTCGCGTCTGGTTAGTAACCCTGTCTACAAGCAACTGACTTCTGAATTCGTACTATTTGCCCTATTTCAGTTTCTGATTGGCTAATCCTACTCCAATAGAATACTTTCATTTAACTTAAACTTCTTTCTGGTTGTTGATTGGCTATTTTATAAACTGTCTCAAAATTATATTATTGTTTCCAAGAATGACTAGTAGCATTATTAAACCTTCTAATTCATTATTGCCTCAAGGCTACCTCATTGCTAGCAACTTTTAACCTATTATTCTCACAGCTCCTACATTATTAAATTACGTAATACATTCACATAACATTATTAAACATGTACATAATAATATAAACATTAATACTATGCCTGTTACATGCATTTTTATATTATATTATACACATATTGCTTTAAGGCGGGCTGTTATTATATTTTATATTATATAATTAGACTGATATCATTTAAGTGTTAAACACTGCTCCATCATCTGGCATAATAAAGCATATGCGACAGTCCATGAAGTTTGTCGTGATCGTGGCGGTCGACATTTTGAATAATTACTTTAAACAGTGTAACAGCGTAATTTGGGTTGCTTCATGTAATTCTTTTTAATGTTTGGTTATCTATCCTTAAAAATAAATAGTTGAAATTGGCAGGAGGTGGCGAACCGTGATGTAAACACGCTCTTCAGTAATCAAAGGTTATGTTTTGTTTGGAAACAATGTTCCGAGTAAACAGATCAGAGGTGGTTGAGTTATTATTACAGAACGGAAACAATGAAATTACTCGGTAAAGAACTACCGGGGACCTAGGGTTCCTTATAATAAAACACTCAGAAAACATCCCTGAGCAATTTTTGAAAGTTTGTCGTTAGAGTTCGAATTCACTCTGTAAATAAAAAAAGAAGTCTTTTTATACACATTCTTCAATAAACTATGATTACAAAATCTTATTGTACTATATACTTCATATTAATTCAGATAACCATTTGTAGAAATACTTTTACTACATATTCCTTGTAGCTACAGCGGGCTTAGGATAATAAGTAGGCTTTAGCGATAGTCATCGCCCTCCGTGGTGTAGAGGTTCCATGCTTAGCCTATAGTTCCCAAGATCGCGGGTTCAAACCTGACGGAGAGTGACGAATTTTTTCGGGCGTAAAAATCCTTAGCATGGTTTCCTTCGGAAGGAAATAAAACCGGTAGTTCCGTGTCTTAGATTAGAGGCCTCTGAGCAAAAGCTTAACGGGTCTTTCACGCCAAATATAGAATGGGACGCTAAGGATCACAGTAGTTGAGAGCGTCCATAAATAAAACTCAATTTTCAATTTTTAGTGATAGACAAATCTTTTAAGAGCTGGTCGCTACGTGATGAGTTGATGACTTCGAAATTCCGATATTTCTGCATGACCAAGGAAAAAAAAAAAGAATGCGTGACAGTCTCGCGAGTTAGAAGTGAAACTTCTTAGGTTCTAGCATTTGTTGACGATTTTATACTTCAGGATTAGAAAATGGTTATGTGGAATTTGATTTAGAAATATATCTCATAATTAAATGAAATATTTCTTTCATTCATCAATTTCCATTAATTCATACTCTAAGGAAGAAATTCTGGCTTTATGATAGCTGAAGTACGATACAAATAATTTAGACTGTATATTTTCTAAATAACGACAGAATGCTTCTTCGATGGTAGTGCCTGATCTGGTTGAAGACTGAGCTTTGTGAGTGTTCAATTTTGAACTTGAATTTTTCATTCAAAAATCTTATCAGTGGTTGAGCTTCATATTACGTCGCGTTCAGCTAATGTTCAGTATAATGCGCAAGCATCTACTTGTACCCTATGCTACGTATTAATACAGTACACGCGGTGCATGCGCGTAGACTATCTATGACGCAGGCATGCGACAGAGACAGTAGAAATGAGTCTCCCTCTCTTTCTTCTCAACTGCTGGTCTCTCAATCAGGCCATCTCATGCGTTTCACTTTTCGTCTGATCCAGGCCAATTTGCTATACCGCGCCTAAACAAGTTTCACTTTAAAAAAAATAGAATAAGCACTTCCCAATTGAGAAAAGTATAAGTATTTGAAAATTCAAACTAATAACAAGGAATATCTCGGAAATGGTACACATAGGATAGACCATTTAAGTTGAGACTACAATACCTCCAAAACTAAGCGTTGTAGAAAGAAACGTCTTGAATAAAAGTTGCTTGATATTATGGGGGAAAGTAACTGCCACTAGTGGTGTTTGATTTGAAGGACGTTTTGAATCGTCATTTTAGGGTCAATTTCATTTTTTTAAATGGGAACTTACCTTTTTTATATTGTTTTCTCACTCATAAAAAACTAAACAACATTTATGTAAACCAATTGTTCTTACAGCAACGTAAATAACAATGAACATTCTGAATCCTGTGTACGAAGAGCGCAATGAATGTTTGGATCATTCATGGATGGTCATTTGAGGGTCATTCAGAGTTCACCAATCGACGTCGCCAGGTTCTACAAACCTGAAATACATGAATGAAACAGAAGTGATGGAGACAGGGAATGATGAACAGGAAATTCATGGTAGAAGAAGAATCACGCCTGCTTTCGCCGACCAACCTGGGAAATCCACGAAAAAACCCAAGGTAAGGTTGGCCGGCCCAATGGGATTCGAAGCCGAGACCTCCCAAATGCGAGTCTCCCACATTACCGCAGAGGTATCTCGCTCGGTTGGACAAACATTCAGCAGTTCCACGATACCAAAGTCCATATTGTTCCAAAACAAAATAGATGGTACAGAAAGGCGACTACACAACTAAGGGTACATATCAGCAACTTTCTCAACAGGAAGTGCAGGAAGTCGACTTCATAACGAAAGTCATCTGTCTGGCAACACTGATCCAGGTGAACCAATAAACCTACAGCAACCATCATACTAAAACCAAAAAGTTAAAGTGATGTATAAAATAAGCCCAGAATAAACTGAATATTAGTTTGTAGACTACATATGAAGCAAAGAAGCTAAAAGATCAGAAAGTTGATCAATTATATCTACAGAAACCAGGCTTGAAAATAACATAAGTTGGGAAAAGTGTTTTGCTTTCCCAAAATGAATTGCAGCAGCTCTTCACTTTCGTATTTGAACCATAAAACACTAAGAGTTGAGTTCCTTACCTAGAGTAAACTGGCCTGAGTTCTCACAGAAGAATCTGTCTCCGACTCGGCTTCTGAAGAACTGTTCTGTAATCACACAGAGGTATGTTGGACCCACGAGGGCGGGCAGAGCCAGTTTCTCCAGCGAGCCTCCTACAACAAAATCGACGTCTTCGGGGTGGGCATACAGTTGTTTCAGATGCTCTACATTCTGCAACACAAAGTGTTAACAATTAATATTTATTAGTATTACACAAATAAATTAACTTTCAATATGCTATATACATTTCCGTTTGTAAAAATTGCAACACCAAGAAGGAAACGCAGGAGTTTAATACCACACGTTAGGTACATGACAAGTAACAAATGATAAACTTTTCAAAGCTATACATGACCTTTGAGCCCTAATATTCAGTATTTGGTGTGGCCCCCATGCGCTGCAATTAGAGCTGCTATACGCCGTGCTATTGAATCAAAACGTTTCTGAGTAAGTTCCTAAGGGATTTCCCTCCACGCAGCTTGTATTCGAGCCCACAAATCCGTGACACTGGTTACTGGAGCACCGTGACGCACCAGATGCCGACCAACCATATCCCAGACATGTTCAATGGGCGACATGTTAGGCGAAGGTGCAGGCCAGGGAAGCAATGGTACCCGTCGCTCTTCGAAGAAGGCTTGTACATTCCTCGCAATATGTGGCCGGGCATTATCCTGTTAAAATGTGGCCCGTGGAGATGCCTGAAGCAGGGGGAGTACCTCAAGCTCTACAACCACCGTTAGGTACTGGTTACTGCTCAGAGTGCCCTCAATTCGTAGGAGGCAAGATCGGTTGTTGTAACCAATGGCGCCCCAAACCATCACACTTGGTGTTTGTCCGCTATGCCGCTCAACAATGCAGCCCTCCAGGATGCGCTCACCACGGTACCGCCGGCCATCACTGTAGGACACGTTGAAGCAGGACTCGTCCGAAAAGACTACATTTTGCCACTCAGCACCCCAGTGACGGTGTTCACGTGCCCATTGCAGTCGGAGGAGCTTGTGGTTTCTGGACAATGGAAGCCACGTAATGTCATGCATGCAACCAGTCCAACCTGCAGCAGACGGCGACGAACCGTTGATGCATATAAGTTCACACCCGTTGCAGTGCTCCAGCGTCGAGCCAGCACTGTGGATGGAGCTGTACGGTCCGTTATGGCCATGCGGACAAGATGACGTTCATCCCGTGCTGTGATCATGTTCCAAGGTCCAGTACCCGCTCTTCGCTGTGTACAACCTTCATCTATCCACTGCTTCCACACAGCTTCACTGTCGTAGCAGCATGCCCTGTACGAGCCGAAATGTCACGGTATGACAAACCCGCTTCCCGGAGACCGATCATTCTGCCCCGTTCGAACTCACTCGCATGCCGATATGGTTCCCTTTGACGTCGACGAGGCATACTGGCGCTCACTTTATTGTTGCCACCTTGTTTTACAGCTCTACACTGACTACACTGGGCGCAACACTGACCTTGTCGGACGGACACGAGAGGGCTCTGCTCGGCCTACGTGTACCCCATCTCTCTGCAAACCTAATCACTTATTGCTTGCACACTCTTCTACATTTCCACCAAGTTTGGAGTTATTCGGGAAATTCTTTCTTGGTGTTGCAATTTTCACAAACGGTATCGTATTAAGCAACAAAAACAATCAAAATATCAATTTGTCATTTCTAAACTCTAAATAGTAATTGGCTGCTACAAATGTAAATCTCAGCTACAACACTAGGTTGTATGTATGGTTATAGATCCATTAAAGTATTTACCGCAACCACCGCCATCGGTTTATTTAACACCAGGCGAGCCAACTGTTCAATAGATTTCTTTCTTTCCCTACCATTCACCTACAGTAGGTAGAGGAAATATTGTATTCCACCCTTAAGTGTCTATAGAGATTTCACCAGAAATACATGATCTGAGGTCGAATGAACCCAGTGCGCTTTCTGAGAAAAAGGCACGCGTTTTCTATGTGAACAGCATCATGAAAAAAACTAAAATCAGACAAATACCGTATTTCAACTTAAGCAGACAATGTTTAAGTATGCCAGGTGGGGCTCTTCAAGAAAATTCGTCCTCCCAACTAACATTTAAATGTAAAAGGTTTTGCAATTTTTATTTTCTCTACCACGTACGTAATAGGTAGAGAAAATATTGCATTCCACCCAAAAATTGGACATCGATTTTCACCAAAACTACAGGCTTTGAGGCCCCCTGAATCCAAAAAGCTATTTTTAGAAAAATGACCGTGTGTTTGTCTGTATTTCTGTTAACAGCATAACTCAAAAACGAAAAACCGGATAAATACCACACTTGGTATTTACGTTCAGTAGTACCAAGGAAGCGACGCAAAGATTTTCAAGAAAATCCCCCCACCCCAACTACTTTTTCCATGGAACATTTTTCGAAAGTTTTATTTTTTAAAAAAATGGCTCTAACGGTTTTGATTACATTATCATATATTAAACATATTTACATGACAAATAAAATGTATGTCTTGTTGAAGTTTTTTGGGAATAGCCTGTAAAGTTCTCTTCATTCGGAAGAGATTTTGTATAATCTTGTGTAACTGGTAAACGTTAAGCGATAGACGAAAACGTACTACACAAGAACTGTAGATTTCCTTGAAACACATAATTTACTTCAAATAAGTTCTTCTGCGGCATAAGCCAGTTCTGAGATATCTGTTATTAAAGGCTCAAATTGTTCAATATTTGTCATTCTTCGGAGGTTTTATCGACTTTCAGTTATTTCTCGCGATTGCGTGGAAACAGGCCAGCATATATCGTCCAGTTCTTAAACATTTGACTATCGCTATTCCCTTTGTATCTATAACGAAATGCGTAATGTAGCTATTTCTGTAAAGGTTTATTTGGATTAAAATGAAGTAGGTAGAAAAATAAGCTTTAGTAAGAATACATTGTACACCCACTAATAAACGATAGAGGGTAGAGAAACTCATGTGAATGAAACCCTTCAGACTTTTTTTCTCATTGATAGCTGAAATACTTTTGATTGAAATATAATAATATACTTGTGATGTTAATGTAAGCAGTTAAATGTGCACCTTGAATTTCCTGTAAATAGGTTGAGAAGTCGTCTTGAAAATACCTGAAGTTTGTATAACTGGTAAATCATAAAAGACAAAATATTTTGTGTTGAATACAATTTTTCGTAGCGTTAGCTACTTTTGAAATACTCCATGCTGCTTGTTTACACTTTCCCGAATCTGATGGACATACTTGAAGGTTTGTGAGCCTTTTTTTTTCCTTTCCATGGCGAGAGCTTGTTACCAAGTCGAAACATTTTAATACTGTTTCTGTATATTCTAATGTACTATTTCCAACGCTCCCTCTATGTCAGGGACCTTCGGAGGAATCTCGTTCCCCAAGCTGGAAGCTGAACCCTTCATTAGCTGGAGCACCCAGCGAGTGGCGTCCGTTAAGGCTGGTTCACAACCAACGAGAACGGTAACCAGAACGAGAACGGGAAAGTTGAAATACATGTATTCAAATGGGAGTGTTCACAACCGACGGGAAGCCTTCCCGGACCCCGGGAACGGGAAGAAGAGTTGCCCAATTTTTAACTTTCTCGTTCTCGGGCACGGCATATTAGATCCCTATTGTGCATATTAGACTCTTCACTCTAGAGGTTATTCTAAGCGGCCGTGACATGAAACAGCTACTAGTGCTCTCTATAGTCGCAAGCTGGAAACATGAAACTGGAAGGAATTAGTAGTAAATGTGCTTCCTAACCTCATCCCGACACCCGCAAATCTAATCAGCGTTGGTTCCTCTGGTGAAGGGATCATTTGTAGTTTGTTTATATGCAACTCAAAACTGGCTATTACCTTGAAAACAATGGCAAAAGCTACAAAGAACAGCTAAAACCGGTGGAAATGAAAAAAGAATAAACAATTTTAATGTATGCCATTAAATAAAGGAATGAAAGTTTGGCATAACTAGAGGGATCGGAAATGTAATGAATATGCATTTAGATAATGTTTACTCTATCGAATTTTGACGTTGGCTTGGCTAAATTGGAAGTAGGTGAAAACATGTCATTGGTCAGTTAAAAACAAATGAAATCCCAATGCGCAAAATCGACTTTCACTTTGTGATCGATATGCATTCCCGTTCTCGTTTTCGTTCTGGTTACCGTTACCGGCTGGTTGTGAACCAGCCTTTACTCCCAATGGTAGAATAACAATGTACATGGCGATGGGGGAGGGGACTACAGCTAGACAGAGATGAAGAAAGGATAGGGGCCGGGAATCTAACTACGAATCCTCAGTATGAGAGCTGCGAATGAAACCACTGAGCTAACCCGGCGCCAACTAAGCAATTATTGCTCTATCTAAAATCATTCTTAGGTAAAAATATATCGTGAGTAGTGTAATGTGGACGGAAGAATCACTTTATATATGATAAGTATACGACGGATTCGTGTGAATTTGTCATTGGTATGGAAAATCGTTTACAAAAATGTTTACAAATGATTTTTCTCGGTGCGATTCACTATTGATTTTACAAATAAGTAAAATCCAACCTAGTCAGAAGAGGATGCTGGAAGTAAGAATGTGACATCTGCAAAAATTCAAGTAATTAGTTACCTGTTGGTCCATAACATCAAGGAAGTCGTCGAAGGTATGTGCTTTAGGTAGACCACAGAACCCACGATAGTCGTTGTAAGAGGCAAGTCCATGATCACGTCCTCGTTGAATATCAATGGCTCGTAAATCCTGTCCCAAAGGCTTACCATTCCGAAAGAGGAACCAGGTAGTCTGAAAAAAGCCAATAACAGTATGAAATATGAAGTAAAATACGACGTGTCAGGAAATTCTCTCCGCACTGATAAGCAAACATTCAGGAGAAGCAGATAAAAATGTTGGATTTTCTGGTACATTGCTAATTGCACAATTATGCAGAATTGTACAACTCGTGGAGAAATGCAGTATGTGTCACGGTCATGGACAAATCATTATTCTCTACATCATAAGTCGCCATGCATTATACGAGGCTGCCCGTTACGTCATCGATTAATGATAAGCAAGCTACTGGTGGGCTATGCAGTCTATCATAGTCCACGCATGTGTTTTGTATACTGTCAACAATTGTGGTGGGGTCGCGGTAACTTGACCGACTCGCAGTCAGGAGGTCCCGGGTTTATGACTAATCTGAGCAAAAGCATTTTTGCGATTTTCCTCGCTAGCCGAATGCTGGATAATTTGGTCCGCGAATTTTCCTATCATCCCTTTCATCGCCACATTTCACTTCCTTCTTCACCGCCATTCCAGGCTTTGGACTGATCATCCATCTTATAAATGCTGTGATCCAGAGTTTGCTTGCTCCTCGGTAGGCTACTGACCCAAGGCATTAGCCTGTAGGTGCTTGAGGTGAAAGTCCTGCAACGAGGGTAATCAGTTAAAGAGAAGACAAAGAGATATATGGAGAGGGAGAGAGATAGAACGGTATGACTGTGAGTAAAAAGGAATTTGCTCCATGTAGCAGAAATACCTGTTACCACATTTGAATCAGAAAGATATGTATATACTTCCTTTACGAGCAAAGAAACAGAACCAGCAGAACAAGTGTGAAAATAATAAAAAGCATGCATCGGAAAATGTTGGCATATTTACGTTGACAACACACTCAATATTCACACTAATGAACCCGTAGATGATCTGAAACCGGTATTTCGCCAGGATTGGAATCTATATATGAGCCAGGTCCGGAAAATAAACAAGAGTATTAGTATTTACAGAGAAAGTCAAAGTTACTTCCTGGTGTTACCAAACATCACAAAACAACGTTTAATCATACATTTCGATAAGTTACTGTATAGACGTAATCCCAATAACTTTCTTCATCCAAAGTCAATACGATACACTCTCGTTTTTCCTGTAGTCATATAACCTCACGACAGTATACAAATTAGCGGACAAACTCACACTAAGTGGTGGCCCTCGAGTGGAAAGAAAGTAAGGTTTTTTACTTTCTCTACTACGTATAGTAAGTAGGGGAAGTATTGTATTCCACCCAAAAATTCGATACCGAGATTTCACCGGAAATACATGTTTTGAGACCCCCTGAATCCAAAAAAAGCATTTTTGGAAACATGTCCGTGTGTGTGTCTGTGTGTGTGTCTGTCTGTGAACAGCATAACTCAGAAACGAACAGTCGGATAAACACCAAACTTGGTATTTAGGTTCAGTATCTTCAGAGATGCGACACGAAGGTTTTCAAGAAAATCCCCCCACCCCAGATAACCCTTTACATGGAACATTTTTCGAAAATTTTAATTTTCTCAAAAATGGCTCTAACGATTTTGATTAAAATATCATATGTTTAAGATATTTTCATGACAAATAAAATGTATATCTTGAATTTTCTGGGAAGGTCTCCAAAAGTATTCTTCATTGTGAACGACTTTTTCATAACTGGTAAACCATAAGAGATAGACAAAATTTTACTACATAAAAAATGTAGATCGCGTTAAAATACACAATTTATGTCATATACATTTTTTTGTTGAGTGAACCATTTTCCAGATATTGCTTGTTATTCCCTTAAATTTTCCAATACTTATTTTCTCAAATGGGAATTCGTTATTAATTTTTTTTGTCTTGCTGCACCTAGCAACCAGCTATTAAGATATATCTCGATGCTTAAAGGCAACTGTATTTCTATATTGCCATTGCAATTACAAAACAAGGGGAACATAGTAGGCCTTAAGCGATAGTCAAATATTTTTAGAACTGGTCGCTATGTGTAAAATTTAATTCTCTTTGCATGTCAAAAAATCTTTTCTGCAAACGTTTCTCTCGATTAATATGAAATAGATGGAGAATAAGAGTTTGTAAAAATAGTTTGTACAAGAGTAGAGAAAGTCATGTGGCTGTAACACATCAGATTTTTTTTACTTTCTCTACAACGTATAGTAAATAGGGGAAGTGTTATTGTATTCGATACCGAGACATCGCCGGAAATACATATTTTGAGGTGCCCTGAATCCAAATACCAAACTTGGTATTTAGGTCAGTATCTTCCAGAGATGCGACACGAAGATTTTCAAGAAAATCCCCCACCCCAGACTATCCTTTACATGGAATATTTTTCGAATTTTTTTATTTTATCAAAAATGGCTCTAACGATTTTGATTAATATATCGTACGTTTAGGATATTGTCATAGCAAATGAAATGTATATCTTGAGTTTTCTGGAATGTCCTCTTCATTCTGAATGACTGTTGCATAGCTGCTAAACCGTAAAAGACCGGCAAATTTTTATTCCATAAGAAATGTAGATCTCGTTAAAACATACAATTTATGTCAGATACATTCTTTTTTTTTTTTGTCGAGTGAGGCATTCCTTGTCATTGTTTCAATTTTCCAATTTTACTTTTTCTAAAATGGGAATTCGTTATTTTGTTTTTATGTCCTGGATATACAAAGAGAATGACATGCTCCACATAGCAACCAGCTCTTAAAAAAATTTGACTATCGCTTAAAGCCTACCATATTCCCCTTGCACCTACAAGAAAATTAGCAATAGGTTTCTGCAACTGTTTATCTCGATTAACATGAAGTAGATGGAGAATAAGCGTTTGTAAAAATAGTTTGTACAAGAGAAGAAAAAGTAATGTGAGTGCAACACATCAATTTCATAAGAGATATGTGAGATTTTTATCTGCTTCTCCTGAATGTTTGCAAGCGAGCTGAGATCTTGTCTGCTACTTAAAATCATATTTAAATTGGCAGCAGAAGCACGTTCTTCAATGGGTAACGGTAAACTGAAGGGTAGAGTGCAGCAATTTGCCTTTGGGTAGTCTGAGGCAATGTGTTTTGCAGTGCCCGTGCCTTTAGACAGTTAGTTGTTTCTGTCCAACAATATATTTGTGATAATATTTGGTATTGAAGACAGGGTTTTTTGAGGTGAACAAGTTTTTCGCGAAGGTTATCGGTTTATGTAAAACGTAAAACTAAAATTTCGCGAGTGTTTTCCTAATACCAAGCACCCAAGTTGGAATGATGTACGAGATTTGATAGATTTCATGCGACCGGCACTGTTCTAGATGCATCGAGAGTGGCAGTCCTACTATTCGAGCACGCGAAAAACTTGATCAAATCCTGGGTATATTGCTACGAAGTCCTACAAAATCAACTCACAAGTTAGCTCAAAAGACCAGAATGTCTACGTGTATAGCCCATAAAGCTCTAAAAGAACTCCAATTGTAAATATGCTGTTTAATTTATAGCATTTGAGCTGAATTTAATATTATGAATCCATTAAAATTTAATGGAAAGCTTTCTTTTGGAAGAGTTAAATTTGCACACCCTTGATTTTGAGAGAGGATGTAAAATGGATAAATCTCTGTAATAAGACATGAACGCACATACATAAAATGATCATGAATTAAAACAAAGTAATTATAGGAAGATATTGCAATACTGGGAATGATTCCGAGATTCATAAATATGCATGGATTTGAAGTTTAAACAAAACTTTCTTTACAAATGAAACATGGTTTCATTTATCCGGTTACGTAAATTTATAAATTAGGTCTTCAGACACTACCAAAGCAATAAGATTTCTTTGATAATATATTTAAACAAGTAGAAGCCTGCCTTCAACAACACGGACAACACTTCCACCATCTATCATGATTGAGTACATAGATACAAGCGGCAGCTCATGCTGCCAACATAACTGATTGTGCTAGCACCATCCATAGTATTAGCCGCTGCGGAGAAAATTCCTTGACGCAATGTACTACACGTAAAACTGGCATTGGCTAGAATTCTTACCTCAGTGGTGAAGTGTTGATCGGATTTATCCTGCGGTTGTGTGTGCATACCCCGAGCCAGATCGTCAAAATTATCGCCTTCCTCGATAATATGTGGCCTATTGAAATGGTCGCTCAACCTCAATGCAGAACTGCTACCCCGGTGTTCATCAACAAGGCTGCAGAAAGAACAAACGGTGAAATGTACAGAAAAACTGTGATAATATTGTGGTTTAGTGGAACATAGCTGAAAATGTCTGAGGTATTAAGGAGGAACATGTCATCAGGTGTTCAAATTTAAACGTATTATACATTTCAAGTAAAATGCCGTTACTTTAAATAATAACAATAAATAATTATGTGGTTGATTTGGTGATATTTGTGTGTTAGCATTTACTAATTTGAAAAATAAAAATCAGAACACATTTGAGGTGTATGTGAAATTCAAGGAATGATGATGATGATGATGATAATAATAATAATAATAATAATAATAATAATAATAATAATAATAGCTGTTTTTAGAAATAATCGTTGAGAAAATCCGTTTTAAGAGTATTACAAACTCACTATTCTTTGCAAAGATCAGCGTTTTATCTTTTATAGTTTATGTATAAAGTGTATCACGATGAAAGATTGGAGAATAAGCTTTTAAAAATTGAGGAGGAGGAAAAACCGGAAAGAGTTCTCTTTTTTTTCCAAAGACAACGCTTTACCCTCATGAATATTGGTTGTCTCAAGAAATCGGTCACACTCTGTACCGTATAGTGACTCGGAATATTGTTTCAGCTAGATTATCTAATTCAAACTAATTTAATTCCTCATGTCGTCAGAATGTTTTAATCACTTACGATTTTGCTCTTCTTTTAAGCATTTTACAGGAAGTGGATGGTAAATAACCATTTGCCGCACTCTAGGCAGCGCCATTTGAGTTGATCGAAACATCGACTTCTGACATGAAGTCATCTATGTAAATAAAGCTGAAGCAGAAAGAGGCTTCTGTTCATGGTTTAACTGTCATGTGTGAATATTGTTTTAAATTCATCAGAAAAGTTGTAATATTTATTTTAGATTTCGAAGCTTAATTTAATTGATGGAATCATTATATTTATTTGATTTTGTGCCCCGATGGTGTAATGGTTACCATACTAGCCTCTAACACACGAAGTCGCGCGTTCAAACCCGGCAAAGGGCGAAGGAGCGAAGAGTATAAAATATTTAGAATTCGTGCTTGAAGGATAAAATGAATGTGTAATGAACAGAGACCGGAAGTTTAGGCATTACAAATCATTATAATAGGCAGTAAAACTGCATTATAACTACTAAAACAGGCAATAAAAGGAAATTAGGAAAAACCATTTATTTAATAGATTACACAATAACTCGATCGTCATATTTTAAAGAACTTCAAAGTTTTAAACAAAATGCTAGTGTTGCAATTGACACAAAAATGAAATATTTTTAAAAAGTCCTGTGTATTGCAATGCCTTATTCGTTGCATATGACAACCAAATGCTTTTTTAAGTTCTCTGGGGTCATGTTGAGTTTCCTGTCAGATAACACATTTTTCATATGAGAAAATAACCTCTCAACATCGACAGAGGTTATTGGAGAAAACCTAAAACATAGCATCATTGTAGGATAGTATACTTCTCCAAAAACTGTGATAATGTAGGATTCTGTAATTTCCACAAAGGGATTCCTGCACAGAGGAGAGCTTTAAATAAGTGGAATGCAAACTGGGATTTTTGACTCGATGTTGCAATTACTGTTGGAAGCAAAGAAACATTCTTCCCAGTAGCCTTGGAAAGTGCATCTTTGTGTTTGATTATGCCGATATGCTGTGCTATAAAATATTTCTTTTCGTAGTTCACTGACTGTTTGCGTATTCTGCATGCGAGTACCTTACCGTCAGTACAAAATACGTCGGATCCAAAAGTATTTGTAACTTTGTAATTTACTGCGTAAAGAAACACTGAAGTTCGGCATCTTTCTGTTAGCTACAACAACGTCGCAATGAAAACTGAAAGAAAAACAAAGTTGGACCCGCACTCATTATTGCCTTTTAAAATAAACAGAAGGGGTATTTCAAACGTTTTCTGTTATCTATACATTTATTTGCGCGGCAGCACTCATTGTTGCAAAGAAAATAATGAACTGAATGAAGGACGGCTATGCTGTCTGCAACTAATAATATTCATTCGGTGAGATAACTGTCGTCACGAACTAACGGTTATTGAAATAAAATGTACCTGAAGGAAATGTTTAATAATTAATAAATAACACTAGTCTGCATTTTTAAACTTTTTGTCAGATGATTTCTTAAAAGTTGGTGTTCTTGAGTCAAGTTTTTATGTTGATTCCAGAAATAACTTCCGTTTTGTTCTTTCACGTCAGGTTTTTACACAAAATAAGAAGTAATGTTTTGGCAATTTTACTAATGAGAGTAGAAAAGTATTCAAATACCATTTCAGGTAAGTTTTTATTCAAGAAACATTTTAAGAATACTCACAAGAACTCCCCTAATTTATTTCATGACTACATTTTAACAAAACAAGAAGCCAAAGTGTTTCATTTAATTTTTTTCAAACGTTCTCTTCTTTAACTTCCTTGCAGATCCTTGAAGATGACTGTCCCTCCTCAACATCCAACAGTAGTCGGCCATCATAGTTTCATTCCATCTCCGCTGGTACCTCCTCTCCATTTCCTTAATATCTTGGTGAAAACGTTCACCCTGCTCTTCACTATAATGTCCCAGATTTTCTGGAAAGTAGTCGATATGTGAATGCAGAAAATGCACCTTTACATTCATGTTACAACCCATCTTCTTGAAATTTTCCAACATTGTTTCGACAATAGCCTTGTAATTAGGATCTTTGTTATTGCCTAACAAGTTTTTAGTAACTGATCGGAAGGCGGTCCATGCTTCTATTTCTCTCTCATTCATTGTCTTCTCAAAATCTTCATCCTTCATCAATTTCTTTATTTGAGAACCAACAAAAATTGTTGTTGTCTTGTGTAATGAAGGGGCATGAAAGGTACTTGAAGCAGGGTCCATTCTGTGGTAGAGCCCTTACAAATTGCTTCATCAAGTTCAATTTTATGTGTAGTGGCGGAAGCAATATCTTTATATCTCTATATTTTTGAAGTGAAATTGTGAAAAAAAACTGTACGTGATAGAAAAAAACTAAACGCAGTTCTGAAATCAGCATAAAAAGTGAGTCAGAATCACTTATTAATTTCAGTCATCCGATATCATGCAGACTAGTGTAATAGATAAATAAGGAAATAAAGGCAACAAAAAGCATTTATTTCGTAAAATATGCCTTTATATTTAAAAAGGCAGAAAAAAGCAACATAAAACTGTGGCATTTCAATCACAGAGGTATAATTCGTACAGATTCACTTTCAAATTGAAGATAAATTTGACACATTTAAAAAGACATTCTGCCTAAGCTCCGGTCTTTGTACATGGGTTATCAAAGCCAGACGCGAATGTAACACTGCTTTGCGAGAATGCCATAAACTTTGTGAGTGCAGTTTAATGAAAGCAACCAAAACAGAAACAGACTTGACTCCTGTCCTAAGTAATGACTCAGTAGTTATGACTGAGTTTTCAGCATGCAGATATGTTATGGACATTAAGTAAGCAGGGAGGAATGAAGCTTATTAGAAATTGTGCTTACCTCATAAATCCTTGAATGTTGTTGTGCAAGAAGCGGAAAGCTCCTGTTGAGAAACCATTGGTTACAGACGGATCCACCTGGGGGTCGTAATCGTCCACGTGACCATTAGTTTTATACATCAGTTTGTTCTTCAACATATTTTTTTCACCTATTAAAAAAGTATTTGCTGCGTTACATTCATATGACTTTCTTTATTCACTATCATTTATTTATATATACTTCCAAAAATTATTTTTTCGAAAACCTGTTTTTACTTTCTCTACTAAGTACATAGTAGGTAGAGAAGGTATTGCATTCCACCAAAAAGTTCTATACCGATATTTCACTAGAAATACATGCTTTGAGGCACCCTGAATTAAAACAGCATTTTTAGAAAAAGGTTCGTGTGTGTGTGTGTGTGTGTGTGTGTGTGTGTGTGTGTGAACAGCATAACAAAAAACGAATCGGATAAATACCAAACTTGGCATTTACGTTCAGTACTTTCCAAATAGGCACAAAGGTTTTCAAGAAACCCCCCATTACCCTTTACATGGAACATTTTTCGAAATTATTTTTTTTCTAAAAGATGCCTCTAATCATTTTGATCAAAATATATTTATTTTGCGAGTACATGGCAAATAAAATCTTGAATCTTCTAGGAATAGGCAGTAAAGTCCTCTTCATTCGGAAGGAGTTTGATATAACTGGTAAACATTAAACAATAAACGAAAACGTACTGTACACACACACACACACACACATACACACACATACACACAGACAAAGATCTCTTTAAAACACAATTTATTTCAAATAACTTTTCATGTGGTATCAGCCATTTCGGAGATATTCGTTATTAATGTTTCGATTTGTTCAATACCTTTTCATTCTTTTTAAGTCCCGTCGATTTTATGTTGTTTCTCGCGATGTCATGGAAACAGTATGGTACTTTAAGGCCAGCGTATAGCGTCCAGTTCTGAAACATTTGACTATCGCTGTTCTCTTGTAGTGTAACGAAATGTGTAATGTAGCTATTTCTGCAAATGTTTATCTGGACTAAAATGAAGCAGATAGAAAAGTAAACTTTAATAAGAATTATTTGATTACCCACTAATAAACGATAGAGAGGAGAAAGTAATGTGAACGTAAAACAGCAGATGTTTTGTCTGGTTATCAAGACAAACCTATGCAAAGCAAATTCATTACACATTGCATTGTAGAAAACCGAATCGATAGTCAAATGTTTAAAAGTGAGACCCTATATGTGGCCTTGAAATTCCATATCCTTTTCAGGACTTCGCGAGAAACAACTGAATAACGACAGTACTTAAAAATAGCAAAAGTGTTGAAAAATTAAAACGGATAATAATGGATATCTCGGAAATGGCTAATGTCACACAAAAAATGTTAATGGATAATATAAATTCTGCAATTTACATTTCTTTTGTCGAAGTTTTTGTCCATCTGTTTTGGTTTATCCGCCATAAAAATATTATACAAAATCCCTTCTGAATGAAGAGTACTTAAATATACATTCTCAGAAAATTCAAGAAATATACTTGTCATGTAAATATTAATATTGTAAATATATGGCATTTTGATAAAAAAAATCGTTAGGGCCATTTTTGAGAAAATAAAAAACACCGAAAAATATTACATGTAAAGGATTAGTTTGGGGTGGTGATATATATTCTTAAAAAACTTCTGTCGCATCTTTGGAAGTTATTGAACTTAAATACCAAGTTTGGTATTTTTCCGACTTTTTAGTCTTGAGTTATGCTGTTTACACACGCGCGCGCTAGCACTTTCTCTCTTCATATTAATACCTATTATGGATTACTGTATATTCAAATAGTGCATTAAAAAGCTTGATAAGTGAATGTTTTCAAGATTTTGGCGAAATAGAACCTAACAATTAATTTCAAGTGAATTGAAAATTAATAAAGAATAGTTAACCACTTGCTGCTAGACAAAATCAGAACTAATGCCAGTGGTAAAAAAAAATCTGGCTTTGGACTGGAGGAATAATAGTCGTTACAGATATGCCGTGACTGTAATCTCGTAACTGTGCTGACAAGAAATTTTTGCTGTAGTCTCCGTTATGAACGAAGGCGGTGGATGACATTTGTGGCGCGGTCAGTTACAAGATGGAGGAAGACCAGTGATCGATCACAAACACGTAGTGTTTTGGCGTGCACGGTGACGTTGTTTTGTCGTTAAACACTAATGCACTACGTAATAAACATTATTTATTGCAGTCAATAGGCTCATTACAAGAGCACCAGACATTGTCAGAGATTGCATCCTAAATTTTATACAGATATGTATCATGTATTATAATTCTGCAACACTGTACAGACACTTCTTAATTAGGTAAAATTTTAAAAGATTTTTAAATTTACACTTACGTTGTTTTTCACTTGGGTTGGTAGCTTATTATAATATAAGGCTCCAATTTTATATGGGTCCTTATTAATTTGACTTTTATTTGAGCTAACCCTATGATAATCATTTGAACCTTTAGTATCATGGTTATGGCAGTCTTTATTGAGCACATTATATTCCTTATTATTTTTGACAAGTAGTATACTTTTATAAACATATAGTGAAACTACAGTTAATATTTTTGCCTTAATGAATGTTTCCCTGCATGACTGTCGGTAGCCGAGGTTGTACATACATCTGATACATTTTTTGTTGTTGTATTCTTAATATCCTATCCATGTTGAACTTACTTGTACCCCCCTCCCAAATTTCAATTACATAGGTTAATTGTGGATAAATTATGCCATAGTAAGCTGAATTGAGAATGGAAGTGTTTTTGTATTTTGCCAGTCCCGAGTTGATTTTTTTTTTTTGCAAACAGTATCTACATGTATGTTATATGTTAGACCATCATCAATATTTATGCCTAAAAGTTTAAAGTTGTTCACCTGTTCCAAAGTGCTATTGTTAATGTTTATATTTATTTCGCCCGTAAGATTGTTGGGCTTTTGGAATACCATAATTTTAGTTTTGTCTACGTTTAATTTCAGTCCACTATGTAGAAGGTATTGCAAAATTTCACCAATTGCAGTTGTCATTTTTTGTTCTAGTGATCTCTGTTATCACTCCAACATATTAAAGATGTGTTGTCAGCATAGGAGATTACTTTACTACATTCACGTGTGGGTAAATTATTTATATAAATCAAGAAAAGTGTGGGCCCAAGCACTGATCCTTGCGGTACTTTACTATGTTATATTCTGACTTGACTGTATCTATAAGGTTAGCTTTTTTCCAACTAATTTAGTAGACTGTACACGATTCTTTAAATATGATGCTAACAATTTGTTTACATGTCCTCTGAAACCATAATTTTCTAGTTTTGCAATTAGGTAATCATGCGAAAAAGTGTCGAATGCTTTCGAGAGATCTAAATAGATTCCCGCAGCCGTTTTTTGGGGGAGGCTATCTAACAATTTCAATAGTTCATGCATATATTCTGCAGTAGCTGTTACTGTTGACAATTTATCTCTAAAACCATGTTGAAAATGGTTACGGGTGTTATTAGATTTTAAAAAGCTATTTATTCTGTTCATAAGGACCTTCTCAAATACTTTACTGAAGAATAGGTTACGGTAATTGGTTGATAATTACCAACATTACCATTTGAACCCGTTTTATATACAGCATGTTTCAGAAATAATTTTACAAACTTCGGGTATGGGTTCCTTACACCACAAGAAGGAAAAAAGATCATATGAACATATGTCCCATAATCCTTTGTTTTCTCGTTAGGAGGTGTTCAACACAGTGGTACACTTATAATGCGCAAATCTCATAATAAATGTTCGAAATGTCCTCTTGCTTCTATGCATGCCTGTACTCGTCGAATCATGGAATGTCGCACCCTGTCAAAAACTCCGGGATGGTGTCGAATGGTTTCGCAGGCTTCCATGACACGTCGATGAAGCGTTTCTGCATCTGGGATGACATGATAAACCAATGATTTAAGATGCCCCCAGGGGTAAAAATTCACAGGATTGAGGTCGGGAGAACGTGCAGGCCATGGAACTGCTCCTCCTCTGCCTATCCATCGGTCATGGTGGATACCAGTCAGTGCATCTCGAACAATGCGACTAAAATGTGTTGGAGCCAGGCATTTATCACATTTATCAGCAAAGCGACGATAAACAGCGACAAAGTTGGATGACTCGGCTATCTTCGGTCTGGAAACTCCATCTGATAGAGCCGTACAGCCTCGCGTCCATTACCATTCGCGCAACCATACATAAAAATCATGTCTGCCTGTTCACGAAATGAATATCCAGCCATGGTGGAACGAAACACGTGCAGTTAACTCACTACATGTACACAATTGAAACGTTGAAGACAGACTAATGACAAATGACAAACGTAAACAAGTCTCCATGGCAACACTTCGCCATCTAGCGTATGTAGTACAATGGGTCAATGCACAGAGAAATAAAGCTTTGAGGTTGGACCCCGAAGGCCGTTGAAATCACACTTTCATTGTGACAGGAAGAACGCGAAAACCAAGGATTGTGGGACATATGTTCATATGAACGTTGTTCCTTCTTTTGGTGTGAGAAACCAATACCCGAATTTTGTAAAAGTATTTCTGAAACACCCGGTATAGGTCGCACTAAATTTATTTTAACACCTCTGGAAATAAGCCCCCATTCATTGAATAATTTATTAAATAGACCAGTATATTCATCAGCTCCCGTTTACAATGTTTTAATATCTTGGGTGATAATCCATCCCATCCTGTTGATTTCTGATTTTTAAAGTTACATATTACTTTGCTAATTTCCTCTACAGATGTGTCATAAAGATACATGCTATTCATTATAGTTTTGTCCTGAGTTGTGCTACTATTGACATTATTATTACTAATACTAAGATTAAGATAGTCGTTTGTACGTAATACCTATATTACCCTGTTTTTCGTCTCTGGATTTTCCTTCGGAGCAGGAATCTCGAAGGTGTCTGCACAATGGAGTTAGTTTACAGACCGGAACTATCAAACTTCACTGTTTTACAGCAAGCAAGCTCACACAAACACTCTGGAACACGCTGATTGATTAGGAAGCACGTGATTATGTCGTCGCAGAGTTTTGTACCGTGTAACCGCATTTGTTCGTGGCACACCTCCCATATGAATAGTAACGTAATAAGTAGTTTATATTAACTTAACCTCTAATATGCTATTTAAGGACTCACCTATAATGATGGGAAGCCATTCATTGTAAGTTACTAACTGATGTTCTGCGATGGCGATTTTCCGGGCTTCCTGGTAGAGGCGCTCATCGTGCCAGTGAGGATTAATCTCATGCAGAGCTTGGCAGATTCTGTTGTGTTCTCTAAGCTGCAAGATCTGGAACACTGTCAGCTGGGGATTTTGGTTGGCACGCACGTCACCTGAAATAATAAAAACCCCAATATATTTAGTTCACTGTTGTGTATTTAATGGAATATTTAAATATGATTTAAATTACTATGTGAGCTTTGCACATGTCGATCCATACCTTATGTTTTTGTGACATGTGAAACGGTAACTCTAGGTCAACAAGCCCGAGCTAAGGAATTAATTTGGGTTATTAATATTTGGTGAAATTAGATTATGCTATGCATTATTATTTTTCTTTTTTTACTATTTGTGTAGCTTAAGAAGGGTGCTTAATGATATAATGTTTGTATTTGTATTATTAATATTAGAGTAACAAATTGTTTAATGGAAATATTTTAGATGCAGGAAAAGTGGCTCCGATTACACCAAGTGAGATTTACGATGTTTTTCTGGTATAAAAAGTATTGTTCGTACAGCGAGGGATAGAGCCATTGTCCCTTTGTACTATAATTCGCCGTGAACGGTGACATTGAGCTCAAGAAGCCCGCAACAATAAATAGATTTGCTAACACAAAAATCGAGCAGTTGGTTTAGCTGATGACATCCTACTGTACACCACAAATAGACACATTCTCAGAGCCTTCAACCCTATACAAGGACACCTCCGTCTCGTTGAACTCTGTGCAGGCAGTGGCGAATGTCCGTGAATCCGGGCAAAAGCCAAGCTGTCCTGTTTACCAAGAGACCAACACTCACCTATCGGGGCCAAAGGATAAAGTGGGGGACGTCCGTTCGCTACTTGGGTGTCACACTGGATAGGGGCCTAACTTTTCGGGAACACGTGCCTGGAACAACGAACAGGGCTAGGGGGCGATAGCCGCCTTATACCCGGTTCTGGCTTCCACTATGCCGGTTCACTTAAAGTTACGCCTTTATAAAGCACTTATTTTTCCTCTGATGCTCTAAGCCTGCGAGGTATGGGGCATGGCAGCAGATTCCTGGCTTCTCTGGTTGCAGCGGATACAGAATGGGGGAATTCGGTCCATCTATTCTGTATGTCGTGACTTTCCAGTCAGGCTACTGCACGAGACCTCGGCCCTCCCATACGTGGAAGATGTGATTAGACACCGGGCTCAAAATTTCTGCGCCAGGTTAGTACATCATGAGAACGCCCTTGTCAGATACCTGGGGGACTACTTACCACAAGAACGTCGATACAGACGCTACCGGGATCCCCACATGGCTTGTGGGCACGCCCGGTAACGAAGGCTTTAAACCTGCCAACAGCAAAAAATGCTGTCATTAAGTACCCCCCCCTCCCCATGGGAGTGGTCAATCAAAATTAAATCAACCACAATTTAAAGAAGAAGAAAAAAGAACACCTGCGGAGCAGGGCACTGGCGCTGCTCCTGAAAAAGGCAGCCACTGAGAAGCCTATAAAAACATAGTGCTACCTCCCATTACACCCACAACATCAACTCCAAACCGCTACCCTACAATAGATCCATCATTCTTATGGTTAAGCCCTTCAAGGGTAAGTACATAGAAAAATTCATTTAGGCCTACTACGAGCATACCAGACCGGAGTTCGAGTTCGAGCAGTTGCTTCTAAACCACAGGCAGAGGATGATGCTGCGAGATAATTAAGAGGTGTCGCGCTGGAAGTTCGTGGATTAAAACAGGGTTAGCTATACACATAAGAGTTGCTATGAGTAAAGGAATTTGAAAATGTACAAACTTCGCGTCGTATTAGCACCGCGTTCCAACAGTGGAGAGTATTTTAACGGCAACAATATCAGAGTGATCAGCGTTGTGAATTACTAAAGGTGACAAATAAAGAAAACAGTGGTGTTATCCTCTCGAAACTGATCACGTTTATTTTTCTCCGTTACCACACCCGAGATCTATGCTTCCTTTACCGAGGAAAAGTTCCTGATCTTATACATCTTCCTGTAATTACTACAGCTAGCCGAGGATAGAGAATAGAAACAGGTGACCGCGACATCAAAATCAGATGCAGAGGGGCAGACCAAGACAAACGTACGGTGTCTACGCGGAGGCTGCAGAAAGGTAAGCCGCGAGCTGCGGGCATTTTGAACCACAACTACTTCTGAATGAGGAGGCGGTACTGCCGCACACGTAAATTACATTCCATCTTTTTTTTAATCTGTCATCTGTTCAGCACTTTCATACAGTATGGCTGGCATTTACCACGTTTCAGCCAACCATACTATTTGCCTCAAATTCTTATTTTGAGTTTCACTTGAAAATAATGCTCTTAGGATTTCCATGTTGGATATTTCGAGTATAGTTTTTCGCTTAATTATTGTCTTGAGCTTAAATAGAGATCATGGAGGATGCGTCAAGTGTTCAACAATAAACAGTGCGTTTACAAACATGAACGAGCTTTAGTTTATTTGCTTACATTAATCATAATCCTCTCAGGTCAGTTTTCATCCCAGTGGTATCGTGGAGTTCGCTGTTCTTTTAATTTGAAGCCTTATTTGCAATATTATCACTGTATAGTAAGTTATATTTTATTTTATATTTATGCAACTTTTCCAGAATCAAAATGTTGCTAATTTCTACTTTTTTCTTTTTTTTTAAATTTTTTATTTGACAAAGTATTGAACAGTTTTTTTAATTTCTTTTATTTATCCTGTAAAAAGTGAAACTTGCAATGGATAGCATTTTATAGGGACTATATAATTTTTTCTCAAGTTTTCATCTATTTATTTTACGCGTATAACAGATGTAAAAGACCTTTGGTGAACATAGTATTCCCAAACCCAAGATCTATCCTACTTTTATCTGTCAAATACAATGAATGATATTTAGTTCATATAATTTTAGCGTTATAGATAACAACTTCAATTTATTAATTATGAAATGATATTTAGTTCATACAATTTTAGCATTGTAGATAACAACTTCAATTTATTAATTATAAAATGATATTTAGTTCATATATTTTTAGCGTATAGATAACAACCCCGTTTACTAATTATGAAATGATATTTAGTTCATATATTTTAGCGTATAGATAACAACCCCAGTTTATTAATTATGAAATGATATTTAGTTCATATGATTTTAGGTTATAGATAACAACCTCAATTTATTAATTATGAAATGATATTTAGTTCATATAATTTTAGCGTTATAGATAACAACCCCGTTTATTAATTATGAAATGATATTTAGTTCATATATTTTTAGCGTTATAGATAACAACCCCGTTTATTAATTATGAAATGATATTTAGTTCATATATTTTTAGCGTTATAGATAACAACCCCGTTTATTAATTATGAAATGATATTTAGTTCATATATTTTTAGCGTTATAGATAACAACCCCGTTTATTAATTATGAAATGATATTTAGTTCATATATTTTAGCGTTATAGATAACAACCCCGTTTATTAATTATGAAATGATATTTAGTTCATATATGTTTAGCGTTATAGATAACAACCCCGTTTATTAATTATGAAATGATATTTAGTTCATATATTTTAGCGTTATAGATAACAACTTCAATTTATTAATTATGAAATGATATTTAGATAACAATTTCAATTTATTAATTATGAAATGATATTTAGTTCATATAATTTTAGCGTTATAGATAACAGCTTTAATTTATTGAAACCAACGAAAAATGAAAGAAAGTTATAAAATAAGTTAAAATCTGCTGGATAACAAAGTTAAACAAACAAGTTATTTAAACCGCAACAATCCTACCTTGAGACAAGCTTGCGCTCTGATACCGGTTAGCTATTATAGCGAACCCCGGGAGTTAACTCTGGGTTCACTAGTAGGGCCTGCGTAAGGGCACTCGGGCGAGGGTGACAAGGGGGTCATATAAGTTTAGGGTGAAAAATAACACTTCAGGTTCTACAAAAACTATTAGACTAGGCCGTTGATTAAATGCTGCACAAGATAGGGCCTTGGGGGCGCAGGTCGCATGAAGTTTAGTGAAATTAAATTGAGTTTTTTTTATTTATGGACGCCCTTGGTTCTTAGCGTCGCAATATATATTGAAAGATCGGAAATTTTGCTGAGAGGCCTCTTTATCAGGCTTGAGGTTCTTTTACGTGCCGTAAATCTACGACACGGGACCATTGGCTTTACTTCCCTTCCCAAGGAAGCCATGCTAGAAATTTTTACGCCCAAAAAAATCCATCACCATCCGCCGAGTTTGAACACGCGACTTCAGGAACTAGAGGCTCATGGTAACCACTACACCACGGAGGAGTACAGGTACTCATATAACATACAATATTGACTGAGTTGTAAATGAAACTGATTAGCTGACGCATTAAATCACGTTTCTGCAATGGCTTGGCTTGATGATTCACTCTCAGCCGTAACATTTACCTACTTCGGTGACCAAAATGTGTGCATCCAACAGAACAAATCAGAACTTAAGATGCGGGATAATACAGCGCATGCAAATATTTGTTCTCTCAAGAATGTTTGTGTTCTTAAACAAACATTTTTACTTTCTCTACTACGTATAGTAAGTAGGGGAAGTATTGCATTCCACCCAAAAATTCGATACCGAGATTTCACCGGAAATACACCCTGAATCCAAAAAAAGCATTTTTGGAAACATGTCCGTGTGTGTCTGTGTGTGTGTGTGTGTGTGTATGTGTGCGTCTGTGTGTGTGACTGTGAACAGCATAACTCAAAACCTAACAGTCGGATAAACACCAAACTTGGTATTTACGTTCAGTATCTTCCAGAGATGCGACACGAAGATTTTCAAGAAAATCCCCCCACCCCAGACTACCCTTTACATGGAACATTTTTCGAAAATTTTAATTTTCTCAAAAATGGCTCTAACGATTTTGATGAAAATATCATATGTTTAAGATAATGTCATGAGAAATGAAATGTATATCTCGAAATTTCTGGGAATGTCTCCAAAAGTATTCTTCACTGTGAACGACTTTTGCATAACTGGTAAACCATAAGAGATAGACAAAATTTTACTACACAAAAAATGTAGATCGCGTTAAAATACACAACTTATATCATATACATTGTTTTTGTTGAGTGAACCGTTTTCGAGATATTGCTTGTTATTTCCTTAAATTTTCCAATACTTATACTTTTTATCAAATTCGTTATTCATTTTTTTATGTCCTGGACATGCAAAGAGAATGGAATGCGCCGCATAGCAACTAGCGATAAAATATTTGACTATCGCTTAAAAGCTACCATATTCCCCTTGCATCTACAAGAAAATTACCAATAAGATTGACATCTCGATATCTCGATTAATATGAAGCATATGGAGAATAGGCGTTTGTAAAAATAGATTGTACAAGAGTAGAGAAAGTCATGTGAATGTAACACATCAGATTTTTTACTTTCTCTACTACGTATAGTAAGTAGGGGAAGTATTGCATTCCACCCAAAAATTCGATACCGAGATTTCACCGGAAATACATGTTTTGAGACCCCCTGAATCCAAAAAATCTGATGTGTTACACTCACATGACTTTCTCTACTCTTGTACAAACTATTTTTACAAACGCTTATTCTCCATATGCTTCATGTTAATGGAGATATCAAGATGTCAATCTTATTGATAATTTTCTTGTAGATGCAAGGGGAATATGGTAGGTTTTAAGCGATAGTCAAATATTTTAACGCTGGTTGCTATGTGGCGCATTCCATTCTCTTTGCATGTCCAGGACATAAAAAAATGAATAACGAATTTGAGAAAAAGTATAAGTATTGGAAAATTTAAGGGAATAACAAGCAATATCTCGCAAACGGTTCACTCAACAAAAGAAATGTATATTACATAAATTGTGTATTTTAGCGCGATCTACATTTTTTGTGTAGTAAAATTTTGTCTATCTCTTATGGTTTACCAGTTATGCAAAAGTCGTTCACAATGGAGAATGCTTTTGGAGACATTCCCAGAAAATTCAAGATATATACTTTATTTGTCATGAAAATGTCTTAAACATATAATATTTTAATCAAAATCGTTAGAGCCGTTTTTGAGAAAATTAAAATTTTCGAAAAATGTTCCATGTAAAGGGTAGTCTGGGGTGGGGGGATTTTCTTGAAAACCTTCGTGTCGCATCTCTGAAAGATACTGAACCTAAATACCAAGTTTGGTGTTTATCCGACTCTTCGTTTTTGAGTTATGCTGTTCACAGACACACAGACAGACACACAGACAGACACACAGACACACAGACAGACACACACACGGACATGTTTCCAAAAATGCTTTTTTTGGATTCAGTGAGTCTCAAAACATGTATTTCCGGTGAAATCTCGGTATCGAAATTTTGGGTGGAATACAATACTTCCCCTACTTACTATACGTAGTAGAGAAAGTAAAAAATCTGATGTGTTACACTCACATGACTTTCTCTACTCTTGTACAATCTAATTTTACAAACGCCTATTCTCCATATGCTTCATGTTAATCGAGATATCGAGATGTCAATCCTATTGGTAATTTTCTTGTAGATGCAAGGAAAATATGATAGCTTTTAAGCGATAGTCAAATATTTTAACGCTGGTTGCTGTGACGCATTCCATTCTCTTTGCATGTCCAGGACATAAAAAAATGAATAACGCATTTGAGAAAAAGTATAAGTATTGGAAAATTTAAGGGAATAACAAGCAATATCTCGAAAACGTTTCACTCAACAAAAGAAATGTATATGACATAAGTTGTGTATTTTAACGCGATCTACATTTTTTGTGTAGTAAAATTTTGTCTATCTCTTATGGTTTACCAGTTATGCAAAAGTCGTTCACAATGAAGAATACTTTTAGAGACATTCCCAGAAAATTCGAGATATACATTTCATTTCTCATGACATTACCATAAACATATGATATTTTCATCAAAATCGTTAGAGCCATTTTTGAGAAAATTAAAATTTTCGAAAAATGTTCCATGTAAAGGGTAGTCTGGGGTGGGGGGAGTTTCTTGAAAACCTTCGTGTCGCATCTCTGGAAGATACTGAACCTGAATACCAAGTTTGGTGCTTATCCGATTGTTCGTTTTTGAGTTATGCTGTTCACAGACACACACACACAGACACAGACACACACACACACACACACACACACACAGACACACACACGGACATGTTTCCAAAAATGCTTTTTTTGGATTCAGGAGGTCTCAAAACGTGTATTTCCGGTGAAATCTCGGTATCGAAATTTTGGGTGGAATGCAATACTTCCCCTACTTACTATACGTAGTAGAGAAAGTAAAAATGAATAACGAATTCCCATTTGAGAAAATAAGTATTGAAAAATTTAAGGGAACAACAAGCAATATCTCGAAAATGGTTCACTCAACAAAAAAAAATGTATAGGACATAAATTGTGTATTTTAACGCGATCTACATTTTGTTTGTAGTAAAATTTTGTCTATCGCTTATGGTTTACCAGTTATGCAAAACTCGTTCACAATGAAGAATACTTTTGGAGACATTCCCAGAAAATTCAAGATATATTTTTTATTTGTCATGAAAATATCTTAAACATATGATATATTAATCAAAATCGTTACAGCCATTTTTGAGAAAATTAAAATTTTCGAAAAATATTCTATGTAAAGGGTAATCTGAGGTGGGGGGATTTTCTTGAAAACCTTCGTGTCGCATCTATGGAAGATACTGAACCTAAATACCAAGTTTGGTGTTTATCCGACTGTTCGTTTCTGAGTTATGCTGTTCACAGACACACACACAGACAGACACACACACGGACATGTTTCCAAAAATGCTTTTTTTGGATTCAGGGGGTTTCAAAACATGTATTTCCGGTGAAATCTCAGTATCGAAATTTTGGGTGGAATACAATACTTCCCCTACTTACTATACGTAGTAGAGAAAGTAAAAAAATCTGATGTGTTACACTCACATGACTTTCTCTACTCTTGTACAAAGTATTTTTACAAACGCTTATTCTCCATCTAGTTCATGTTAATCGAGATAAACATTTGCAGACTCTATCTTATTGCTAATTTTCTTGTAGATGTAGGGGAAAATATATTTACAAGGGCAATATAGAAAAACAGTAGCCTTTAAGCACATACATATCTCTTAATAGCTGGTTGCTAGGTGCAGCACCATTCCCTTTGCCACAGATTATAACTCTTTGCATATCCAAGACAAAAAAATGAA
Source organism: Deroplatys truncata (assembly GCA_030765065.1). Lineage (NCBI taxonomy): Eukaryota > Metazoa > Arthropoda > Insecta > Mantodea > Mantidae > Deroplatys > Deroplatys truncata. Next base: position 251,584 of record JAUKNL010000023.1, on the reverse strand, counting down.
TAACGAATTCCCATTTGAGAAAATAAGTATTGAAAAATTTAAGGGAATAACAAGCAATATCTCGAAAATGGTTCACTCAACAAAAAAAATGTATATGACATAAATTGTGTATTGTAGCGCGATCTACATTTTTTGTGTAGTAAAATTTTGTCTATCTCTTGTGGTTTTCCAGTTATGCAAAAGTCGTTCACAATAAAGAATACTTTTGGAGACATTCCCAGAAAATTCAAGATATACATTTTATTTGTCATAAAAATATCTTAAACATATGATATTTTAATCAAAATCGTTAGAGCCATTTTTGAGAAAATTAAAATTTTCGAAAAATGTTCCATGTAAATGGTACTCTGTAGTGGGGGGATTTTCTTGAAAACCTTCGTGACGCATCTCTGGAAGGGAACACCAAGTTTGGTGTTTATCCGACTGTTCGTTTCTGAGTTATGTTGTTCACAGACAGACACACAGACACACACGGACATGTTTCCAAAAATGCTTTTTTTGGATTCAGGGTGTCTCAAAACATGTATTTCCGGTGAAATCTCGGTATCGAATTTTTGACTGGAATACAATACTTCTCCTACTTACTGTACGTAGTAGAGAAAGCAAAAATTAATAACGAGTTCCCATTTGAGAAAGTAAGTACTGAAAAATTTAAGGGAATAACAAGCAATATCTCGAAAATGGTTCACTCAACAAAAAAATGTATATGGCATAAATTGTGTCTTTTAAAGCGATTTACATTTTGTTTGTAGTAAAATTTTGTCTATCTCTTATGGTTTACCAGTTATGCAAAACTCGTTCACAATGAAGAATACTTTTGGAGACATTCCCAGAAAATTCAAGATATACTTTTTATTTGTCATGAAAATATCTTAAACATATGATATATTAATCAAAATCGTTACAGCCATTTTTGAGAAAATTAAAATTTTCGAAAAATATTCTATGTAAAGGGTAATCTGAGGTGGGGGGACTTTCTTGAAAACCTTCGTGTCGCATCTATGGAAGATACTGAACCTAAATACCAAGTTTGGTGTTTATCCGACTGTTCGTTTCTGAGTTATGCTGTTCACAGACACACACACAGACAGACACACACACGGACATGTTTCCAAAAATGCTTTTTTTGGATTCAGGGGGTCTCAAAACATGTATTTCCGGTGAAATCTCGGTATCGAAATTTTGGGTGGAATACAATACTTCCCCTACTTACTATACGTAGTAGAGAAAGTAAAAAAATCTGATGTTACACTCACATGACTTTCTCTACTCTTGTACAAACTATTTTTACAAACGCTTATTCTCCATCTACTTCATATTAATCGAGATAAACATTTGCAGCCTCTTATCTTATTGCTAATTTTCTTGTAGATGTAAGGGGAATATATATTTACAAGGGCAATATAGAAATACAGTAGCCTTTAAGCACATACATATCTCTTAATAGCGGGTTGCTAGGTGCAGCACCATTCCCTTTGCCACAGATTAATACTCTTTGCATATCCAAGACAAAAAAATCTGATGTGTTACACTCACATGACTTTCTCTACTCTTGTACAATCTAATTTTACAAACGCCTATTCTCCATATGCTTCATGTTAATCGAGATATCGAGATGTCAATCTTATTGGTAATTTTCTTGTAGATGCAAGGAAAATATGATAGCTTTTAAGCGATAGTCAAATATTTTAACGCTGGTTGCTGTGACGCATTCCATTCTCTTTGCATGTCCAGGACATAAACAAATCTGATGTGTTACACTCACATGACTTTCTCTACTCTTGTACAATCTATTTTTACAAACGCCTATTCTCCATATGCTTTATGTTAATCGAGATATCGAGATGTCAATCTTATTGCTAATTTTCTTGTAGATGCAAGGGGAATATGGTAGCTTTTAAGCGATGGTCAAATATTTTAACGCTGGTTGCTATGTGTCGAATTCCATTCTCTTTGCAAGTCCAGGACATAAAAAAATGAATAACGAATTTGAGAAAAAGTATAAGTATTGGAAAATTTAAGGGAATAACAAGCAATATCTCGAAAACGGTTCACTCAACAAAAGAAATGTATATAACATAAGTTGTGTATTTTAACGAGATCAACATTTTTTGTGTAGTAAAATTTTGTCTATCTCTTATGGTTTACCAGTTATGCAAAAGTCGTTCACAATGAAGAATACTTTTGGAGACATTCCCAGAAAATTCGAGATATACATTTCATTTCTCATGGCATTATCTTAAACATATGATATTTTAAACAAAATCGTTAGAGCCATTTTTGAGAAAATTAAAATTTTCGAAAAATGTTCCATGTAAAGGGTAGTCTGGGGTGGGGGGATTTTCTTGAAAACCTTCGTGTCGCATCTTTGGAAGATACTGAACCTAAATACCAAGTTTGGTGTTTATCCGACTGTTCGTTTTTGAGTTATGCTGTTCACACACACAGACACACACACAGACACACACACACACACACAGACACACAGACACACACACGGACATGTTTCCAAAAATGCTTTTTTTGGATTCAGGAGGTCTCAAAACATGTATTTCCGGTGAAATCTCGGTATCGAATTTTTGGGTGGAATGCAATACTTCCCCTACTTACTATACGTAGTAGAGAAAGTAAAAAGCATTTTTGGAAACATGTCCGTGTGTGTGTGTCTGTGTGTGTGTGTCTGTGAACAGCATAACTCAAAAACGAACAATCGGATAAGCACCAAACTTGGTATTTAGGTTCAGTATCTTCCAGAGCTGCGACACGAAGGTTTTCAAGAAAATCCCCCCACCCCAGACTACCCTTTACATGGAACATTTTTCGAAAATTTTAATTTTCTCAAAAATGGCTCGAACAATTTTGATGAAAATAACATATGTTTAGGATAATGTCATGAGAAATGAAATGTATATCTCGAATTTTCTGGGAATGTCTCCAAAAGTATTCTTCATTGTGAACGACTTTTGTATAACTGGTAAACCGTAAGAGATAGACAGAATTATACTACACAAAAAATGTAGATCGCGTTAAAATGCACAATTTATGTCATATACATTTCTTTTGTTGAGTGAACCGTTTTCGAGATATTGCCTGTTATTTTCTTAAATTTTCCAATACTTATACTTTTTCTCAAATTCGTTATTCATTTTTTTATGTCCTGGACATGCAAAGAGAATGGAATACGCCACATAGCAACCAGCGTTAAAATATTTGACTATCGCTTAAAAGCTACCATATTTCCCTTGCATCTACAAGAAAATTACCAATAAGATTTACATCTCGATATCTCAATTAACAAAAAGTATATGGAGAAAAGGCGTTTGTAAAATTAGATTGTACAAGAGTAGAGAAAGTCATGTGAGTGTAACACATCAGATTTTTTCCCTTTATCTCTCTGCATTTCATATAAACTACCTTGATTTGTTTCTTCAAAATTTTAATTGTGTCTAATATGCCTTTGTATTAAACATCTATATGCTATTGGATGAAGGCGGGTAGTAGAGAGACTTAATCCACAAATTTACAATGTTCCAGAGTGTTATATTGCTAATTATTGTTACCGGATGAAAAAATAGACATGTTAGGCGGTAGTTGTGAATAGTGGTAGAATAGTGTAACCCACGCGTTATTTTTAGTTGTTTGAGATTCGTGTAAAACATATACTAGTTAATATTTTCAAGGTTGCAGTATAAAGAGGAATTGGTAGTATTTGTTTTTCTATGGATAGCAAATCCTTCAAAAGAAAGTTTTCAGCACAAAATATGGTTATATAAAAAGAGAAGCATAGAAATTATTATTACTTCCTCTACTACGTATAGTAAGTAGGGGAAGTATTGTATTCCACCCAAAAATTCGATACCGAGATTTCACCGGAAATACATGTTTTGAGACCCGCTGAATCCAAACAAAGCATTTTTGGAAACATGTCCGTGTGTGCGTCTGTGTGTGTATCTGTGTGTCTGTGAACAGCATAACTCAGAAACGAACAGTCAGATAATCACCAAACTTGGTATTTAGGTTCAGTATTTTCTAGAGATGCGACACGAAGGTTTTCAAGAAAATCTCCCTACCCCACATTACCCTTTACATGGAACATTTTTCGAAAATTTTAATTTTCTGATAAATGGCTCTTAACGATTTTGATTAAAATATCATATATTTAAGATACTTTCATGACAAATAAACTGTATATCGTGAATTTTCTGGGAATGTCTCGAAAAGTGTTCTTCATTGTGAATGACGTTTGCATAACTGGTAAACCATAAGAAATAGACAAAATTTTACTACACAAACAATGTAGATCGCGTTAAAATACACAATGTATATCATATAAATTTTTGTTTGTTGAGTGAACCATTTTCGCGATATTGCTTGTTATTCCCTTAAATTTTCCAATACTAATACTTTTTCTCAGATGAGAATTCGTTATTTTTTTTTGTCCTGGTAATGCAAAGAGAATGGAATACTCCACATAGCAACCAGCTGTTAAAATATTTGACTATCGCTTGAAGTCTACCATATTCCCCTTGCATCTACAAGAAAATTAGCAATAAGATTAACATCTCGATTAACATGAAGCATATGGAGAATAAGCCGTTTGTAAAAATAGTTTTACAAGAGTAGAAAAAGTCATGTGAGTGTAACACATCAGATGTTTTATTATTGTTATTTTTATTATTAGACTTGACTAGCAATTGGGGATATATAACCAAAGGAATTGCTGTCAATTAGAAATTTCAAACAGGAACAATTTCGAAATTAGCATACAATACAAAATTGGTTACATGCGTTTGTACACAGAAAACTACTAATAAGAACGTAATTCATTGAAGCAGCTATCGCCTTTACAGTTTATTATAAAGCGAGTATCAAGTATCGGTGCTCAAGAATCAGTATGGTATTGAGAAATAGTGGAATCGCGCCATCACTAATATATACACTGCCGTTTGTGAAAATTGCAACACCAAGAAAGAATTTCCCGAATAACTGCAAACTTGGTGGAAGTGTAGAAGAGTGTGCAAGCAATAAGTGATTAGGTTTGCAGAGACATGGGGTACACGTAGTCCGAGCAGAGTCCTCTCGTGTCGCTCCGACAAGGTCAGTGTTGCGCCCAGTGTAGTCAGTGCAGAGCTGTAAAACAAGGTGGCAACAATAAAGTGAGTGCCAGTATGCCTCGTCGACGTCAAAGGGAGCCACATCGACCTGTGAGTAGGTTCGAACGGGGCAGAATGATCTGTCTCCGAGAAGCGGGTTTGTCATGTCGTGACATTTCGGCTCGTACAGGGCATGCTGCTACGACAGTGATGCTGTGTGGAAGCAGTGGATAGATGAAGGCCGTACGCAGCGAAGAGCGGGATGACCCTCATCTGGTCTGCATAGACATAACGGACCGTACAGCTCCATCCACAGTGCTGGCTCGACACTGGAGCACTGCAATAGGTGTGAACTTGTCTGCATCAGCGGTTCGTCGCCGTCTGCTACAAGTTGGACTGGTTGCATGCATGCCATTACGTCGGCTTCCATTTTCCAGAAACCACAAGCTCCTCCGACTGCAATGGGCAAGTGAACACCGTCATTGAGGTGCTGAGTGGCAAAATGTAGTCTTTTCGGACGAGTGCCGCTTCAACATGTCCTACAGTGATTACCGACGGTACCGTTGTGAGCGCAACCTGGAGGGTTGCATTGTTGAGTGGCATGGCGGACAAACACCAAGCGTGATGGTTTGGGGCGTACTTGGTTACAATAACCGATCTCGTCTCCTACGAACTGAGGGCACTTTGAACAACAACCGGTACCTAACGGTGGTTGTAGAGCCTAAGGTACTCCCCTGCTTCAGGCATCTCCACAGTGCACATTTCAACAGGACAATACCCGGTCACATATTGCGAGCAATGTACAAGCCTTCTTCGAAGAGCGGCGGGTACCATTGCTTCCCTGGCCTGCACGTTCGCCTGACATGTCGCCCATCGAACATGTCTTGGATATGGTTGGTCGGCACCTGGTGCGTCACGGTCCTCCAGTAACCAGCGTTACGGATTTGTGGGCTCAAATACAAACTGCGTGGAGAGAAGTCCCTCAGGAACTTATTCAGAACCTTTTTGATTCAATGCCACGGCGCATAGCAGCTCTAATTGCAGCGCATGGAGGCCACACCAAATACTGAATATTAGGTCTCAAAGGTCATGTATAGATTTGAAAAGTTTATAATTTGTTACTGTTTTCTTTTTACTCAATTTTTTTACGTCGCTTTAACTCCTTGGTCATATCGTCACGAATCTGTTGATGGATAACTCTTAGAACGATATGTGATGGACAGTTAGCCTTCTAAGTCTCATCCCTGTAACCTCCTGCTTCATGCCGTGAAGATGGCATTAGGGTGCCATCCAGTCCAACCGCCGTCCCCACACAGAAAGGCGGACAGTTAGCCTTCTAGGTCTCATCCCTGGAAATGCCATCCTGCTTCGTCACGTGCCCACAGATACCCCCAGCGCATGGCAGCCGGATCTTCATCTGTTACTTGCCATGTACCTAACATGTAGTATTAAACTCATTGAATTCATGCTTTTCCTTCTTGGTGTTGCAATTTTCACAAACGGGGTGTATATATAATATACATAATATATGTATATTTACAGACTCACCTGTCAAATAGCATGCCTCTTCTTCCTGCACGTGATCACATACAGCAGTTTTGTTAGGGTTTGGTGGAGGGTAGGGACGTTGCTTCCTGAAATCGACTCTGAGTCTACCTCCACGGAATTCTCGAAGTGAGTTAGCCACATCATCATTAGAACCGTACACGTTGGAGCTATCCAGGTATGCAGTCACTGCCGATATCTGAAAAGAAAAATAAACATTTCAAGTCAACACGAATATAAATACAATTATTTTAAATATCTGAGAGAAAATTATGCTTTAAAATATTGCACACCCTCTTTTAGATTCATTCATTGCTGCAGAACATTCGTTAGGTGGATTTTGGTCTGCTATACTTCAATACCTAGCGAGATGTCTCCGCGGTAATATGCTAGGCTCGCAACCCGAGGTCCCGGGTTCGATTCCAGTCGACCGTCCACTCTTACTTTCGGTCTTTCGTATTTTTCCCTGCAGATAGGCAAATGCTGGGGAGGTTTCTCATCTAATGCAATTTTCTTTCCCTCATTTCCCTTTCATTACGTTTGCTTCTCATCTTTGAGGTGTGCTTCTAGGTTTCGTGGTGTATGGGGATGCGCGACAGAAGGCGCGGATGCTTACTCAAAGGAAAGAGTATTCCCTAGAGTACAGACACTAGAGGACTGCTTGGCATGACTGGTTGTGCATTACTCTCTCTGGGCAGTCCAGTAGGGACGGATCTTCGAGCTAGAGAATGTGAGGACTTCCGCGTGTTTCCGTGGCCTGTCACCTGCGTCTGTAGCCTCCTGTGGTTCGTTTACTTCATCCCTTCCTCCTGGGGAGCATTAGTTGCAATAGATCTCCCGTAGGTTGTAGTACGCGAGGTGTCCCCCTTCGTTGTACTCTATACCCAATCCTTCCATTAGTGTCAAAAAAGGTTTGAACCACTGCATGTGCTTAACCGAAATTTTTTATTGTTACATGCTGGGGTAAAGGCCAAAAGGCTCCCAGCAAATCATTAAATTTTCATCACCCCAACACGCACATGGGGGAAACGTAGCACAGAAACGGCGAGAGGACCAGGACCTTGGTGTCTACATTCCGATGTAGGCGTGGGGTTTTGTAGCAAATTACACAAATTTCACATTACCTGTGGTTTATTAAATAAGAAAGTTGCGGCCCTACACTACATACACAAGGGAATACAGGATTGAGGGGAGATGCCTCACACACTTACAAAACCTGTACCTTACACACCAACTTTCAGACTGACGCTCACACACAAAGAAAGTAACACTAACATCTATCCCCTCCTCTTTCGCTAACTCTGGCTAAATGCGACGCATTAATGTGTCTGGCATGACAATACCTACTAATATGCCACAATATACCTTATGGAAGGAGAATAAATGTCATCCATTAAACCATCGAGAGCCTTCGATGAGATCGCAGAAAACATTTATGGGCAAATTTTTTCTATATTTCATAAATTTGTTGAAAAAAAAAACACTTTGAAAAGAGGAAGCGTCTGGAAACTGCGTATTTTCCTCCTGCAGGTGAGTGGGAGATTTTTGAAACGAAACAACAAAAGCAAACCTAAATGATACGATATTTAATAACTTGCGGAAGTATAAAAATCTAAATAATTATTTTATTTAAACGTTTATTTAAACTTACAATAAAAGAAAACAACAGCGAAATGAAGTACAATGTCAGTCATGCCAGATGTATAGAAACCGCACTGATCGCTTACTCAGGCGACTACATAGCGAACGATTAGTAGGGTCTCCCACTCTTGAGCCATAACCGGTGGTCTTGTCACTACATGCCACCAAAGTCAAGCGTTGTTATAATGTCATTTATGTTGTCTTTTCAAGACTTTCAGTACGTTAGCAGCTGTGAGTGTGGCCACGTGCTTTATTTACGTCTTATAATTTAACCTATATTTGTATCTTCATGGAAATTATATAATTTTTACTTTCTCTACTACGTAAATTCAATACAGAGTTTTCACAGGAAATATACGTTTAGAGGCCCCCTGAACCCCCAAAAAAGCATTTTTGGAAACATGCCCGTGTGTATGTCTGTCTGTCAGTCTGTGAACAGCATAACTCAAAAACGAAAAGTCGGATAAATACCACACTTGGTATTTGAGTTTAGTATCTTCCAAGAATGGACACGAAGATTTTTAAGAAAATCCCACCATCCCAGAAAATTTTTAGAAATTTTTTATTTTTTAAAAAATGGCTCTAACGGTTTTAATTAAAATACATATATTAAATATATTTAAATGGCAAATAATGGATTTCCTGGGAACAGCCTGTGAAGTCCTCTTCATTCAGAAGGAATCTTCTATTATTTTGCATAACTGATAAACGTTAAGCGATAGACGAAAACGTACAACACAAAAAATGTAGATCTCATTAAAGCACACAATTTATTTTAAGTAAGCTTTTTGTGGCGTAAGCCACTTCTGAGATATTGCGTAGTTTAATTATTAAGATATGGAGGCCTTGGGAAACGAACCAAGTCGCAGTCCCTCCGACGCACCAGCAAAGATCCCTTACTGAGTACCAGTAGTGCTAGGATCGCGAAGAAAAGAAGTCACAAAACCTTTGAAAAAGCAAAGCCAGATTTCCGTGTGTAATATTCAGGAATATGTGGAAAAGAATCATATGGGTAACTGTTCAATATCTGAGACCGAAAGAATCCTAAAGCTGGACACAAAAAGTGGTAGTATCAAAATTTGATTGTTTTAACTACAAATCTATAGTCCTTTTCTGTCTCTCATAATTTGTTACAGCTAACTCGTAGTCTGAAAACAAGCCATTTTGTTTTTCTTTCATTTGGCTTCTTGTTTTTACTTATCTTGTATTTTATAATAAATCCATTAATTTAAGTAAACAGAAACTACAATGCTAGCTAATAAATCTCACACATCTTAAACAATTGCTTCTTATATTCGCTTTATATTACTAAAATCATTGTTATGAAGCAAGTTTATTATTTTTTTCAAAACTTCGAACAAAGTGGCTATCTCCCAAAAGTGACACCAAAAATTGCGTTTGCCTTATTTTCTTACGTGTAGCTTCTTTTTAAGTTTTGACATATTTACTGTTTTTGTTTACATCCTCTGGAATCTGATTTACTACATTTTCTGGTTGCCGGACAAATACTTACTATAGTTCCGAGCACAATTACAGTATCTATCTTATCTTCCGTTACGGAGGGGAGATTGTACGTACGCTCCACGAGGGGGCGTCCCCGGGAGGAAGGATGAGGTTAGAGGAGACACCGGGCGGCCGGATCCACGAGTGACGGTACAGCAATGGCAGGGTGTTTCCAGAAATAGACACCCCGGCAGACGGACAGACAGACCATCAACGCCCCTCAAAGGGGTTCGGACACCCTGGCAGCCAGCCGAAAGCCGAGGGTCGGAGAGAGTGCATACAGAGAATACTTTTCCGCTGCCACGTTGCACCGAAACACCATCGCCGACACCTCCGACACTATATTCCCGTAGGGGGGGTTCCGACCCCTTCAGCTGACGTGGTGCGGGCGCTGCGGACCCTTAGCACTCGTGGTACTTCTAACGTTACTAGAAGAACGCCGGGCCGAACATTTGAGCCCCTCCCGTAAGGGAATTGTTCGGATTGGGTTGGACTCGGCGGGGCAGTGGTTCCCGATACCCATGGGTGATTGGGTACGCTTGGCTGGTTTTTCCACCCAGGTGGGGTTGTGAGACGCCCCGATGTTCTCCGGCACCAGCCATGAGGGAGAGCTGGTAGACGGTAGCTAGGTACTGTCGCCCCCACCGAGGTCGTCGGTAGTTTCCCCCAGTAGGGTTTTCCCCTATTGGGCTGACACGCGTAAGTAGCGTATCCACTTCCGGTCCTGTTTGGAAGGGATGAGGGAAGGACGTGTTGTTGACTCAACCCCGACCAGGCAGAGGGACGGGTTATAAAAAAGGTATCGCCCTAATGGAAAAAATCCGCGAGTTTGTTCTCCAGGGTTGCAGGGAATCAACTGGGCTCTGAGTAGTCAGAGGTCCAGTCCCATGCTCCGACACTGGAAGAGATCAACGGGGTGAAGGATGAATGGAACGAAATGGAACGAGAGGAAATTCTTGGACTGAAAGAAATCCCTCCAACATTCATCTGAAGACCCGGGAAAAACCCGAAAAAACCCAGTCAGAGTGGACGGTCGCCAGGGATCGAACCCGGGACCTCCCGAATGCTTGCCACAGGCATTGCTGCCTGAGCCATCCCTCTTGGTACATTTACAGTACAACCACAAATATACAACCTTTATTTACAACAATTAACTATCAGGATAGATAGCGTAACCAAAGACCATACTTTTATTTACAAGGAATTGTTCCTTGCAAAATAAGTTCATATTTATGTATTTTAATACTTTTCAGTATTTAATGACAGTCGTCCAACAATGTATACTTTATTCAGGACGCATTTAAGTTTCCCTCGGATATATTAACATGCATTTCCATTGTTGTAGAGCAAGGGTGGCGAAAATGCCTTTCTTCCTCGAGTCATCAAATATGTAACATGCACTACACCACTCAGCAGCATATGGAAAACAAATGAACAGACAGCTAGAGTGGCGCCTGCGAGTCACACTGCCTCGCGAGTCCCGTTTTCGCCACCACTGTTGTAGCGTAATATATTAGCTTTGCTCTTCCTCATTTGTGTTCTAAAGCGTTTGTAACACATGTAATTATTATGCGAAACGTAGTTATTTCATTCAGTTGCGTGTAATGTAGGTTTTGCTTTTATATACTATTTTAAACTCTGGCAACAACGCGCACGTACAGGTCATTCTTCTTCCCCGAGATACTGCCACGATGCTTGGTTATTATCAGTATTTTGCAGTTATAAGCTTTGTAAATTATGGAAGTAAAGGCTTCCACACGTGAAGCACAGAGTTCAGTTGCAGTGCGGAAGTTGCATTATCAGGAACCGTTCACCCTAGGGCCGCAGGTCGGGTTTCTGATGAGTCGCACAGGTAATTTCCCCCGGGAGGTGATGTTCTTTAAATACTCCTAGTTTTAGGACCTCGGGGGCAGTTATTGGGCAGTTGCTGCTGGACTCGTTTTAAAAGTCCACGTGGGACAAAGTGTTATTTTAAAGTACAAACACCACGTATAGGACATTTACTTCGAAGGTTCATGTAAGCACATCGTCCATTTTAATATTTGTATTTCATAGCATTCCACGATCCTTTTAAATGTTTTATTAAAAGCTATGTTAACTTCGTTTGGGTGTGCTGTGCAAGTGTTTAGCATCACCTAGGCTATGCTAGGACCTTCTCACAAATCTTGAATAGTTTAGAAGCCTCAGAACCCGTGATTGCCGAGTCGGGCACACCACCCTATGCTAGCGAGTAACTCTGGTTCATGATCCCTATCTCAAGCCCGGAGTCCTCCTCCTATAGAAGCTCGCAGAAGTGTATGCCAGTACGGCGTCTGGAACCGCCCCCCTCAGCTATAAATAATGTAAGAAAACGCGGTACTGGTACTCGAGACTTGTAGTGGAGACGCACGGATCTCCGGGGTAGTCACCTCAGTAAAGAAACACCCATCCCAAATACCCCCGTGACAATATTTATAGAGAGTGAGGTTAGGGGAGCTGGGAACAAGTGTTTTGCTACTATATAAAGGCCACCGCTGGAGATGGATTGAGCGCGATTTCTGTAGCACATTAATTTATGCTGTATTTACTGCCCTTTTTCAGCATTTAGACGCACACTGGTGTATTGGAATTGAACAAATTTGCAACACAGCAGGTTTATCAGAAAAAGCAAGGAAGGGAGGGAGGGGAAAGAGACAGAGAAAGATTTTGCGGAAGCATGTGACCGTAATACCCTCAGTTTACTTTAACTGCAGGACCCACCCCGTAGAACAATGCCAGTGGCTTATTGAAAGTTTGCGTTTATAGTCTCTTACAGATATCCTCGAGCTGACCCTCAGTCTGGCAACGCTTCGTCGACCTCCCTCTACAGTTTACCTAACACTAACTTGTGGCCTCCGTTATGCATTAACGCGTTATACTCGTAGAGCACCTCTTGGAAGTTACCATTTTTACTTTCTCTACTACGTATAGTAAGTAGGGGAAGTATTGTATTCCACCCAAAAATTCAATACCGAGATTTCACCGGAAATGCGTATTTTGAGAACCCCTGAATCCAAAAAAAGCATTTTTGGAAACATGTCCGTGTGTGTCTGTGAACAGCATAACTCAGAAACGAACCGTCAGATAAACACCAAACTTGGTATTTAGGTTCAGTATCTTCCAAAGATGCGACATGAAGGTTTTCATGAAAATCCCCCCCCAAGATTACCCCTTACATGGAATATTTTTCGAAAATTTTAATTTTCTCAAAAATGGCTCTAGCGATTTTGATTTAAATATCATACGTTTAAGATATTTTTATGACAAATGAAATGTATATCTCGAATTTTCTGGGAATGTCTCCAAAAGTATTCTTCATTGTGAACGACTTTTGCATAACTGGTAAACCATAAGAGATAGACAACATTTTACTACACAAAAAATGTAGACCGCGTTAAAATACACAATTTATGTCATATACATTTTGTTTTGTTGAGTGAACCATCTTCGAGATATTACTTGTTATTCCTTTAAATTTTCCAATACTTTTTCTCAAATGGGAATTCGTTATTCATTTTTTTATGTCCTGGACACACAAAGAGAACGGAATGCGCCACATAGCAACCAGCTCTTAAAATATTTGACTATCACTTAAAGCCTATCAATTCCCCTTGCATCTACAAGAAAATTAGCAATAAGATTACATCTCGATTAACATGAAGCATACGGAGAATAAGCGTTTGTAAAAATAGTTTGTACAAGAGTAGAGAAAGTCATGTGAGTGTAACACATCAGATTTTTGAGATTCTGTCATAAGGAGTTGTAACTAGCAACTTTGAACATTATTAGTAACGTAGAGAATATGGCACCTACTTGTTCCGCAGGTTTATCTCCACGGTTGCATCCCTGGAAGTAATCGTTAGTGGACCGAACGAACTCCATGCATCGTTGTCCAATCTTGGAGTACACACGATCAAAGGGGGAAATTTGAATGGGAAAGCAAGTTTGGTCTCTGGTATCCCAAGCCTTTTCATGGTCCAAATTCGCAGAACAGCACTTCGTAGAGTGGGCCTCTGTAAGACACAAAACATAAGTATATAAATACTCACGTTTAAACTATTCCTACTTCTCATTTTTATATACCTTTGTTGGTAGAAGCTCCTTAAAAGCTAATGTTGAGCTAAACAGCTCTGAAAGCTTACGGATCAGCTCAAACAACAAAATTCACACAGTTATTTAATTATAAACATATAACTATAATAACAAGCTAGTTTTGCTAAATTAGAAGATATAAGCACAACCAATCTACAAAAGCCTCACCCAGTCAGGGCCTGCAACACATCTTTTAGTTTGATGCATAAATTCGTAGCGTTTTTGCAATTTATCACAACTCTGCGTTGCTAGGACGCTATCATTTATCATCTGTCATTCATTATTTGGAATTCTGTTGTTGTAAATATGCCTTAACGTTTGCAGATGTAAAGAAAGTTTGTGAACTAAACAAGATGGGGCATCAACTGGAGAAAATAAAGAAGATTTCCACATATTCTTGTTTAGTTTAACAGAGGAGAAAAGGCAGCGGAGGCTGCTCGAAACGTTTATATCGTCTATCACTGGAGAAAGCACGGCAAGGAAATTGTTCTGGCATTTCAAAGAGGACCTTTTTGACTTGAGGGATTCACCACATTCAAGAAGACTTTCGAGCTTTGATTAAAGCCTTCTAAACGCTTTACCAGTTGTTGCTTGACTGTAGCCAATCCAGTATCGTGCAGCATTTACACTTCATGGCAAGCTTCAAAACGCTACGAACTTATGCATCAACCCAATAAGCCTATATTTTTGTACGATTTGCTCGATCGCTATCATTACTAGATACATAGGAAGAAGGTAGTTACGTACTTCCTTGGGTTGTGCCAGCAGCCAAAGCCATGTCGTGGGTAATAATCTGGCCATACTGCATGGTAGACAGAGTCCATATTGGATCAGGGCTCTTAGAATCGGGGAAGAGCACATCGCTGATATCTCGAGCACTGGTTAGATTATCTCCCATCACAGATACTGCTGGAGCCATCACACCTGAAACAAAAACATTTAACTTTATTAACGGGCAGAAACGTCATTATAAAGTTTGAACTGATTTTTGAGAAACACTATACATGGAGAGAGGCCAAGTTTATTCTGTTATTTACATTAAATGCAATAAACATGTTTCAGATCTTAATTTTTTTTAACAATTTCTTGTTTTAGAAAACAACTGAATTGGCGTATTTATGTAATTAAATATTCTTAAAAGCTTTGCTTAATAGTGTTGCGTATTGCCTCTGTGTTCGAGTGGTCAACGTTCTGGTTTGTCAACCCAAAGACCGGGTTCCATTTCCGGCTGCGGCAGGGAATTTTTTCCTGAAAAAACCTGAATAACTTGCTATTTCAACAGAGTTAAGTATGAATGTGAAAGTGAATTGTCTAACAGCAAAAAGTAACAAAACCAGGCTAAGTAAAACCTATAGTTCAACGAGTTATAACACCATCATGACAAAGCCCCCGATATGACCACCGAAGTTAAAGGGGGCAATGAAACTATTTTAAAATGTTGAAGATAAGCTATTTATCCATAAAAAACATCATTATCAACCTCTGTTATTAAAACGTTTTGTGTTTGTTTGTTTTTTTTTTACTCTATTTTATTTTACGTCCCTTTAACTCCTTGGTCATATCGCGACGGATCTGTTGGTGGTAATCACTTTGAACGATACGTGATGGACAGTTAGCCTTCTAGGTCTCATCCCTGTAACCACCTGCTCCGTCACGTGTCACAGAGACCCTAGCGCATAGCTACCGAATCTTCTGCTTTCGTGTCGTGCAGACGGCATTAGGTTTCCGTCCAGTCCAAACGCCGTCCTCACACAGAAAGTCGGACAGTTAGCTTTCTAGGTCTCATCCCTGTAACCACCTGCTTCATACCGTTTATCATCTACCACGATTTCCTTTCCATTCCTTTCCTTTCCCCATTCATTCCTTTTCTGTCTCAAGTTCCAAGTGTGCTAGTTTTCGTGGCGTATGGCGGTGCGCGGATGTTTGCTCAATGGAACGAATAGTCCCCGTGGACATAGAGGGCTGCTTGATTGGTGGGTCGTTCAACGCCCTCTCTCGGGGCTCCAGCAATGGGTCGGTTTGTGAGCCTGGAAATGTTAGGGACTTCCGCAAGTCTCTGTAGCCTCCTGTGGTCCCTTCATCCTGGGATGTGGCAGCCGCAATAGACCTGTGCAGGTCGCAGCGCGCGAGGTGCCCCCTCCGTTGAATCACTTATACCTATACTTACATCTTGAAAATCTAAAAAGCACTGAATAAAACTGTTGTTAAGCATTTTTATGGCATCCATTCTAAATTTAACTTACACATTTTCCCCCTGTTTTGATTTTACCATTATCAAGTTAAGAAACTCTAATAATGATTTTGTAAAGTATGCTATTGCCATTGTCTAGGGCGCTTTCGACACTTAGAACACATTAGTATCGTTATATCTTTCTGCCCATCCGTAAGCATACTGAGCGAGATGACTCAGTCATTAATGCCTGTGGCCCGCATTCGCGAGGTCGTGGGTTCGATTCCCGTGGCCGACCTTCCTGACCCATGAGTTTTTCGGGGGTTCGCCAGGCAAATGCTGGGAAGGATCATTACATCCCCCGAATTTCCTGTCCCTCCATTTCATCTCCATTCTCATTTCACTTCATCTTTCATCCTGTTGGTATCTTTCAGGGTCGGAGGTGTCGGTGATGGTGTTTCTGTGTAGCATGGCAATTAATAAGGATGCTCTTTGAGACTCCCTCCGCCCCTCGGCTTTCGGCTGGCTGCCGGGGTATCTGAACCCCCTCGAGGGGCACTGGATCCCCTCTGTGGAGTGGAGTCGCCGGCCTGCCTGTCCATCTACCGGGGTATCCCTATCTGGAAACTTAGGGACCTTGCCATTGCCGTGCTGTCGCTCTAGGTCTCCTCTCGCCTCCTCCTTCCTCCCGGGGACTTTGGGCGTAGGTACCATATCTACTCTGCATCGGTGCCGAGTCCCCTCTGTAGTCAATCCTATCCTATCCGTAAACATGGAACTACTCACAAACAGCTGCACGTACGGAAATAAACGTTGTATGTTGAGAGCCTGTAGAACATTTATGGACACTTCTTGAGTTTGGTTAAAACCAGTAAAAGATTTAGGATATTGTATATACACTTCTAACTAGCAATTTTAAGATTTTTGCTTGCACCGCTGTACTTAAAGAGTTGTAAATTGTAATATATTATGACTTTGAAGAAACCATATTGACATATTTTAGTTGAATAAGGTACAAGAGTTTCCAAAAATGTTAGGATTTATGGTATTATTTTCCAAAAATGCTACGCATCCTATGATAATGATATAATCGAAATTAACCTGCTAATTCATTTTCGATTTTCGGATGAATAATTTATACTACCTTATATAATGGGCTATCCTGAGGCGAAATTCGATGCCGAGATTTCATAGGAAATACACGTTTTGAGGTGCCCTGAATCCAAATAAAGCGTTTTTGGAAGCATCTCCGTCCGTATGTCTGTCTGTGAACAGTATAACTCAAAAACGAAAAGTCGAATAAATACCAAGCTTGGTATTTGAGTTTAGTATCTTCCAAGAATGCGACACAAAGGTTTTAAACAAAATCTCTCCACCCCAGACTACCCTTTACATGCAATAATTTTCGAAATTTTTTATTTTCTCAAAAATGGCTCTAACGATTTTGATTAAAATATCATATATTTAAGATATTTTCATGGCAAATGAAATGTATATCTTGGATTTTTTAGGAATGTCCCCAGAAGCTCTCTTCATTCTGAATGACTTTTGCATAACTGGTAAATCGTAAGAGGTAGACAAAATTTTACTACACAAAAATTGTAGTCACATACATTTTTTTGTCAAGTGAACCATTTCCGAGATATTCCTTGTTATTCGTTTGAATTTTACAATACTTATACTTCTTCTCAAATGGGAATTCGTTATTCGTTTTTTTATGTCCTAGACTTGCAATGAGAATGGAATGCTCCACATAGCACCCAGCTCTTAAACGATTTGACTATCGCTTAAAGTCTACAATATTCCCTTGCACCTACAAGAAAATTAGCAATAAGGTAGTTTCTGCAAAGGTTTATCTTGATTAACGTGAAGCAGATGGAGAATAAATGTTTGAAAAATAGTTTCTATAAGAGTAGAGTAAGTCATGTAAGTATGTATGTATGTATGTATTTATTTATTCTGCAATTGGGTACTTCCCGGTGGCAGAATTAAACCGTACAAAATTTACATCACCATGACTAGCTTACAATAATAATAATAATAATAATAAACAAGACTAACAATACAAAATGATTAATTTTAAATATTAACGAAGCTTTTAAAATCCCTAATTACTGAACCATTTATAGTTTACTTAACTATTCACAATTACTTAACTATTCACAATTTACTTAACTATTCACAATTTACTTAACTATTCTCAATTTACTTAACTATCTACAAAGTACTTAACAATTTACAAAGTACGTAACTATTTTCGAGGTACTTAACTATTTACAATTGGTCCTTATATTTAGTTACCAGTATTTTCAACCTGGTAGTGTCAACTTTAATAGTATAGTTTGTGAAATGAGTACACTAGTTAATTAACCAACATTTATTCTGCTAATATTATTTCTGAACTGCTTTAAGGTCAGAGGACAGCCCTGAAAGGCTGCTACAGGCAATTCATTCCATTCCTCAATGGTTCTATTAACAAAAGAAAATTTTCCCACGTCGGTTCTGCACTTTCTACCCCTAATTTTAAACAGATGATCGTTTCGACCGTAGTGTGCTGGATTCTCTAACCTTTCTCTAACATCCGCCCAAGCATTTGAACCAGTATAAGCTTTAAATAACGCAACTAATCTATGTTTTTTACGCCTAACTTTTAGCGGTTCCCATTCATTCTCTTCACCTTTTGTAAACCCAAAATCTTTACCTCTCCTTATGAATTTTATAGCCCTTCTCTGTACTTTTTCTAAGGAATCAATCTGATTGACTCTGTATGGGTCCCAACATACTTTTAAAATTGTATGTGCAAACCCATTGTTACGAAAGTTGGTTTGCAGCTGACCTTAATAGGTTCCACATAAAAATAGGGTACATGACATCTTAATTACTTCCACAAAGGGTGGATTCTAATGGAGCGCAATCTTGCCAATCCTCTCTCCTCCTTTGTTCCTGAACCTAACACACACCTGAACAAGTAGTAAGGCGGGAAATAACCAACAAAGCAGGGAACGTACGACCGGTGAAATTTCCACAACCCTCCTAAGATAACTACGAAGTGTGGATTGAATTGGATTGACTATGGCAGGACTTGGCACCGATCCAGGGTGGATATGGTACCTACGCCTCACGAGGAGGTGTCCCCGGAAGGAAGGATGAGCTGAGAAGAGACACCGGGCGGTCGGAACCAGGAGCGACGGCTCAGCAACGATAGGGTCTTTAAGTTTCCAGATAGAGACACTTCGGCAGACGGACAGGCAGACCGGGCACCCCACCCCACACAGAGGGAGTCCAACGCCCCTCAAGGGGGTTCAGCAGCTAGCCGAAAGCTAAGGGACGGAGTCACAAAGAGCGTCATTTTTCCCTGCCACGCTGCTCCGAAGCACCATCGTCGACACTGAAAGAGACCAACGGGATGAAAGAGGAACGAAATGGAGGGACAGGAAGTTCGTCTGACGACCCGGGAAAGCCCCCGAGAAAATCTATGGGTCATAGTGGGCGGTCGCCGGGGATCGATACCGTGAACTTCCGACGTTGCCGCCTGAGCCATCCCGCTAGGTGCTACGAAGTTTACTCCGCAGACTTTATTTTGTTAAAGCAAACCACACAAAGAAGCGCTGCTTTTGCTTCTGAAGAAAATACACAGAGGATGCAGGTAGTAACTTACCATCAGCGTATTTGGCGGGCAAGAGACGGCCATATGGAGTATTGGCTACACCAAGTAAGGGGTTCTCCAAGTGGTTGCACGACCCGTCCATAGTGCGATATCCATTCTTCCTGCAGCGTCGGATCTGAGGCGTGCACTGAACCGCTGGATGGGGGCCGAATATGCTGCAACAGGTATAACAAACAAACTTTAAAATACATTCTTAAAAAATATGATATGGTGTATTCTATAGACTCTCTACTCAATCTTCTACAAACTATTTTACCATACAAAAGCTTATGTTGGTCTGGAGAGCTCAGTTGGTTCCAATGTCGCGGATTTAAACCCACCTCAGACAGACGGCGTTTAAGTGTGCCGTAAAGCGCTACATGTCAGTAGATTTACTAGCATTTAAAGAACTCCTACGGGACGAAATTCCAGCACACCGACGGCGCTGATATGATCCTGGCAATTGACAGCGTCGTTAATAAACAAAATATGTTACTTATTTATTTTTTTTACAGAAGCTTATGCTTCTATCTACTTCTTGTTAATTAAGATAAACTTTCATTACACATTTATTCCTTCCGTTGTAGGTATAAGGATGCAGTAGGCTAAAGAGGTTTACATATTTTGTATGGTAATGGAATGTGCATCGGAGAGGACTCGGTACTGATCCGGAATGCGGATATTGTACCTACGCCTCTCGGGGGCGCTCCCTGGAGAAAGGGATGAGGTGAGAGGAGACACCAGGCGGCCGGAATCAGGAGTGACGGCACATCAATGACAGGTCGCTACAGTTTCCAAATATAGATAAACCGGCAGTCAGACAGACAGACCAGGGACCTCGCCCCAGTAGGGTCTAACGCCCTTCCCTCCTGTGGGGGCGGTCCTTATACCCCAGCAACCAGCCGAAGGCCTAGGGACGGAGAACGTTCGCAGAAAGCGTCTTTTTCGCTGCCACGCCGCACCGAAACACCATCACCGATACTTCCAACCCTGAGATAGACCAAACGTAGTGAAGGATGAATGAAATTATTAAGGGAATAAATGGAGGGACAGGAAATTCGGAGGATGAAAGAAACTACTTTAGCATTCGCCTGACGACCCGAAAAAACCCATCGGTCGCCGGGAATCCCGAATGATTGCCACAGAAGTTACCGTCTGAGCCATTCCGCTCGGTTTGTGCGGTAAAATTTTGTCTACCTCTTACGGTTTGCCAATACACAAGCCATTCTGGATGAGGACTTCACAGGCTATTTGCAGAGAATTAAAGGTATAACATTTTGTCAAGCAAATATCTCAAACATAACCATGTAAATATATTGAACATAACAAAATCTTTTGCAAAAATAAAAAGTAGCGAAAAAGTTTCCATTGCAAGGGTAGTTTTGTGCGGGGGGGGGGTTCTTGAAAATTTTCGCATCGTATCTTTGGAATAAGTTGAACATAAATTGGTAAGCTCTGATATTTAACTGAATGTTCATTTTTTGTATGCTGTTCACAGATAGGAACACAGACAGACACACTCAGAAACATGTACCTTTTCATAACTATCTTTATTATTCACTCACGGAGCCTCAAAGTGGATTTTTCTGTTGAAATCTCATTATAAATGCTTGGATGGAATGCAATACTTCCTCTAATTACTGTAAACAAGTAGTACAGAAAGCAACAATACATTTTCAAATAATATAGATGATGTTTCATAGCTAATGTCGCTTTTTAAGTAAAACTTTATTTGAAATGTGTTGACGAAATGATTCTAACCTTCAAAGTAAATGCTACTAGATTCTATAGTCCTGAGTCACCTTTAAGGGAGGTTTGCTATCCCGCAAGGGTACCAGTTTCTGGTTTTTGATGCAACGAATTCATTGATACCCATTTAAACTGCTTCAATGTTTTCAAAATTTCTTCCACGTAGGAAATGGGCAATGGATCTAAACAGATGGTAATCTGATGGCGCAAGATCAAAGCTGTATGCTGGATGTGGTAGCAGTTCGATTCCTTCCATTTCCTGAATTTTGTACATTGTTGTTTGAGCTGTATGAGGTCACGCATTGTCCTGTCGCAAGAAAACTCTTTCTATTTACTAATGCCAAGTTCGTCTGCCTCAAAACTTGATGAACTCGTTCCAGTTGTTGAGAATAAAGATTGCATCGACTGACGTCTACTTAAACAACTTCCCAGTGCATCACGCCTTCAAAATTCCCCAGACATGTATCATTATTTTGGGGCCGAACCGATGTTTTTAACGACAACGTTTGCAGGCTGACATGTATCGAGCCACTATTTCGAGATGTCAGGATTGCGGTAGTACATCCATTTTTCATCACATTTGACAATTCTCTTGATAAATATATCATCCTAGAAATTAGCGATGAACTGACGACATTTATACACTCTAGTTGAGCTTGATCAGGTGTCAGTTCATGTGGTACAAATTTTCTGAACGATTTTTAAGTTTCTTAATAAGGCGATGTATGATATCTTTTGAAGCACCAAGTTCTTCTGACAACCTCCGAGTGTGCTTATTTGTGGATTTTCTTCCATAACCCTGCGTGTGTTCTCAATATTCCGTTACTTGGGTCTGCTAGAACGTTGGAAATCTTTGTTTTTGTTTCCATTATTGAAACACTGGAACCGTCGTTGTGCTACCCGCTCACTAACGACACCTTCACCTTCAACTGCACATATCTTCGAGCCGCGGTAGCAGATTTATAATCTTGTTTCCAGTAGGACTCTAACCTCAAAGTTTGTTGCCTCCATTTTAAAATCTTGTATTACCAACTGCTGTCTGCCAACATGTTAACAATACGGAACAATAACCAAAGCACCCTATTAGCATTGACAAAAATAAAAGCATATATATGAGGGATATAAACCCAATTAGAAAGCTGACATTTCTTACGAGACAATCTAAAAATTTGAATTTGTGTATTACTAAAGGTGAGTCCACACTGTTCAACATATCAACAGTTAACATCCAACATTTAACAAAATGTTTCATTCAGCGTGTTAAATGCCTTCAACATGTTATAACTGTGAGCCTTTAACATTCCATCCACACCAGTTGATTTGTTGGGACAACAAAATCTCTCAACTATAAGCAAAATGGGCTCCAGTGATGAGGATTTGACCATTGCTATTTGTATATGTGCTTGATATGTAATAAAAAGAAAAGTAGAAGGTTATGAGGTATCTTGTTAATCGGCACAGGAGTGAAAATATTTTTAATGAGTTTAAAATTCGGAGCAGGTTTGACTTCAATTCCTTGAGAACAGTCAAAGTGACTTCAACTTAGCTTTGACCAAGGTTTCTAACCTATAATTCACAAAAAGGAACACATTTGAGAGCAGCCATTCCAGCTGTCAGACTTGAGCCTTTTCTTGCAATTCTCTAACAAAGTGAAGCTATTTTTCTTTTCTGATATTATCTCTGGAACAACAATAAACTGTACATAGTTTGGTATAATTGTCCATCCTTTTTACTTTCTCTACTACGTATAGTAAGTAGGGGAAGTATTGTATTCCACCCAAAAATTCGATATCGAGATTTCACTGGAAATACATGTTTTGAGACCCCTGAATCCAAAAAAAGCATTTTTGGAAACATGTCCGTGTGTGTGTGTGTCTGTGAACAGCATAACTCAGAAACGAACAGTCGGATAAACACCAAACTTGGTATTTAGGTTCAGTATCTTCCAGAGATGCGACAAGAAGGTTTTCAAGAAACTCCCCCACGCCAGACTACCCTTTACATGGAACATTTTTCGAAAATTTTAATTTTCTCAAAAATGGCTCTAACGATTTTGATTAAAATGTCATATGTTTAAGATATTTTCATGACAAATAAAATGTATATCTTGAATTTCCTGGGAATGTCTCCAAAAGTATTCTTCATTGTGAACGACATTTGCTTAACTGGTAAACCATAAGAGATAGACAAAATGTTACTACATAAAAATGTAGGTCCGTTAAAATACACAATTTATGTCATATACATTTTTTTGTTGGGTGAACCATTTTCGAGATATTGCTTGTTATTCCCTTAAATTTTTCAATACTTATTTTCTCAAATGGGAATTCGTTATTCAATTTTTTGTCTTGGATATGCAAAGAGTATTAATCTGTTGCAAAGAGAATGGTGCTGCACATAGCAACCAGCTATTAAGAGATATGTCTATGCTTAAAGGCTACTGTTTTTTTATATTGCCCTTGCAAATACAAAACAAGGGGAACATAGTAGGCCTTACGCGACAGTCAAATATTTTTAGAACTGGTCGCTATGTGTAAAATGTAATTCTCTTTGCATGTCTAAAGATCGTTTCTGCAAATGTTTATCTCGATTAATGTGAAATAGATGGAGAATAAGAGTTTGTAAAAACAGTTTGTACAAGAGTAGAGAAAGTCATGTGAGTGTAACACATCAGATTTTTATTACATATATTACAATGTTCCATAATGATAGGCTCAACAAAGGTTTTATTAATGAAAGTGTCTTTTCTTTCGTCCATTCCATAACTTCACATGAAGCAAACCAAATCAAGGATACAACCACAGAACGAGTCAACACGCAACTACCGAACACAATATCTTGAAAGAATCAGAAGTACGCTGTTGCTATGTTTACAGTCTGGAAACTTCTGAAGTTCACCCAATCACATACACAGAGAGCAAATTGACTTAACAAGTTTTCCATTAAAAGCGGAAAACACACAACATGTTAAAAGTGCCAAGCACAACTCTTTCGGTTAACATGTTAAGTCGATTCTGTCATCAAAATTTGGCCAACATGCAAACTGTTAACATGTTGCGCTTGACAAGTTTTGTTAAATGTTAACCGTGTGGACAGGGCTTTATACATAGTTTTACTAAAGAAACACGAAAAAATCCTGTTGTGCTACACTCACATGATTTTCTCTAGCCACTATAAAGATTTTGCTCTTTTCTATCTACTGTGCATGTACACATTTCGTTGTAGGTAGAAAGGTGATTCAGGAGAATGTAGCAACTGTCAAATGTTTAAAAACGGATCGCTATTTGCTGACTTTGAAATTATATTCATCACGAGAATAATAGCAGTTCAAAAAAATGACAAAGTATTGATAAATTCAAACCAATAACAATGGATATTTCGGAAATGGCTAATGCCACAAAGTATTATTTAAATGAATTGTGTGTTTTAAAGAGATGTATATATTTTTGTGCAGTAAGGTTTTGTGTATCTTTTTGATTTACCAGTGTATGCAAAAGTTACAAAATTATTTCCGAATGAAGAGGTTTTCAAAGGGTATTGCCAGAAAATTTCAAGATAACATTTAATTTTATGTAAACATCTTAAATATATAACGTTTTAATTGTATTCGTGGTCAGGTTCAGTTAGTACCTACAAGACTCAAATCCCACACAGAAGAAGAAGAGGAAAAGAAGAAGCAGAACTCATCATATCGACAAATTATTATCGCGATTGACACCAGTTTTTCTAATTAGAGAAAGAAATAAAGATTGAAATACAGGTTTCTTATGTCCTATTGTAGGCTAAGTCTTCAACTTGATACTTACTTGAAGATAGGTGGAAGCTGAAAAAAGTTAACGTCTTCATGAGGCCCTCCTGAGAATTCTGGTCCAGAAAATGGATGTCCTGCAAAGAAAATCAACATGAAAGTGATTATTTCATTTAGGACCATTACCTAAGGAAACTAGATGTACAAATACGGTCAATACCTACATAGAATAATCATGAATGTAAATAAACAGCTTATCAAACTATCAGATCCCGCAGCTTTCTCTACCTATCACTCTCTTATTCTCTCTTCATTCATTTCCGCCTCTGGCCCTCTTCACTCTCTCCCTTTTCTTCCTCGTTACCCCATCACTTCCCCATCGCTTCTCTCTGTGCAACTTTAAAACTTGATGTTTGAAAACAGATAATAAAGCTGTTTTTTTCTGGGGTACACGAACTAATGCCTCTTTCTTAGGCTTTTTTCGGGCGTAAACATTCCCTTTTTTATTTTTTAACAATTAATCGCTAAAAACATTTACACATGTATAGCAACGTCAAATGTTAAATGTTACAATAGTTACATCTTATAAAATTCCTGGACCTTATAGAAAGGATTTTTCTTCAATATCATTAAACTCCGTCTTTTAAAAATGTTGTAAGTGTCTTGATTTTATCCGGTAAACTATTGAATGGATTAATGGATGATACTTCAAAGCTATAAATATTGTTGCTATTTCTTGTCGGATAATTATGAATAGTTTCACACAGATTATACTGTTGCAGATTCCTCTTAATTAGCATAGGTATGGTTGCCCCAAAGTAAGACACCACCATAATTTAAAATGGAGTATATATTACTGTAATACACTGACAGTAATGACTTTTTATTTATTGTTTGGCTCAGTACACGTTGCACGAACAGTCGTTTACTCAGTTTCCCCGAGATGTAGTCTATGTGGGATTTCCACCCTAATTTAGATTCAAGATAAATGCCTAAGAATTAGACTGTTGAAAGATTAGAGTCAGCAGAACTGAGATCCACAATCTTATCTTGATTAAGTATTAATCTGATAGAGTCACACTAGTGATTTACTCTTAAAGTTATATCTTTAAGTTTACTTGTGAGAGTATCATTGTTATTACAACATATATTCAATGCTAAATCATCAGCAAATAAAAACGTTAGCATGGCTTCCTTCGGAATGGAAGTAAAGCCGGTGGTCCCGTGTCGTAGATTTACGACACGAAAATGTACCTCAAGCCTGATAAAGACGCCTCTGAGCAAAATTTCCGGTCTTTCACGCACAATATAGAATGAGACGCTAAGAACCATAGTAGTCAAAGAGCGACCATAAATAAAACTCAGTTTCATTTCTTCCTTAGACTTGCAAATCTGCACCTGTTGGTAAGCATTCGTTTAACATCTTAAATATTCATTCCATCGAAATTTTGTGAATAAAAATATTTCTTATGTAATATATTAAAAAAACACTCAACAATACCCGATATATTTCGACTTTTTTAAATTTTGTAGCCCATTAGATACTCACTTTCAAGAAAAACCATTAAAATTCCAAATAGCCTATTTTAACTGGAAAATAAGGTATAATATGCACCAAGCTACATAAAAGTAGCCATTCTTGCTTAGAGATAGCACACGATTTTTTACTTCAGGGCAGCTCATTGTACGTGTTAATATCGATGATTTATTGTTCATCCAACATTGAAAATCATCAGTAAATTCCAGTAAAATGGTGTTTTATGCAAGTTGCTCTGTGTCGTCCTCCGTGGACCAGTGGTGCCATGCTAGCCTCTAGTTCCCGAGATCGCGGGTTCAAAACCGGGGAGGGCGATGGAATTTTTCGGGCGTAAAAATCGTGGCTTCCTTCGGAAGAGAAGTAAAGCTGGAGGTCCCGTGTCGTAGATTTACGGCACGTAAAAGAACCTCAAGCGTAATAAACAGGCCTCTGAGTAAAATTACCGGTATTTCACGCCCAATATAGAATGGGACGCTAAGGACCACAGCAGTTAAGAAGCGTCCATAAATAAAACACAATTTAATTTAATTTACGTTGCCTTGTGAAGTTCTAAAGACAGTTATGTATCTACTTCTCTTTAATGCACGTAACAACCTTTAGAAAAAATGCTACTTATGTAATCTAAAGTTCTTAAAATATTTACACTAAAAGTACATGCAATGTAGGTAAGAATGTATATGACAATTTTTTTAACTTCAAATTTGAAAACAAAGGATGGGTATACTTATAATGCCTTGGTACTAAAAGGAACACTTTACACACATTTTAACATAATTTTCATACCTTGTGTTAGTGTGAAGGATGTTGGTAAAAATCATTTTTGAATAAAATTGTTGCCTAGTGAGTAAGCGAGGTAGCGACTCGCATGCGGGAGGTCCCGAGCTCAAACCCCCGGAGCCGACAAATCTAACAGAAAGTTTCGCGGGTTTTCTCGGTCGCTAGGCGAATGCTGAGTTGGATAATTTGATCCGGGAATTTTCCTATCATCACTCCATTTCACTTCCTCCTTCTTAGCAACATACCAGGCATTCGGCTGGTCACCCATCCTGGATATGCTATGATCCAGAGTTTGTTTGCTTCCTGACAGGCCACTGACCTAAGGCATTGGGGGTGTAAATGGTACAAAGAGGAGGATAATCCGTTTAATAATACTAATAACATTATTAAAATTGTTGCTATAAATTTGATCCTAAAATTAATAACAGATATTTACGAAAATGTATCTTCAAATTAGTGCAACTCACCTTTTAAATGGTATTTTAAATATTATTGGTACAAAAATTAGGCTGATTTTTCAGTCTAGTATAGAATTAACTTTCCAGCACAAACATACATATACATTTTTTTTAATAGAGTCAATTGAAAAATTTCAACGTCAAAGCCAGGATTTGAACATGATTCTCCCGCTCTCCATGCGGTTGCTCTAACCATTGAGCTACTGTGGCAACGTGCCCGTGCCACATTGAATTCCCCAATTGACCCAAGTTTTGTTCCCAGACAGACCACCAAGGCATCTCACTCGAGATGACAATCTCAGTGGCGACCTGCAGTCGCAATTAATTATATATATATATAACAATAATAATAAAATACATAATATTTTGCTATTTTGAAAACTAGAAGGCGTAGAACTTGTCATTTTTGATAAAATATCAATAAACCACCGACTTGGAAGGTGTAAAACATGTTTAGAATTAAATCTATATTTGACTGAAGTAACAAAGTTTTGCAGAAGTCGTGTGTTACCTGAAAACGGGAAATTTGAACCAAAAATTTCAAGAAACATAAACCTTATTGAAATTAATATGCACGAAGAAGCGTTTAAATTATATTTTAACGCATCTTGAAGTGATAAGATGCGCCCAAATAATATGAATAATAAATAATAAACCATAATAAGAATATTAATAAGCATCTAATCAAAATAAGGAGGAGGAGAATACCAATATGAGGGAAGAATAAAAGAGAACATTAAGAATTAGAAAAGGGGGGAAATAAAATCATAACGAGAGAAATAAAGTAAAGGTTAGATATTAATAAATAATCAGAAAGTGAAATAAAATGTAGAAAACGTGTATTTGAGAACGGAGACACTTGGCGAAAACCGTAAAAAGGTTGAAGACTTAGGAACCTACAGGAAGAGAGACATTAGTAAGCGATAAGTCACAATAGGAACCGAGTAGAGCTCTCAGGATGCGAAGACAACGGCCCGAAACCGAATTCAGTCAAGCGCACAGAAAATTCAGTCTAGCGAACATAAGTTGTTAATGGTAGACGCGAGCGAGGCTCGGGCGACGCAATTAAGAGCCAATGGAAGACGAAGAAAAATTTAGAGAGATAACCAATAAAAGTTAATAAAAGTCATGTGCATAGCAAAAAAATAGATCGAAACTAGAAAAGAGGCGTGAAATAGAAAATTATCTATGACAGAGAGCAACTTTCTGACGTGTGTAAGATGAATACTTTGTGTCGAACCGTAGGGTAGAGAAGGTAACTCCGTGTTGTGCAGTGAGGGAGAAAAAGATAGATGTAGGAATTCGAAGTATTTTATATCCGAGAGGGAAACAGTGCAGATGTCTACGAGTAATTATTTATGTATGGGAAGAATTAGTTTAAAGTAAACGTGAGTAAAAGGGTAGCTAGAACTTGACTAAAGGTTAACTCATCAAAGTAACACTGTAAGGTCTTTAACTTCGAAAAATACTTAAGAAAGGGTAAAGCACGGAAACAGCAGCAGGGGATGACAGGAGAAATCGCGTCTTGTGTGAAGGGTATTCGGAGGAGGACAACAGTGTGGATCTTCAATAAACGGGCCATCTGAGAGGAGATCAGTGAGCTTTATTCATCTCCCATCCACACTCCCTGAGGTAAGAGTTTCCAGAACCCATATTCCTCTACCTGAGTAGCCGGCAGCAACATCAATCCTCCCGAATCACCAACCAAACACCAAGAACCGACCATTACACCTTTCCTTTTTTCAACCCGGCTACAATCTGCAGTCAAATGTTTAAATAATTATTGGAGGAATATTTTTATAAACATAAAACGAAAGCCAATGCATGTTGTAAAACAATACTGCATACGAACACTTACCATATTGATGTATAAATTGAGAGAGTGTCTGTGTTGCGAGCAACAATATGCCCACTAAAGCTGTTACTAGCCACCTTGCCATGGTTACTCTATCTGGAATACAAAAAAAACATTTAGTTAATTACAATCCTCAGTTTCTATTGTTTTATTGCTCAATTTTTGTGCTACATTTAACGTCTTATGTTTATCGGCGACTTTAACTTGCGAGCAATTGCTCATCGGCAATGGGGCCCACTCGCTTACACTTGTGGTAATGGTTATGTTTTATATTACCTT
This sequence comes from Deroplatys truncata, assembly GCA_030765065.1. Lineage (NCBI taxonomy): Eukaryota > Metazoa > Arthropoda > Insecta > Mantodea > Mantidae > Deroplatys > Deroplatys truncata. Next base: position 221,473 of record JAUKNL010000023.1, on the reverse strand, counting down.
TTACTTTCTCTACTACTAGGAAGTACTGCATTTCACCCAAAAATTCGATAACGAGATTTCACCAGAAATACACGTTTTGAGGCTCCCTGAATCAGTCGGTTAAGTACCAAATTTGGAATTTAAGTTCAATTTCTTTCAAAGATTTTCATGAAAAATTCACTCTAAACTACCATTTACATGGTAAAATTGTAGTAATTTTTTTTTAATTTCTCAAAATGTTTGTAACAGTTTTGATTAAAAACTATATTTAAAAAAACGCATATCTTGAATTTCCTGGGAATAGCCTGTGAATACCTCTTCATTTCGAATGGATTTTATACAATTCTGATAACCTGTATACCATAAGAGATATGAGTATGTTAATAAAATTAAAGTACAAACTAATATACCAACGCAGCCCCATCCCCTAACTTACTACCACAAACAATTTAAATATCGTACATACAATTTGGTCAAATCAGTTTTGTGGTGTTTACAATTTTAAAGATATTGTTTGTTACTGGTTCTAATTTTCAAGTATTTAATATTTTTTTGAAATTCTAAGTCGCTATTCGTTTTGGTTTTCTCTCGTGGACATCTAAATAGTGTAAATTCAAAACATCGATGTACTTTTTTAAACTTGACATCACTTAAGCCTCCTGTGTCTCTCTTGTACCAGCAACGAAATGTGTAATACAAATATTACTACAAACTTTTATGTCGATTAACAAGACACGCCCACATACATATTTTATAATGCAATTTTTAGAGCTTAACACATCATAAGCTCAAGTATCAATAATTAATCCTTCAAAACCAAAAACTGTAAGAGAAGTTTAGTTTACAGTTTTGTTAATGTATACATTGTGTACCACCTGTTGAGTACGTTTTGGCTATGTACAGTACGTAAGGTTTAAGTTGAAACACGGCCATTTTGACGCTACCTGACCGGTCTAGGAGGAGTGCGCTAATGACGGTCCGAGTGCTCAGACACCCTGCCACAATCCCACATCACTGCCCATCAGCTATAGTATTGTTGACCTTCGCCCTTTTTGCAGTGAAATATGGAAACTATCCTTATATCTTGCTTGACCGGCTTTCGTATTGTTACACACGGGTGCTGGTTCTTCTCTTCTAAATTTTGTGTTTTAGCCCAACCCAGATTTTAAATAGTAAGTTTCAGTGGTAAAGGTTTTGAGATTAGGCAGTTAAGGATTACCAACTGCCGTGTGGAGTATAGTGCTATCTCTTTCTAATTTCCATGTTGCAACTTAAAGCAAGCGCACTATAGGCAGTCCCTGATTGAAGAAGCAAGGAGAAAATACTTGTCGCAAAACATTATTTTAAGGACAACGGCTTCTGTAACGTTATTTATTAATTTGTTCATTCTTGAAATCTTCGTAGATTGGTACCAAAAATCAGCATTCATGATCACAAGTGCCATGTCTCAAATTGAATGAATAAACGAATAAACTTTATTTGTACATTCTTTATACACAATCCTTTTTACAATATTCCACTTATAAACTAACAACCTATTTACAGATTTTCTGCCAGCTATGTTCTACCTATACTGCTCATTTTGCCTGGCACCCTGGCCGTATGGCTCAGCTGAGCAGCCCTTGCTACCCTTAATCACCTATGATCCATCCTCTCCCTCCTCCTTTTGCCCTTCTACCTTTCTTATCTCTCTTACTTTTCTAATCCATTTCTGCTTTACTTTCTTTAAGAATTCCCCCATATTCTTATTTTTCCTTTCTTATTTTCTTGTCAACATTTTAATTGCTACTATTATTCCATCCATTTTTTTCCCGTTTCCCCCCCATACTTTTTGTCTCCATTCCGCTAATTCTTTGCATTCTGTATATAATGTCTCTAATTAATAAATGACTGATTTCAAACATAAATGTTGTTATATATTGCATTGTGATATGCTATTTTATGAAATGTCTTCTTTTTGTTAATTCTTTCATTGATACCGTATAATAGATTTGTAGTAAAATTGTCATATTTACGATTAACTTACGTTGTTACTTTTACTCCTAAATGTTCGCATTCTCTACAAGTGCTGAGCACATTCCATGAAACCATATTTCTTTGAATACACAGGGTTATTCAAAAAGAAGCAACAGACTTTAAATATTCATTTTTAATAAAGACAATAGATAGCAACACATACGACACTCATTGAATAGAGGAAAGTTCAAAGTTCTAAACTCCCACCTATTAGTTCCATTCAGTGCCTATAGCGGCGCTGGGTTTGTTTACGAGAAAATGGCGACACCACAAGAAAAGTCGTTTTGTGTGCTGCATTATGCAAAGAGTGAATCCATTGTTTCATTGCAGCGTGCATTTCGTTGTAAGTTCAACAACGAGCCGCCTCGTCATTAAAAAATTACAATTTATACAATAAATTCGTAGAAGATGGTTGCGTATGCAAACGGAAAAGCACTGGTCGTCCTCGCATAAAAATGGTGCTCATTTTGAACACATAAAATAAAATTTTGAAATTTCCTTTATTCAGTGATGTATTGTCAATTATTGTCGTTCATTAGAAATAAGTATTTAAAGTATGTTCCTTCTTTTTGAATAACCCTGTATATACCAACTGGTATGCAATTTGTTTCTTCAGATTAATACTCAGACCCGAGTTCTCATTTCCTTCAGTAATTTTTATCTTCATTAAACAATTAATACTTTTACGAATACAATTTTAACCTTCCTCCGTTGACACGCCTTAGCGAGGTTACACAATTGAGGAAATTATACTCATTAGTGGTTTGTTTTTATTCACTGCTTTTTACTTTACCATAAACCAGAGCAAACAGATGCAATTTAATTCACTGTGGCACTTTTTCTGAACTATGTTCTTGATTTGTCATATTGTACTTTCACTGGTGTATGTTACGCTTTTTACGTCATACACATTACCTTTCTAGTGCATGTAGGCGGGTTACTTAATCGAAACGACACCTACTTTGAGGACATACATGAAAGTCAGCACCGTAACCGTTTTACTTTCAAATTTTTCCGAAAGGAATGGGGGGAAATACATGACTTCCTTTATAGGCCTTAACAGAGACCTTGGTAAGATTTTAGTTGCGATTTCCTGCTTTCCTGTAGCCTAGAGCGCAGCCTACATTTTAACACATTCTTAAGGATACATTCAAATGAAATTCATAAAAGGTTTCAACTACACAGGGCGTGCACCTAAAACTTGCATCGTAAATATCTCTAAGACAACACTCAAATTCACGTTACAATTTCTCGGGATGTAATTGACCTATTGCGATGCAACAAACGCCATTCTTAATGTTGTTTTCCTTGTTATCAATTTCGTCAAAAATAATATAAGGCTTGCGTTAAATAATATTTTCTTATATTCATATGCCTTTTTACCTATCTTTATTACTTTCTCTACTACGTATAGTAAGTAGGGGAAGTATTGTATTCCACCCAAAAATTCGATACCGAGATTTCATTGGAAATACATGTTTTGAGATTCCCTGAATCCAAAAAAACCATTTTTGGAAACATGTCCGTGTGTGTGTGTCTGTGTGTGTCTGTGTATGTGTGTGTGTGTGTCTGTGAACAGCATAACTCAGAAACGAACAGTCGGATAAACACCAAACTTGGCATTTAGGTTCAGTATCTTCCAGAGATGCGACACAAACGTTCTCAAGAAAATTCCCCACCCTAGATTACCCTTGACATGGAACATTTTTCGAAAATTTTAATTTTCTCAAAAATGGCTCTATAGATTTTGATAAAAATATTATATATTTAGGATACTTTCATGACAAATAAAATGTATATCTTGAATTTTCTGAGAATGTCTCCAAAAATGTTCTTCATTGTGAACGACTTTTGCATAACTGGTAAACCATAAGAGATAGACAAAAGTTTACTACAAAAAATGTAGATCGCGTTAAAATACACAATTTATGTCATATACATTTTTTTATTAAGTGAACCATTTTCAAGATATTGCTTGTTATGCCCTTGAATTTTCCAATACTTATACTTTTTCTCAAATTGGAATTCGTTATTCATTATTTTGTCCTGGTAATGCAAAGAGAATGGAATACTCCACATAGCAACCAGCTCTTAAAAACTTGACTATCGCTTAAAGCCTACCAATTCCCTTTGCATCTATAAGAAAATTAGCAATAAGATTAACATCTCGATTAACATGAAGCATATGGAGAATAAGCGTTTGTAAAAATAGTTTGTACAAGAGTAGAGAAAGTCATGTGAGTGTAACACATCAGAGTTTTTTACACTGTTTTATTAATTGTTAACATTTTACTTATTACAAACGCGACGTCGTTGCCACTCGTCAACCCCTTAACACGCCTCATTCTTTCCTATACACATCCTGTTATAAGCGGATGAGTTACACGAAGCAAGCAGAATGTTAAACTTGAAAATGCGCCCAGTTTCATCCTGCACTCCCTTTTATACAAAAACTAGCCACAACGCTTACAGACGCTATGTTTTCCGAGCGTTTAGATACATTGAATCTCATTCGCTCATTTGTATATTTTAAATCTATTTCACACATCTTTGGGAACCTCTGGAATCTCACACCCCCAAGTCAACGAATTTTCGAGCCATCTGGAGAGTGTCATGTTTCTCACCCCTTGTTTCGTCCACCCTTGTGTCCTTTTGAAGGAGGCGTGTCCAGGAAGTGAGACTAGTGGCACCACTAGGTTCCGGCTTTAGACTTACATTCAGTTTCTTATAACAAAAACATCTAAACAATTTTATAACTAAAACATTTACACATGTAAATCACTATGTCTACAATATGCATATAATGTGTATGTAATATGTATATATGTTCCGTCACAGTATAGACCCTTTTATCACCCTGGAATGTGAACAAAATAATCTATCGAGCTGCAGGGGATACATGTGACAGCCATAGTTTTCGAACTAAATAAGAGGAAAAGGGAGTTACTAAAATATTGAAAATTAAATGATCTTTACCTAAAATAGTGAAAAGAGATTCGCCGCAACATAAATTATGTATAACACCACATTGACCAGTTTCCTGGTTTTGCATAATAGTAAGCTGTCCGATTGAACGGCTTCCTTTTTTGGCTCGCTTACACATTAGTGTCATAATGTATCATTTAGGTTTATGTAATTCGCTTCCTGTTAAGGAGCGGCACACTTAGCAAAGAATTTTGTAACTAAAATGTGACACTAAATTTTGTCACGCATCTGCATCGATCGTTTCCTGCTCAATACCCAATAACAGTGAAAAGGCCCACATATCTGCCTTTGTGATGGCATTAATCTCCAAAATCACTGGAAGAAATATTTGCTTTTTCATATTCTAAGGATTTCTCAAGGAAACTTTGAGTAGATACTTATGCTTTGTAGTCCTTCGTGGTCTAGGTGTTCCATGCTAGCATTAAGTTCCCGAGATCGCGGGTTCAAACCCAGCGGAGGGCGATCGATATTTTTTCCGACGTAAAAATCCTTAGTATGGTTTCCTTCGGAAGGGAAGTAAAGCCGGTGGTCCCGTGTCGTAGATTTATGGCACGTAAAAGAACCTCAAGCCTGATAAAGAGGCCTCTGAGCAAACTTACCGGTCTTTCAATATAGAATGGAACGATAAGGGCCTTAGAAGTTAAAGAGCGTCCATAAATAAAACTCACTTTAATTTAATTTGCTACATATGTAAACTAAAGTATGCAATTAAAGGAATTCAAGCAGCGAAAATAAAAGCCAAGAATGTCGTGACAAACTTAACGATAGAAATAAATTAATTTTAATAACTACATAAAACAAGGAAAGATTGTAAATCTATACTAACATTGTGGCGTATATGTGTGTGTATTGTCACGCCAGACACATTATTGCGTCGTTGGCGACAGTATTGCTGGGGTAATTCTTTCGGCTTTGGGTTTGAAGTTCGTCTGCCGTGGTGACTCGCCCTCTGTTGGCTGGCGATCCTAGCCAGAGGTGGAGAAAGTGGGGGAAGTGAGCGTTACTTCTTTGTGTGGTGTGTGTTGAGCGTCTTTTTTTGGATGAGTGTTGACTCTGAAAGGTTGTATGTAAAGTTGTGTGAATGTAGCCTCGTGTGTGTAGCATCTCCCCTCAATTTCTTCCGTTATATTTTGTGTGTGATGTAGGGGCACCGTGCTTATACTCAATAAACCACAGATAATGTGATTAATGTGAATTTCTGTGTATTTTGTTATATTTATCCCACGCCTGCTCTGGAATGTGTTCTTTAAGATCCTGGTCCTCTTGCTGCCTCTGCAGCCACGTCTCCCAATGTGCATGCAGGAGTAACTAAAATTAACATTTAGCTGGAAAAAATTTTGGCCTCACCCCATTATGTAACAATATTATCAAGAGAGAAAATTTGTGTATGTGTGTGCGTGTGTGTATGTGTGCGGGGGGAACCTCAAAAACCAATCAACCGATATTGGTAATTCTTTTACCATTGAAAAGCCCAATTCGTTCTAACGGACATAGGCCTATTAAATACCTAATTCCATTTCATAGATTACTAAAAGATTAAAAACGGTTTACAAAGCCGTTGTACTTGAATACGGGCACACTGGAGTTATAAAAGAACATACAAAAGAAGGCCTTGATTTTTAGTTGAGAAGTCCATGGATATGTAAATAGTTGTTACTCACAGAGTATAAATAGTTGCTGCACAGAATTCCTTGCAATAAAGTGTAAACAAAAACCGGTTACATTTAATTGCAAGGAATATACAAAGTTGACCAAAATGTGACACTCCAGCAAACAGAGGATAGCGTTTAAAACGAGAATACTAGAATTAATGACATGTTATTTGGCATAGACATACATTTCGTTATGGGTACCAGAGGGATGGAGGAAACCGAATAGATAGTCAGATGTTTAAAAGCGGGCCACTATACACTGATTTTGAAATTCCATACTCTTTCCATGACATCGCGAGAAACAGCTGAATAACGATAGCACTTTAAAGAAATGAAAGTATGGAAGAATTCAGATTAATAACAACGGATATCTCGGAAATAGCTGATGCCACGAAAAAGATATTTTAAATACATTGTGTGTTTTAAAGAGATCCACGTTTTTTCTTTTCTTTTCCTTTCTTTCTTAAGGTTTACCAGTTAAACAAAATTATACGAAATTTCTTTCGAATGAAGAGTTGTTTCTATAAAATTCAAGATACACACTTTATTCATCGTAGAAATATCTTAAATAGTTGCTGACTATTTCAGTCAAAATTGTTAGAGCTTTTAAGAAAAGAAAAGATATGGAACAAATTTTCCATATAAAGGGTAGTTTGGGGTGGGGTGGATTTTCTTGAAAATCTTCGTGTCGCATCTTTACAAAATCCTGAATTTAAATAACAAGATTGACGTTTTTTTTTTGAATACTCACACTAACCTAAAAATGTTTTTATTTAAATTCAGGGAGCCCCAGAACATGCACTTCAGGTGAAAGCTCGGTATCGAATTTTTGAGTGGAATGTAATATGTCCTCTACCCATTACGCACGTGGCAGAGAAGGTAAAACGGAAACTTTGTGCGACATTTAGCACACGCAGATGTTGAAAACGTTTCCGAAATGAGCAACATCAGAAGCAAGGCTAACTATTTAATAATAATCAGGAAACTTTTATTAGTGAAATCCTACACAGTACTACACAGTAGTAGGTTGATATCCCTGTTCTAAGGAGAGGTGCGCGGTCATCGACTTTCCTATGTCTGTTGGCCACGCGCCAAGTTGTGTACACTAAAAGCTTCTTTGTTCCAGAATAATGGGTAACTTTATAAGGTTTCGTTCCCAGTCTAAGGTCTTCATTGTGTTCGCTAATTGTTTACTGGCGCTGAATTTAGAAAGGAAACGTTTGTTTAATGCGAATCTCACATGCAGCGTTTCCAAGACTAGATAACCATTTCTTTAAATTTAATCTAACACCAGTTTAAAACAATAAGAGCAACTTAGTGTAATTTTTATTTCCTCTACTACTTAACTATAGTGAGTAGAGGAAGTATTGTAAATTCGATACTGATATTTCACCGAAAATACATTTTGAAACTCTCTGAAGCAAAATAAAACACTTTTATAAAAGTCTGATGTGTTGCACTCACATGACTTTTTCTACTCTTGTACAAACTACTTTTAAAACGCTTATTCTCCATTTACATCATGTTAATTGAGATAAATTGAGATTTGCAGAAACTATCTTGTTGCTAATTTGCTTGTAGATACAAAGGGAAGATGGTAGGCTTTAAGCGATAGTCAATTCTTTTTTAAGTGCTGATTGCTATGTGGAACATTGAATTCTCTTTGTATGTCTAGGACATAACGAATTCCCTAATCCCCAAAAGTATTAAGTATTGGAAAATTCAAACAAATAACAAGGAATATCTCGGAAATGGTTCACTCGACAAAAAAAAATGTATCTGACATAAATTGTGTGTCATTCCGAATGAAGAGGACTTTTGGGGACATCCCCAGAAAATACAACATATGCATTTCATTTGCCATGAAAATATCTTAAATATATGATATTTTAATCAAAATCGTTGGGGTTAATTTTGAGAAAATAAAAAAAATGTTCCATATAAACGGTAGTCCGGGGTGGAGGATTTTCTTAAAAATATTCGTGTTGCATCTTTGAAAGAAACTGAATGTAAAACCAAGTTTGACATTTATCGAAATGTTCGTTTTTGAGTTGTGCTGCTCACAGACACACATACACGGACATTTTCTTAAAATGTCTCTTTTGGGTTCCGGGGTCCTCAAAACATATATTTACGGTGAAATCTCGATATCGAATTTTTGGGTGGAATGCAATACTTCCCCTACTTACTATACGTAGTAGAGAAAGTAAAAAGATACGAGTCTGTCTGTGAACACCATAACTCAATAACTCAAAACGAAAAGTCGGTTAAATACCTTGTTTTTTCTTCTTTAATGGATTACCCCTTTCTTTGTAGGACTTACACCCCAAGGATTTACAAGCCAATGCCTCGTATGACAGTGAAGAAGAAGGAAATTAAGTGTAGGAATGATAGGAAAATTCTCTGATCAAATTACCCAACCCAACATTCGCCTAGGGAACGAGGAAAATCGCGAAAAAACTTTCGATTAGGTTGGCCGGCCCCATGGGTTTGAATCCAGGACCTACCGAATGCGCACCACAGAACCGTCTGAGCCATTACTGTTCAAGGATATAGTGTGCATACAATACAGCTCCCCGTAGGGGGGGGGGGTTGCGACCCCTTCAGCTGCCGTGGTGCGGGCGCTGCGGACCCTTAGCACTCGTGGTACTTCTGACGTTACCAGAAGTACGCTGGGCCGAACATTTCTGAGCCCCTCCCGAATGGGAGTTGTTCGGATTGGGTTGGACTCGGCGGGGCAGTGGTTCCCGATACCCATGGGTTATTGGGTACGCTTGGCTATGTTAATTCCACCCAGGCGGGTTGTGAGACGCCTCGAGACTCTCCGGCACCAGCCATGAGGGATAGCTGGTAGACGGTAGCTAGAAACTGTCGGCCCCACCGAGGTTGTTCGGTAGTCTCCCCCAGTTAGGGTTCGCCCTGCTGGCCTGACGCGCGTAAGTGGCGTATCCACTTCCGTCCCTGCTTGGAAGGGTCGGTGCTAGAGCTTTCTGGCCCGATTTCGACCAGGCAGGGGGGGCGGCATATAAAATAGGCACCGCTCCTAATGGAAAGCCCCGCGAGTTTACTCCTGGGTTTGCGAGGGTGTGGTCTCTGCGTTGGCAGACCCGGTCCCGTATTTAGATACAATACAGCTATATACAATATATATAAATATGTATAATATATAGTGGCATTGATCATTTCCGATATATTCTTTGTTACGGGCTTGAATTTTCAAATGTTGCTACTATTTTCAAATGGAAAAAGGTAAAGGTACGGACGAATGCAGGGGTCCCTGCAACCGGCGAAGAGTACCGACACTGACATTTATGCTTCTACCGAGACCCCTGAGAAGGAGGGATAAGGGGAGAGACCCGAAGGTAAACCAGATCCTGATACGACAGGCGCAAGCATGGACGAGGTCCCTAACGTTTCCAGTTCTAACGCACCCGACTCCGCCTGGGCCCACCCACAAATCTCCTAACCCCCGACGGTACCCCTGTGGGGCCCACTCGGAGGTGGGACCTAACTGAGCAGTCTTGCATCCCCGCCAGGGAAGAAATCTCTACAAAGTGCACATCCATCCCCAGTCTACAATCCTGAACCAGATGACAATGAAAGAGAAAATGAACGGCAAGAAAGTCGTGGTAAAAGAGAAACCACCCCAGCACTAGCCTGTCGACGCGACGAAAACACGAAAAGCCTATGGGTCAGATGGGTGGTCACTGGGAATCGAACCAGGGACTCCCGAATGCGAGTCTCACACGTTACCGCTACGCCACCTCGCTCGCTTTTTCAAATTGTAAGTCGTTATTCGTTTTTTCTCGTGGTCATGCAACGAACATAGAATTTCAAAGCCATCACATAGCGACATGATCTTTAAAGAGTCTATCGCTTTAGCTACTGTATCCTTATATCTACAACGAAATGTGCAAATTTGCAATTAACGTTTGTCTCGATTAATAAGAAGTAGATAGAAAAATAAGATTTTGAAATAATAGTTTATAGAAGGGTGTGAAGAGAAAGTCGTGTGAGTGCAAGACGTAGGATTTTTAAACATTTCGTACAGATGATTATTCTGCAGCTATATACAAGTTCAGATCTAAATTTTATAAACGCAAAAACTGTTACACATACTCACAGTTAGATAAGAACTTCTAGAAATAACAAACTGAAATCAGGAGTACCTACTCCAGCGATCGAGCGGGATGGCTCAGGCGGTTACGTCTGTGGCACGCATTCGAGAGGTCCCGGGATCGTTCCCCGGCGACCGCCCACCCTGGTCCATGGGTTTGTCGTGGTTTCCCCGTGTCACTAGGCAAATGCTGGGGTGGCTCTCCTTCCTCTCATTTCCTGTACCCATCATCTTCCTTGTCATCTGTTTCAGGGTTGTAGGACCAGGCGACAGTGTTCGGTGGGTTGCGGCTGGGCGGTGGCTTGCGTTCTGTAAAGGTTTTTTCCCTGGCGTCGCTGAGGTACCGCTCAGTTGGTCTCTCCTCAGCGTGGGGCTCCACTCCGGGGTCCCTGGAGGTTAGTGACTTGTGTGCAGGAACCGTGCGGCGTCGGATGCGCTCTATCTGGAAACTTGCTCCATGCTTGCGGCCGTCGGCATCCGAATCTGGTCGCCCTGCGGCTCTTTCCCCTCATCCTTCCCTTCCAGGGGTCACGTTGGAAGCGCAATGGGCCGACTGACCTGCATGTGGTGCTCTGCCCCGATTCTGGGACCCCTGCTTTACCTACCCCAGTGAGACAAACTTAATTATGTTTGTCTGGGTTCTTACTAATAGTGTTCACAAATATTTCGCTCGTTATAAGCGCTTATCACCACTTTCACATGCAAAGAAGCGATTTCACATGCAGTGATAATTTTTCATGTCACTTCTGCTAAACTGCATTAACATTACATTTAAACAGTAGATTAGATAACGTGAATGGTGAATTTTCACCGAAAATCGCTAACTGCTTCAGAAATTATCACAGTTGCACATTTGTCCGATAAATAACAACAGTGACCTCAAAGGTTATCCGTTAGAAAACATAAATTTCGTTCCATCTGCTAATTTGTTTTTATCGTGAATAAGATAATAAAGAAAAAATATGGAACGGAGAGGAATATCTTCATGTGCACTATTTCTACGTAATAGTCTTACTGAATAATATGTAGTTGTAGTTTGAAAAAGGGGTGGGTTTTATGCCCAAGCACTGCAACCTTAAAGATCTATTGCGCGTCCCCCCTTTCATCAGTTAAGTAGTCTGTTGCTCGTTATGAACTTAACCAGACTGCTAACTGAGGCTTTCGATAGTTCACCTATCTTTGGAAAGTGATTGCCAAAAATACTTGCTCTTTGATTCGCAAGAGCAGGACAATCACAGAGCAGATGAGTAACAGTCTCATCTCCTTCTAGGCATCTACTACAGGTAGGGTTGTTAAACAATTCCATTCTGTATAGATTAAACTTTAGGGCACAGTGTCCTGTAATGAATCCTGTTGCCCATGCAAGTCTTCTTCCACTAAGACCGCACTGGTACTTTGCCCTGCTATTATCCAAGTCTGTAATAAACAACTTGGAATGTCTGCAACCCTCAATGGAATTCCAGTAGTTCTGGTGTTCTGCTTGAACCCAGCACTTAATAGCCTGTTTCACTGGTCTATAGGACACCCCCCAGTACAGGCTCCGGACCCAAAAATGGGATTTCGCTGCCAATCTTGGCTGCTTCATCTGCTTTCTCATTGCCTGGTATACCTGTATGTCCTGGCACCCACATTCGTTGAACCTTATTGTGTCCAGCCAGTGTCATTAAGGATTGCCGGCATTCTGAGACGAACTTTGATTTTATTGATGGTGATTCAAGTGCTTTAAGAGCAGCTTGACTGTCTGAAACGATAAGAACACTTCTATTCTTATATCTCCTTTTAATGCTTTCCATGACACTGGCTAGGATTGCATAAACCTCAGCCTGGAAAACTGTAGCTAAGGTACCTAGACTATAAGAAATCTTGGTGCCATTACCATAAAGCCCAGCCCCCGACGGAATAATATGACTTTAGCTGCTACACAATTCAAAGGTGAAGGAATTATCATTTTAAAGAGATAATATGGTAAAATTCCTGATTTCTATAATTATATTCTGCGTTCATCTTTATTAATTGCTCCTTCATGCTAGGCATTTAACGTTGAAAAGTTGAATCGGATTAAAATATATCGCTTTCAAGGAAGGAGCCCCAAAGTTGGCTCTTCTTTCAAAGCTCTGTCACTGAGCTACCGCAGCAGAACTTCTCATCTTATTATTGTCCCAAAGTTAGCTTGCTAAAGTAATTTTTCTCACTAACTATGTTTACGATAAAGATTCAAAGTTCATTTCTTCTCGAAAAGCTGAAGATCTTTGGTTCGAAAACCGTCGTGACCTGGTTCCTTTGTAACAGATACATTACTTGCAGTTATTGAATTGCCATAAGTAACTGTCCATAAGTAACTTAAATAATAAGTAATTTTCGTAACAAGTTTCATAAAATACGAGTTTCCTAAGATAATCCGTTTACATTTCGTGAATATATTAGTCAGACGTTCGATGTAACCTACTAAGTATTCTTCTTCTACTTCACGGTTTTAGACCATTTCAGCTTGTTCCGGCTCCAAAATCTTGTTGCGTCTATCTCTTTTTTGGTCGTTCCTGAAACCTACTAAATATTTAACAGTTAAACTCAATACCTACATTTTACTTAAATAAAATTTAATTATTAATTGCATTAGGCCATCGAATGACAGATATAGATGATATCTCATAAGTAATATCGATTTTTAAGCAAAAGTTTATTTCAAATGTGTTGTTTCTGGAAATGATTCTAATCTTCAAAGTAAAGACCATTAGATTCTACAAACCTGAGCCACCTTTCAGCGAGGTTTGCTATCCCCAATGGTATCAGTTTCTGGTTTTGATGCGAAGAATTCGTTAATACCCATTTCAACCGCTTCAATGTTTTCAAAATTTCTTCCATGTAGGAAATGGGCCATGGATCTCAAAAGATGTGACGCAAGATCAAGGCTATATGCTGGATGTGGTAGCAGTTCGATTCCTTCCAATTCCTGAATTTTGTCCATTGTTGTTTGAGCTGTATGAGGTCTCGCGTTGTCCTGCTGCAAGGGAACTCTGTTTCTATTGATTAATGCGGGTACCTCTGCCTCAAAACTAGATGAATTCGTTTCAGTTGTTGATAATAAAGATCCGCGTCACTGCACGTCCATTTGGAACAAATCCCAGTGAACCACACCTTCAAAATTCCACCAGGCACGTATCATTATTTTGGGGCCGAACAGATTTTTTTAACGACCACGTTTGCAGGCCGATGGTTATTGAGCCACTGTTTCAAGATGCCAGGTAATACACCCACTTTTCATCACATGTAACAATTCTCCTGATAAATCTATCATCCCAGGGATTAGCGATAAGCTGATGAGAGATATCTACTGTACATTGAACCTGATCAGGTGGTACAGATTTACAGCTTCTGAATGATTTTTAAGTGTCTTAATATGCCGATGTATGGTATCTTTTGAAACACCAAGTTCTTCTGACAACCTCCATGTGTGCTTATTTGTGGAGTTTCTTCCATAACTCTGCGTGTATTCTCAATATTCCATAACTTGGATCTTCCAGAACGTTGTAAATCTTTAATGTTTTCGTCTCCATTATTGAAACGCTGGAGCCATCGTTGTGCTACTCGCTCACTAACGACATCTTCATCTTCGACTTCACATATCTTCGAGCCGCGGTAGCAGCTGTATAATCTTGTTTCCAGTAGGACTCTAACCTCAAACTTTGTTGCCTCCATTTTAAAATCTTGTGTTACCAACTGCTGTCTGCCAACATGTTAACAATACGGAACGATTACACAGTATCCTATAAATAGTATTGACAAAAATAAAAGCAAATATACGTAGGACATAAACCCAATTAAAAAATCGACGTTACTTATGAGACAACGTAATATAATTGCAATGGAATACACCAGACTAGAGTTGGGACCTCGATACTCTCGATACTCGGTGGTATCGGAGTAGGCCTAATACTTTGAGATAAATATTCGATACTTTTAAATTTTGCATTATTTAAAGTTGTTGTGTTTAACTTTATGCTAGATAAGAAATGTAGGTGTCGAGATTTCACGTTACTGCCTCGCATGCGTCGCCAAAGAGTTGCTGGACTATGGTTTTTTAATAGTCCTTATCTGCGGTTCCTGGTGTGAATCAAAGCAACATTCCATAGGCTCTTGTAGCTAAATGAAAACGTGTAAAAGCAATGGGGGAAAAACTCAGTTTTATTTATGGAAGCTCTTTAACTACTATGGTTGTTAGCGTCCCATTCTATATTGGGCGTGATATGCCGGACATTTTGCTCAGAGACCTCTTTATTAGGCTTGAGATTCTTTTACATGCCGTAAATCTACGACACGTGACCACCGGCTTTACTTCCCTTCCGAAGGAAGCAATACTAAGGATTTTTACGCCGAAAGAATCCATTGCCCTCCGCCGGGTTTGAACGGGAACTAAAGGCCATCATGGTAACCACTACACCACGGAAGACGACACAATGGGGGGAAGAAGTAATAGGTACGCGTGACATAAAGCGTCAACTGAGTTGTGAATGAGGTTTATTTAGTTGCACTAAATCACGTTTCTGTAGTAGCCTAGCTTGGTGACTCCTTTAACTCTCACTCTTAAGTTCTAACAGAAGCAATTTCGGAATTACCATACAATATAAAATTGGTTACATTCGTTTATACACAGAAAACTACTGATAAGAACATAATTCAGTGCACAAGATAACGTCGAGAAACAGTGGTATCGTGCCATCAGTACACCAGACGAATTAAATTGACGCAACACAACAAACAGTAACTTTAATCTACAAACTAAAAGAACTGCTATTAGTATAAGTGTCAATAATGATAGGTTTCTCCATTTCTAGATGAAAATTGTATTCGTATGAAATAGTGTTTGTATCTAAATGAGTATAACGGCAGATCCAAACTTTTCATAACTTTGGTTTGTGATTAAAACTTTATCGGTTATTCCACTTCAATATTATTTAACTTCATGCCACCACGAGGAGGACAGTTATATCCTAGAAACATTGAATCTTAATACTGACGTGACAAAAACCGTAAAAGATTAGTTATAAACACAATCACGAGAGCTGTTAATTCAAACTGTTACTTATCAATAATTAAGACTCTAAACTAATTTATAACTCAGAGGACCGTATCCTCTTTTTCTCCAGAAACACTGTGTATACATCCTAGATTAGAAATGTAACTA
This sequence comes from Deroplatys truncata, assembly GCA_030765065.1. Classification (NCBI taxonomy): domain Eukaryota; kingdom Metazoa; phylum Arthropoda; class Insecta; order Mantodea; family Mantidae; genus Deroplatys; species Deroplatys truncata. Next base: position 205,542 of record JAUKNL010000023.1, on the reverse strand, counting down.
TCTGCTGGCAGATGTCTCTGATAGTTAACATTAGCGGAGATTCGGGTTGGTAACACTGCAAATAAACATCGAGGCCCTCGTAAGTTGACATTATAACCATGCAAGTTACTACCTCTACACTGCTCTTACACATGACATAAATCACATAAAGTCTGTGTTATTGCACACTTTCTACTTGAGTTCATACCAGTTTTGTGATTCCACAGGCTCATGTAGGTAAGCATATTTAACACTTACGTAAACTTAACCGTACATACCTAATGAAACATCCCATCATGTCATATCTATTAACTCCATTGAAAGTAACCCTGCTAGGGTCTCTCAGATGGTTACATCCTCAACCTTCATAACATTCGCAACCCATTCGTCGTTCACGTTCCTCGCATTTGATAACATGCTCAAACCATACTGGATGCAGAAAAGTAATGTGTAGAAAATAGGAAGGCAGTACCGAAATAAGCATTTTGAGGTTAGGAACCACAATCTTTTTACTGCGCTACATGAGTCAACGTTAAATCCGTCATGAAACCTGTTTGTGGCGTATCAGATGTAAACAAAACGTACCCTTTAACAGTACCAGTCGCTGTCACTAGGTGTGTTTGATGTGATAGCACGTATTACTGTATTGTTCAATACGCGCTAGTTTCTCATTATGTACCAGTACTCAGAGACAGTACGTACACACTTGTCGTGTGAGTTACATTTCGTTGACTGGTAAATGAAGATGTTTCATAAAGTCAGATTTCAATTAGTTGATGCAGCGCTCCTGTTATTATACTGAATCTGCGACCCCAGGCTGCTAACCTCAAAATTGTTATTTTGGTATTGCCTTTCTACTCTATAGTTTTCTCCAAATTATTTTTCGTATTCTGTATAATTTTCTCAGCCATAATATTCACGGCTGATTCATCACGTCGTTCGCTGAGCTGAACACTAGCAAATACGCAGTATGGAAAATATAGCTCTGATTACCGGTCGGTCGTAAATTTTTCATTGCATTAGTTCCTTGCCGCGGGACTTGGCGCGCTACGCTCACTTTTTGCTGTCACCACTAAAGACGGAAAATTCATGCTATAGGCACTACAGGCAAAGAGACCTTGATCGTCAGAGCACTGCATTCGCTTGGCATCTTTTACTAAAACATCGAAATACAAATTACTCAGCGTACAATAAGTAACGGAGCACTCTAGAGCTGCATATATCTTGGTATAAAAGGTTACATGATTAATAATTTATACACAACTGTAATTACACAGGTACATAATAGGAAAAGATAACCTTAATGGTGGTAAATGCATTACATAGATATATATGTAATTATTTATTGTGATAAACTAAACTAAATATTATCTTCTGCAATTTCCATAACAGAAGAAATAAAGAAAGAAAGAAAGAAAGAAAGAAAGAAAGAAAGAAAGAAAGAAAGAAAGAAAGAATTCAAATAAACTAGTCACTATACTTTTCTTATTAAATAGGTAACAGCTTCTGTAACTACAGGTAAGGCATGATAATATAACTAATTTTACTAGTGCAATCTGTACAACTGGAATAATTTATAAGAAGGTCATTTACTCAAGTGGTAAGAGCATAATGTCAAACATTTCATCAGCAGTGTCCGTTAACTGCCACTGAAAAATACCTTACTATATTACTATCTCGTTTCTATTTCTATAGAAATGCTCAACCTCCCAAATTCTTGTTGCAATAATGCATCCTTTTCCCAATAAGCATCAGCAATTCTTTTAGTCTTCTCAATTGCAAAACTCTTATGACATTATATAACATCCCTCGTGCCTGGCAATGAATAACATTCGTCTTCACTATGACGTGATTGCAGCTATTGCATCTGCAGTGAGTGTACTGCAACAGACACGCCTTCCTCAACGTGTGAATGACGTAATCACCGTTGCTGTTGCACATGTTTTCCGATATGCCTGTTCGCTTTGCCGGGTAGTAAGCTTTATGGCTCATGTTATAATCTTAACATATGTTTTAATTAGATTCATTTTTGAGGAGGTGGGGAAGAACAAAAAAATCTGATGTGTTACACTCACATGACTTTCTCTACTCTTGTACAACTATTTACTTGTATCTATCTTTCACCATAACTTTCTCCTTCTTGTTCTTCCCAGTAAATTCAAGATATACATTTTATTTGTCATGAAAATATCTTAAACATATGGTATTTTAATGAAAATCGTTAGAACCATTTTTGAGAAAATTAAAATTTTCGAAAAATGTTCCATGTAAAGGATAATCTGGGGTGGGGGATTTTCTTGAAAACCTTCGTGTCGCATCTCTGGAAGATACTGAACCTAAATACCAAGTTTGGTGTTTATCCGACTGTTCGTTTCTGAGTTACGCTGTTCACACACACACACACACACACACACACACACACACACACACACACACGCGCGCGCGCGCGCGCGGACATGTTTCCAAAAATGCCTTTTTTGGATTCAGCGAGTCTCAAAACATGTATTTCCGGTGAAATCTCGGTATCGAATTTTTGGGTGGAATACAATACTTCCCCTACTTACTATACGTAGTAGAGAAAGTAAAAACACAAGTTTATGTTTTAAATAATATTTGCTTATATGTTTGAATGGGCTATGTTACCTACTTCAAGTCGTCCTCCGTGGTCTAGTGGTGCCGTGCTAGCCTATAGTTCCCAAGGTTGCGGGTTCAAACCCGGCGGAGGGCGATGGATTTTTTTCGGGCGTAAAAATCCTTGGCATGGCTTCCTTCGGAAGGGAAGTAGATGTACGGCACGTAAAAGAACCTCAAGCCGGATAAAGAGGCCTCTGAGCAAAATTTCTGGTCTTTCACGTCCAATATAGAATGGGACGCTAAGAACCATAGTAGTTAAAGAGCGTCCAAAAATTCAAAAAAAAAATTAATTAACCTACTTCAATGAGCCCCTCCCCTACCTTCATACCTGTAAAGTCGCTTTTGAAATCCTATCTTGTTCAGAGATTTTGCGGTGGTAGTTTTAAGTGTGATTTCATCTTACAGTTTTAACATAGTGATAGCAGATGTAAAGGTAGCTCACAATACAGGCTGGACCATTTAAGTTTAGACTGTACAATATCTCCAAAACTAAGCGTTGTAAAAATAAATGTTTAAAAATTGCTTGATATTATGGGGAAAGTAAATGCCATTATGTTTGGGTTGGAGGACGTTATGATGGACATTTTGGAGTCAATTTAATTTTTACTTTCTCTACTACGTATAGTAAGTAGGGGAAGTATTGCATTCCAACCAAAAATTTGTTACCGAGATTTCACCGGAAATACATGTTTTGAGACCTCCTGAATCCAAAAAAAGCATTTTTAGAAAAATGTCCGTGTGTGTGTCTGTCTGTGTGTCTGTCTGTGTGTCTGTGAACAGCATAACTCAAAAACGAACAGTCGGATAAGCACCAAACTTGGTATTTAGGTTCAGTATCTTCCAGAGATGCGACACGAAGGTTTTCAAGAAAATCCCCCCACTCCAGACTACCCTTTACATGGAAGGTTTTTCGAAAATTTTAATTTTCTCAAAAATGGCTATAACGATTTTGATGAAAATATCATATGTTTAAGATAATGTCATGAGAAATGAAATGTATATCTCGAATTTTCTGGGAATGTCTCCAAAAGTATTCTTCATTGTGAACGACTTTTGCATAACTGGTAAACCATAAGAGATAGACAAAATTTTACTACACAAAAAATGTAGATCTCGTTAAAATACACAACTTATGTCATATACATTTCTTTTGTTGAGTGAACCGTTTTCGAGATATTGCTTGTTATTCCCTTAAATTTTCCAATACTTATACTTTTTCTCAAATTCGTTATTCATTTTTTTGTCCTGGACTTGCAAAGAGAATGGAATGCGCCGCATAGCAACCAGCGTTAAAATATTTGACCATCGCTTAAAAGCTACCATATTTCCCTTGCATCTACAAGAAAATTAGCAATTTGATTGACATCTCGATATCTCGATTAACATAAAGCATATGGAGAATAGGCGTTTGTAAAAATAGATTGTACAAGAGAAGAGAAAGTCATGTGAGTGTAACACATCAGATTTTTTAAATGAGAACCTACCTTTTGAATGTTGTTTTCTCATTAGAAAATGGTTTATAAAAAGTTGTTTGTTTTGTGATGGGGAATAAGAAAACAAAATAAAAAATATTGGTTCACAATTACGAAACGTAACTTGAACCTCAAACGACCATCCATGGATGGTCCAGCCATTCATTCCGCTCTTCGTACAATAGCCATTCAGAATTGTCGTTGTTATTTAGGTTGGTATAAGAACAATTGCAAAGTGCTTTATACAATTTTTTGTGAAGAGTGAGAAAACAGCATAAAAAAGGTAAGTTCTCGTTTAAAAAAATTAAATTGACCCTAAAAAGACCATCACAACGTCTTCCAAACAAAACACTACTAATGGCATTTACTTTCCCCCATAATATCAAGCAACTTTTGTTAAAGACATTTCTTTCTACAACCCTTAGTTCTGAAGAAATGTACAGTCTCAACTTAAATGGTCCATCCTGTATATCTAAACTCTCGTTCAGAATTTTAACGTATTTAGCTTAACATAAACTTTGCAGCATTTGGTTTGATTCACCTTTAAAACATGTTATTGTTACAATAAGAAACAATGGAATGAAAGTACACCATTCACGCATAAGATAAGGTGCAACGGAACATACCTACATTCGACCTTGCGAGTGCTTCATGACTCAGCACATTACATTCATTTGCTTAGCCTTAGCACGTGGGAGTATGCTAGTCGAAACACGACCTTCACTGGTTTCACCATATGACCTTGGAATCTCGGCCACAAACATAGCGAGAAAGAGCAACTATAACGGCACATGCTTTCTTGTTTGGGTTCTAATTTTGCTGAAGAGAATGAATCTTGAAAATGTTGACAGATTTTAGCTCAAATGTTTAAACAATAAATAACAGTGTAAACATGTACAATTTATGCACGGTGTTCCCGAACTTCTTGAAGTTATATCTTAGTTGTGCACGGCACGCCGGTAATGTTGCTTTGTATGCAGGGCCGGCCTTAGGCACGTGCAATAAAAAATAAATAAAACTGATTTTTTGGCAGATGAAATGAAGTGAGCTAGCATAGAAACAAATTTTAATAACAATGTAGTGCAATAAAGTAGTAATAAGACCCTAACAGGTGACTGGAAACACCTTGAGTTTGTTGTGAATTTAAACCTACAATGCATCATTAACGCTTTTCGGTTTAACAACGATCCATGTGCTATGAGAATTTTCTGCGTGTATTAGAATGAAAGTTATTCTTTTGTTATACTGTAAAGTTTAAAGTGCCGAGAACGAAATGCCTTATAAAAAGGACAAATGTCGAAAATACGAATCGGGTACTCAAAAGGTCAAGAGAAGGTTAAATCATAAACAGTTTATGAGCTCACAAAAAGGTGCTTTGGAAAAGTTTCTTTAACCTAAATCTTCAAAAACTGAGAACGAAAGCGAAGAATGCTTAAATAACGACAGTCTTAACAGTCACTTCTCATCTGTGGTTTAAGTGAAAAAGTAAATGAAGTATTGGACTGTGATCAACCCGCTCTTCCACATTCAGGTAAGCCTAGTAGTAGTGAGAATCAAATAGTCAGGGATTCACATCCAGATACTTGGCGCAATACATTAACGTCTACCCTACACTGCCAATAAATTGGCTGGTGAGACTTTATGAAGCAGTAGTCGAGTCGAAGATGCTATACGGAATAGAAATTTGGGGAGTAACAAAGTGGTGGATTAAGATTGATCTAGTCTATAGAACGCTTTGTTGAGAAGTTCTGGGTCTACCCAAGAGCTCACCAAGGTGCGTGGCACAGCTAGGAGGGGTGGGGAGAAAATGTCCTAATAATGGAGAGAATTTTGAAATATTCGTAAATATATTTAAATCTAGATGACAGTAATACAGGGTGATTTATGAAGAACTGACACATTTATTTCTTTAATTTTTTCAAAACGAGTTATGCTAGCGACAACCTATTATACCTGAAATGCAGAGGAATTTTGGGAGATTATTTACCTCTATAGCAAATGTTGAAAATGACCTCCATCCTGCATAAGGCACACATCAACACGTTCCATGTTACTGGCCACTCGTTGGAGGATTCTGTTGTCAATAACTTGAATCTCTTGTGTAATGTGCTTTAGATCGTCCAGTGTCTGGGGAAGTGTGGCAAAAACCCTGTATTTTAAGTAACCCCATAGAAAGAGGTCCGGCGATGTCAAATCCAGAAATCTCGGTGGCCACAATTCTTGGAAATTATCCGGTCGTCAAAGAAACTTGCAATTAGTGCCATGGATTCATTTGATGTATGGCATGTCGCGCCGTCCTGCTGAAAATATCCTTGACTCAGCTCTACATCGTCCAGTTGCTCAGCAAACTCCATGAAAATTCGTCGGTACTCTGCAGTGTTCACATTCTTTAAAAAAAATTGGTCCCATTATTCTCTGTGCGGATATCGTGTAACAAACTTCGATTTTAACTGGGTACATAGGTGCTTCATGAATAAAATGTAGATTTTCGCTGTCCCAATAGCGTGAGTTATTTGAGTTCACATAGTCGGATAAATGGAACCGTGCTTCATCTGTGAACCAGATGTGATGGACAATATGGCAGGATTTTGCACAATGAACGTCTGAAACCAACGACAATAATTCAGTCGTCTATCATTATCTGCTTTCTGTAACTGATGGACAACCGTAATTCTATACAACTTTAGGCCTGCACTTTTCACAGCTCTCTGACACATTGAGTAGCTGTACCCTGTCTCCTGCGACAAACGTCTTAATGATTTTTTGGGTGACTGATCCAGCCGTGCTTTTACGTCAACAACCGTGGAAAGCCTAGATGAACGAGTTTTGCCTTTTTCACTCGCCAGATCCAGTTGTTTCCAATTTGTTTACCAGTCCCAGTATTGTGTTTCTTTGGGGAGGATTTCGAACACCAAATTCTATCTGGTATGCCCTTTGAGTAGCTTTAATTGAATTCATAATCCAGTATTGTTTTAAAAGGAAGAGTCATTCATTTAATGTGTATTCCATTTTCACGTTGACTAGAACAAAATCTCAAAAACAGTTTCCGAAAATAAAACTAACAATTACGAATAAAACATGAACATCTGCACATCTAGGGACAAGCAATCGAAACTCCAGAACATTCCGCTTAATTTGGTGCTAAAATTGGGGCATTGAGTGAATTTCGAATAGAATAATTAAAGAAAGAAATGTCAGTTCTTCATAAATCACCCTGCGTAAAAGAATGCATACTGTTCCAAAAATATGCTTTAGGAAGATATGAGAGATGGAAAATGTGTCAGAAGGAAATTGTCACAATTAACAGTGGATTTTTGGAAAGAAGTGAGAATGAATGTGGAAGACAGAGAAATAAGAGATATAGGCTAGTTTTGAGGACAAAAGTTCGTTGACTTTGTGTAAATTAGTTAAGAGAAATTAGGGGAGGGAGAAGTATTGGACATATGCAATCAATTTGAAAGAATAGGCCTTGCTTGGATGCGCATAGGAGTAATATTTCTAAAAAAGATAGCAAATAATTGCTCGGGGAGATGTATTATATGTGACAAAATCGGGTAGTATTTTCCTTTGGCTAATAGAACGTAAAAAGATTAAAAGATGGAGTAATGATATTTGGAATAAAAATGGTATAAGTTGAACAAAAAATAGTAGCAATCAAAACGTTGGCAAGCTATAGGCAGAAACGGTTAAAAGGTGGGGATATTTTTAGGAAATATAAGAGGTAAGTGGAGGAGGAGCCTAAGAAAGGAGCAATAGAATGGTTTCAGCCTGGAAAGTACAGAGATGGTGCAGTAGTTTATCCCATACATACGACCTAGGGGTTAAAGTATGGAAAAGCGGTTTATAGACCCACTAGATCTTTTAAAAAAGCTTTTAGTTATAAGTTTCATTTGTGACATTGTATCAAGAAAGCTGGAGATAAATGTTCATTCATTCATTAACGTCTCCCATCATTGAAGAAATTGTTCAAAAAGGCTCTGCTAAATGTTCCTCTCATTTTTACTTTCTCTACTACGTATAGTAAGTAGGGGAAGTACTGTATTCCACCCAAAAATTCGATACCGAGATTTCACCGGAAATACATGTTTTGAGACCCCCTGAATCCAAAAAAAAAGCATTTTTGGAAACATGTCCGTGTGTGTGTGTCTGTGAATAGCATAACTCAGAAACGAACAGTCGGATAAACAGCAAACTTGGTATTTAGGTTCAGTATCTTCCAGAGATGCGACACAAGGTTTTCAAGAAAATCCCCCCACCCCAGATTACCCTTTACATGGAAGATTTTTCGAAAAATTTAATTTTCTCAAAAATGGCTCTAACGATTTTGATTACAATATCATATGTTTAAGATATTTTCATGACAAATAAAATGTATATCTTGAATTTTCTGGGAATGTCTCCAAAAGTATTCTTCATTGTGAACGATTTCTGCATAACTGGTAAACCATAAGAGATAGACGAAATTTTACTACACAAAAAATGTAGATCGCGTTAAAATACACAATTTATGTCATATACATTTTTTGTTATTGAGTGAACCATTTTCGAGATAATGCTTGTTATTTCCTTAAAATTTTCAACACATTTTTTCAAATGGGAATTCGTTATTCATTTTTTGGTCTTGGATACGCAAACAGTATTAATCTGTGGCAAAGGGAATGGTGCTGCACCTAGCAACCAGCTATTAAGAGATATGTATGTGCTTAAAGGCTACTGTATTTCTATATTGCCCTTGCAATTAAAAAACAAGGGGAACATGGTACGCCTTAAGCGATAGTCAAATATTTTTAGAACTGGTCGCTATGTGTAAAATGTAATTCTCTTTGCATGTCAAAAGATCGTTTCTGCAAATGTTTATCTCGATTAATATGAAATAGATGGAGAATAAGAGTTTGTAAAAATAGTTTGTAAAAGAGTAGAGAAAGTCATGTGGGTGTAACACATCAGAGTTTTACATAAGAACTTTACTCAATGGAGAAAAATGAATTCGGAAATGCCTCATGTAGGTATTGATAAGGGTTTTTGTTTTTGTTGTAAACTTTTTGGATCTCTTTCGAAACTTATGTGTGCACAAAAACTTTTCAATTTCTTAAATCTAAAAATAGATAACAATATAATGATGAATACTTTAATAAGAGTGTATCCTGATAAAACTGCAAAGGACTCGTATATCAGTCTCATCTTGAATGTTAATAAAATTCGAAGAAATCCCAATGATAAGTAGTGTATTCTAAGGCACCTCTTAAGATTTCACGAACTCTATGCATACAACTTAAGTAGGCAATAGGATTGCTAGTAATATTTTGATATATCGATAATTATAGGGACACCGCGATGAAGGTTTGTACATGGCCCCCCATCAGCTAAGGCCGGCCCTGGTTGTCTGTATTGAACAAGTATTGAACACCGTCGCCTGCTTCTACATCCCTGAAATATGACAATGACGGAGAGGTACAGGAAAGTCGTGCTTTCGCCTGCAGACTCGGGGAAATCACGAAAAACCCATGGGTCAGAGTGAGCGGTCGCTTGAGATCGAACCAGAGCTATCCCGAATGCAAGTCGCACATATCACTACGGCGCCACATCGCTTGGTTCTACTTACTATACGTAGTAGAGAAAATAAAAACGAAATGTCGGACGAATTTAACATTTCAGTCAGACCTCTTAAGCTACCAAACGAAGATTTTCCAAGAAAATTCTCCCTCCGCAAACTATGTTTACATGGAAACATTTTCCTGCTTTTTAATCTTCTCAGAAATGGCTCCAAGGATGTTGATTAAAATATATGTTTATTATATTTGCATGATTAATAAAACATATCTTAATTTTCTGTTAATAGCCTGTAAATTCTCCTTTATCGTGAATTAATTGTGCATGTAGACAAAGCTTACTACGCGAAACATGTATAGTTGATTTTGTGTATAAATATACAAGCGTGAAAGTTCATAGTAGACGACGTAACAATAATAGACTGAGCTGGTAGAATACTGTTGATCACGTCATCTACCTTCCAGTATTTCACTCAGCTAATGCAATTATAGCACAATGAGTACATAGAAGCTAGTAGATGATCCACCAAGTATATAGTTGTGCCATGTATACAAGTGGTTAGGGCGGGGATTGCAAACAAAGAGTATTATATCTGTAAAACATATATTGCTTTACGTATTGTTTGTTCAAGGTCTTCTGAGACAGTGGAAGGGGAAGATACGGACATCGCGCGGCAGATGTGGCAGCTATCACAAAAAGCAGCCACCCGTAGCCGATTTGAGCACGTGCAACCAGTTCTCTACCGTTCCCATCCACTGTCTCAAAATACTCTAAACAAAGAATACACACCCCTCAAAAAAGCATTCGTCTGCACTTTAAAAAATTATAGCAGCCAAATTAATGGAGGGAAAAATCTAATTCTTTTTAGACATAAAGATCAAATGATATACAGTTAGTGTTTTGACGGTTCTTCAGGTTGTTCATTTTATCACTTTTATACATTTTTGAAAAATGTGCCAAAATTGCAACTCTTTTGTACGTGGTGTTTTCAAGATTATCTTAATGTATTGAGTAGAGCAATTTTTATTTTCTCTACTACGTATAGTAAGTAGGGGAAGTATTGTATTCCACCCAAAAATTCGTTGCCGAGATTTCACTGGAAATACATGTTTTGAGACCCCCTGAATCCAAAAAAAGCATTTTTGGAAACATGTCCGTGTGTGTCTGTCTGTGAACAGCATAACTCAGAAACGAACAGTCGAATAAACACCAAACTTGGTATTTAGATTCAGTATCTTCCAGAGATGCGACACGAAGGTTTTCAAGAAAATCGCCCACCCTAGACTACCCTTTACATGGAACATTTTTCTAAAATTTTAATTTTCTCAAAAATGGCTCTAATGATTTTGATTAAAATATCAAGGTTAAAGATATTTTCCTGACAAATGAAATGTATATCTCGAATTTTCTGGGAATGTCTCCAAAAGTATTCTTCATTGTGAACGACTTTTGCATAACTGGTAAACCATAAGAGATAGACAGAATTTTACTACACAAAAAATGTAGATCGCGTTAAAATACACAATTTATGTCATATACATTTTTTTGTTGAGTGAACCATTTTCGAGATATTGCTTGTTATTCTCTTACATTTTTCAATACTTATACTTTTTCTCAAATGGGAATTCGTTATTCATTTTTTGTCTTGTATATGCAAAGAGTATTAATCTGAGGCAAAGAGAATGGTGCTGCACATAGTAACCAGCTATTAAGAGATATGTATATGCTTAAAGGCCACTGCAAATACAAAACAAGGGGAACATAGTACGCCTTAAGCGATAGTCAAATATTTTTAGAACTGGTCGTTATGTGTAAAATGTAATTCTCTTTGCATGTCAAAAGATCGTTTCTGCAAATGTTTATCTCGATTAATATGAAATAGATGGAGAATAAGCGTTTGTAAAAATAGTTTTTACAAGAGTAGAGAAAGTCATGGAGTGTAACACATCAGATTTTTTTGTTGAGTGAACCATTTTCGAGATATTGCTTGTTATTCCCTTAAATTTTGCAATACTTATACTTTTTCTCAAATTCGTTATTAATTTTTTTTGTCCTGGTAATGCAAAGAGAATGGAATACTCCACATAGCAACCACCTCTTAAAATATTTGACTATCGCTTATAGCCGAGCAATTCCCCTTGCATCTACAAGAAAATTAGCAATAAGATTAACATCTCAATATCTCGATTAACATGAAGCATATGGAGAATAAGCGTTTGTACAAGAGTAGAGAAAGTCATGTGAGTGTAACACATCAGATTTTTTACTTTCCCTACTACGTACATGGTAGGTAGAGAAGGTATTGCATTCCACCCAAAAATTCGATACCGGAAATACATGTTTTGAGAGCCTCTGAAACCAAAAAAGCATTTTTAGAAAAAAGAGAAGAAAAAACGAAAAGTCCGATAAACACCAAACTTGGTATTTAGGTTCGGTATCTTCGAAAGATGCGACACGAAGATTTTCAAAAAAATTCCCCCATCCCAAACTACCCTTTACATGGAACATTATACGAAAAGTTTGATTTTCTTAAAAATGGCTCTAACGATTTTGATTAAAATACCACACGTTTAAGATATTTCCATGGCAAATGAAATGTATATTTGAATTTTCTGGGAATGTCCCCAAAAGTCCTCTTCATTCTGAATGACTTTTACATAACTAGTAAACCGTAAGATATAGGCAAAATGTTACTACACAAAAGTAGATCTCGTTAAAACACACAATTTATGTCATATATTTTCTTTTTTTTTGAGTGAACCATTTCCGAGACATTCCTTATTATTTGTTTGAATTCTCCAATACTTATACTTTTTGTCAAATAGGAATTCCTTATTCTTTTTTTTTTGGGCCCTGGACATGCAAAGAGAATGGAATGCTCCACTGAGTGACCAGCTCATAAAAGATTTGACCTTCGCTTGCACAATTCGAACCTTTGATATCGGATGTCTCAGAAACGACTTATGCCACAAAAACATTATTTTAAGTAAATTGTGTGTTTTAAAGATATCTACATTTCTTGTGTAGTACGTTTTCGTCTATCACTTAACTTTACTAGTTATACTAGATTACACAAAATTCATGAAGAGGACTTCAAAGACTATTCCCAGAAAATTCAAGATATACATTTTATTTGTCATGTAAATATCATTAATATTGGCATTTTAATCAAAATCGTTAAAGTCATTTTGTAGAAAGTCAAACATTTCGAAAAATGTTCCATGTAAAGGGTAGTTTGTGTGGGGGATTTTGTTGAAATCTTGTGTCACATCTTTAGAAAGTATTAAACCTAGATAAATATCAAGTTTGGTGTTTATCCGACTTTTCATTTTTAAGTTATGCTGTTCACACACATTGAAACACAGATTTCTTTCTAAAAATGCTTTTTCTGGATTCAGGGGTCTCAAAACACGTATTTTCGGTGAAATCTCGGTATCGAATTTTTGGGTGGAATGCAATACCTTTTCTACCTGCTACGTACGTGGTAGAGAAAGTAATAAACGATAGTGCGTAGAGATAGCCATGTGAATGTAACACATCAGGCACACACTTTTTTTAAGACATGTATTGCAGGTGAAATCTCACATAAAAATTTGTTTTTCCATCTGCTTGCTGTTTTATCGTTTAGACATATTTTAATAACACAGCACTAGAAGTAAGTGCTGCATAAGATCAGTTACAGGAAAGTAAACTGATGAAAAACAAAGGCCTTGGAAAGAGATTGACGTACAAGAGGTGGTGCTTACTGGTATATATATAGAAAATGAGTGATAATGTTGATGAATGAGCAGAGTGCTACCTTGTCTGCCGAGAAGGGGTTGATTAATATCACTGTTTACTGCAACGAGGCCTTTAAATCAAAGCGGAAGCCTTCTTATGTAGGTCAGAACCACCTCCGGAATTGTGCTAATGAAACAGAGCGGTAAATTGAATGCGACCTCCAGCTTTTATCATAATGCTCTCATTCTGTTAGGCACTGCTGAATAAAGAAGGAATTATTTGCAAATGGTGACTGAATGAAATGAAAAACAGTTTGTAAAACATGTATATTATACTGCTATGTAACACTGGGATCGAGATTCTTTGGGGTTAGCAGTATTTTCCCATGTTAGTTAAGATTGTATCATTTTTCCGACGACTTATTATGTATTTTCCTTTGTGCACTACCTACCGAGCGGGATGGCTCAGGCGGTAACGTCTGTGGCCCGCATTCGGGCGATTGTGGGTTCGATTCCTGCAGCGGATCTTTCTGACCCATGGGTTTTTTCGGGGTTTCCCCGGCTAGCGAATGCTGGGAAGGATCATTGCTTCCCCCGAATTTCTTGTCCCTCCATTTCACCTCCATTCTCATTTGACTTCACCCTTCATCTGCTTGGTCGGTATCAGGCTTGCAAGTGTCGGCGGGAGTCTCGGCATTGCATGACCGGGGACAGGCTCCGAATCCCGGGCCTCAGTGGGATGTACAAGCCGGCATTAGGAGATGAGATCCGGCTGTACCAGCTGTCATCCGGTTTTTTCAATCTGTAATAGGTAGGGATCCTGTCCTCTGCCCTGTCTTGCCTCCTGGCCAATGCCTCTGTGTCCTCTCACTTCACCCCTCCATTCCACGGGCGCCCCATCAGGGTTTACGCACAAAGAATCTTCACAGATCGATGTACTAAGTCCCCCTCCGCTCCTAGTCCTATTCTAATCCTACTTTCTGTACTATCTACCAGTAGAAGGTAGAGAATTTGTAGAGAAAGCTCGCGCGCGTGTGTGCAAGTTTAAATTGAGTTTTATTTATGGAAGCCCTTTAACTGCTGTGGTTCTTAGCATCCTATTCTATATTGGGCGTGAAAAACCGGTAATGTTTCTCAGAGGTCTCTCTATGAGGCTTGAGGTTCTTTTACGTGCCGTAAATCTACGACACGGCACCACCGGCTTTACTTCCCTTCCGAAGGAAGTATTGCTACGGTTTTTTACGCCCGAAAAAATTCATTGCCCTCCGGGGTTTGAACCCGCGACCTCGGGAACTAGAGGCTAGCATGGTAACGCGCGTGTGTGCGTCCGAACAGTAGAACTCAGAAAGGAAATGTCGGGATGAGTACCAACCTGCCATTTAATCTCGATATGCTCCAAAGACGTAAAATGTATATTATGACAGCGCGCGGGAAGCTACCAGCGGAACTCCTGTAAGCGCACCTGGGTGGGGCCTTCGACCGACTTCAAAGCAATAGCCGCACTACGAACTCATTTTGTGCTGCTTCCCCGTAGTTCTTACTATTCCATGACATTCTTTTAGGCATGTTCAAGTAGCCTTCTTTTCTAGAACATTCCGCCTTGTATGCAGGTCTTATATAAGGGGCTGCTCTTGCCTGGACAGTTTTAGTTGTAAGTAGTTAGTGCAGTCAAGATGTGGAAGAGTTTGGATAGTTAAAACTGGACAATGCTGAGTGCAGTTCATTTGTGAGCTGTGACTCACCAGTTCAATTGCGATTCGATTCGACGGGTCAGTTGTGTTCTGTTCAGGGTATGTGTCAAAAGTGTCTCAAGTGTAAAGATTGTGCTACGCAGAGTACCTAAGTGACAAAGTGTGTTTGGCAGCAACTGGTGTTCTCATTTGTTACACTATCTTGACTTTTCTGGGAATATCCTGTGAATTCCTCTTCATTCTGAATGACTTTTCTATGGGTTTATATGGCTGGTAAACCATAAGAGAGAGAAAAACCTACGAAAAAAATGCAAATCTCTAACACAAATTATTTCAACCGAACGGGATGGCTCAGGCGGTAACGTCTGTGACCCGCATTCGGGAGGTCCCGGGTTCAAATCCCGTGCGCGGACCAATGACTGAGGTTTTTTCGTAGTTTCCCTCAGCTGCTAAGGCAAATACCGGATTGGATATTTAATACCACGAGCCAAAGTTCCACCTTAAGTCTAAAACAATAGTAAAAATGAAAAAAAAATAGGTGATAGTAGTGAATGCTGTGCCATCTATCCACAGACAAAGAAAGCAGGTAGGCTGGACGGCACCCTAATACCATCTGCACGGCACGAAACACAAGATCAGGCTGCTATGCGCTAGGGTCTCTGTGGACACGTGACGAAGCAGGATAGCATGGTTACAGAGATGAGACCTAGAAGGCTAACTGTCCGCCTTTCTATTGAAAGCAGCAGGTAGACTGGACGGCACCCTAATGCTCTGCACAACACGAAGCAGAAGATCCAGTTGCTATGCGCTAGGGTCTTTGTGGACACGTGATGAAGCAAGATGGCATGGCTACAGGGAAGAGACCTAGAAGACTAACTGTCCGCCTTTCTATGAAAGCAGCAGATAGACTGGACGGCACCCTAATGCTATCTGCACGGCATGAAGCAGAAGATCCGGTTTCTATGCGTTGTGGCACGTGACGAAGCAAGATTATAGGAACGAGACCTAGAAGGCTAACTGTCCGCCACCGATAAGAGTTATCCACTAACAGATCCGTCGCGATATGACCCTATAGTTAAAGCAACGTAAAATAAATAGAGTAATAACAATTGTTTTAAACAACCTTGTGTGGTATCAGCCAATTCGTTTTTACAGGTTTGAGTTTTTCAATCCTCTTGACATTTTTGGAATGTAGAATGCAATTACTGGAGGGAGACACCCGGTCACTGCGACCAACTAAATCTATTGTGGCTACACGCCCCCGAGAGGCAGAGATGAAGTGAAGGAGCCGAAGGAGGTCGCAGGTCCGCAAGATCACAGAGATGCACGGAAGTCCCTATCATTTCCAGTACGATACACCCGCTCTCGCCAGTAGAGGCGAAGAGTCCCGCGAGAGGGCGACGAAGCGACCCTTGCAGGCATAAATCTTTCCAAAGCGCAGTAACCATGCCATCTGTCCAATACTAGACGCATTACGGAACACGGAAACACTCCCTGAAATCTGAAATGACAGGAAATGAGGGGAAGGAGAAATCCACCACCACACCACCCCAGCATTCGCCTAGGCGACCAGAGGAAAACCACGAAAAATCCCATGGTCAGAGTGGGCGAAGAGCAGGAATCGAACCCGGGACCTCCCGAATGCGGGCCATAGACGACGCCAGAGCCATCGCGCTTGGTTTTCTGGAGTGTTGTTACCATTCAGTTGTTTTTCGCGATGTCATGGAGAGAGCGTGGAATTTTAAGGGCAGTGTATAACCACTAGTTTTTAAGCATTCTACTATCGCTGTTCCCCTTGTACCTACAGCGAAATGTGTAATTAAATTACTTTGCAAACTTTTATCTCGATTAACGTTAAGTATATAGAAAAATAATACAGGGTTATTCAAAAAGAAGCAACAGACTTTACATATTTATTTCTAATGAACGACAATAGATAACGACACATAGGACACATGATTGAATAGAGGAAAGTTCAAAGTTTAAGCCCCATCTATTAGTTCAATTCAGTGTCTATAGCGGCGCTGTGTTTGTTTACAAGAAAATGGCGACGCCACAGGAAAAGTCGTTTTGTGTGGTGCATTAAGCAAAGAGTGAATCCGTTGTTTCATTGAAGCGTGCATTTCGTTGTAAGTTCAACAACGAGCCGCCTCGTTATAAAAATTTTACAATTGATACAATAAATTCGTAGAAGATGGTTGCGTATGTAAACGGAAAAGCACTGGTCGTCCTCGCATAACAAATGGTGCTCATTTTAAACACATAAAATAAAACTTTGAGCCTTTCTGTATTCAGTGATGTGTCGACATGTGTCGCCATCTATTGTTGAATATGTGAAATGTGCGGCGAGAAAGAAAGTATAGAACATTATATGATAGAATGCAAGGAATTAGCAGTATGGAGAAAAAAGGTTTGGAAGATCAAAAGTATAGGTGGGTTTTTGCAGAAAGTAAAACAATAATGGGCAAGAGAAGTAAGGGGACAAAAGAGAAGACAGGGCGAAGGATAGGAATAATTAAGGTAAAGAGGGGAGGGTTGAAGGGCGATCCAGGAGGCAAATGGCCTGGGTGCCAGGCAAACCAAGGTAGCAATAAGGTTAAAGAATAATTGTCATAGTATAGGTTAGAAAAAGTATATAAAAGAAGTGTAAGAAGTCGTACAAATAAAAATTTATTTATTCACTCAAATACTGTAAGCATGGGTATGAAGCAAAATAAGTCAGGGCTCGATGCCGATCATGCCCAAATGAATTGTAAAATCTCAACACTCAGTAAAGAATTATGATTATGATCTATTGTTATTCATTAGAAATAAATATTTAAAGTCCATTTCTTCTTTTTGAATAACCCTGTATTTTGCAAGAATAGTTTGTAGAAGCTGTAGACGGTAGTGGCTAGAGAAACGTATCTCAAGGTAGTTCACCTGGCTCTTTTTGTGTGACCTTTGTGAACAGAATAAGGAAAATGAAGCAACCCAAAAAAATACAAAAGAAAGAAAAGAGTTTGAAGCTTTAAGAAACAACCACCAGAGTATAATTTGATGGAACATAAAGAAGCAAAATTATCTACAGGAACAAAGCAGCACTGTTTAATTGGATGGGGCATTAATGATTTATCGGCATCAACAGAACTGGCATCCATGCATTAGCTTGTCATTCTGTTGAGGTCTCTCTTGTTTTTTGCATCTCTTTGCGGCTTTCCGGTCTTATACATAGTGTCTAATTCTGTTTACATGTTAATAACAACATTCCTGTCTTCAGAAAAACATTGCTGTAAAAACTAATTAAATGCATGTACGAGATTTTAATATTCATTAAAGTTAATGAAGGAATAAAAAAGTTGTCGTCCTCAGAGAGCAGTTTTGATTATTAAATACAGCTGATATAATTGGGCTCGTTTCTTCTTAGACGGTTTTGTCGTTCTGTTAAATATGTTTTTAATCGGTTTTAATTTTTTAAAAGTTTCAGAATGACAGTTAACGAAGCCATGGCGACCTGCTGGTAAGTTTTCGTATCTTATCTTATCTTCCGTAACGGAGGGGAATCGGCACCGATCCAGAGGGATGTTGTGCCTATGCCCCAGAGGGGGTGTCCCTGGGAGGAAGAATGAGACGAGAGGAGACAGCGGGCGGCGGGATCCAGGAGCGACGGTACAGCAATGATAGGGTCCCTAAGTTTCCAGAAGTAGACACCCTGGCAGACGACAGACCGGCATCCCCGCCCCACACAGAGTGGGTCAAATGCCCCTCAAGGGGTTCGGATACCCCGGCAGCCAGCCGAAAGCTGAGGAACAGAGAAAGTGCTGGTAAGTTAATAAACATACTTTTTTTCAGAAAAAAAGCCTCACTAAGATAATTTAGAATCAATTCAATTAATCGATGAAATTAGAAAAATAAAAACTGTAGTTTTTCTTGAATATTCTTGGATTTTACTATAGACTCCATGTCCTGACTGAATAGTTTATAAAACCTAAATGTTTTAAGTTCAACAGCTAAGGGTATATTTAGGAGTTTTTCAAAACTTTTTTTTGTTGCTGTTTTACCAAATAGTTGAGATTTTTGGATACGTTCAAACAAAGTTAATAATTGATACCACAAAGTTTCAGAGCTCTACAATATATTATCAATAAAAAAATTGCTTTGAAAATGGAATCCAAATTTGATTTCTGTTTTAAAATCAGCATTAGCTGAAATTAATATGATTTGGGTATGTAGTACATAAATGTAATAGAAATAGCTCCAAGTATTGTTTTTTCAAAATATTAATTTGATCAAATATTTTATGTTTTGGTAAATTTCTGTTAGCTAACACTTGATGCCTAAAACGATGTAATTCTACCTCTATCTTGTTGTAAGAAAGTGTTACTTTTAGTTATTCATACAGGTGGGCTAAATGTACTTTAAAATTTAAGGCAGATTGCCCCTACTCTAAAAAGTAGGTGCAAAACTGCAGAAAAGATAAAATTTCGGGAATTAGCATTCACTCGAGCCACGCCCCCCTCCTGGGCTTACGCAGACGTTTAAATATCTTAATTTTGATCACATTTAGAAACAGAATTCAGTCAAATAAACAGAGGTTACAAAACTCTAAAAAAATCACATCTTTCCTCCTGAGTATCCAT
This sequence comes from Deroplatys truncata, assembly GCA_030765065.1. Taxonomy (NCBI): domain Eukaryota; kingdom Metazoa; phylum Arthropoda; class Insecta; order Mantodea; family Mantidae; genus Deroplatys; species Deroplatys truncata. Next base: position 185,878 of record JAUKNL010000023.1, on the reverse strand, counting down.
TTAGAATCATTAATTCTGAATAATTGTTTCATAGTGTGACTGAAAATTCTGCATACATTGCAATATAAAACATATTTTAAATTCTGACGATTTTTTTAACGCAGAAGACATTTATTTACAAAAACATGCAGTTTTAAGATTAATTCATTTATGCTATTAACCTCCAAACATATATGGTGTTCAGAATATACAGAGTGGATCATTTAAATTGAGACTACACAATATCTCCAAAACTAAGCGCTGTAGAAAGAAATTTCTTGAATAAAACTTACTTGATATTATGTGGAAAGTAAATACCATTAGTCTTGTTTTATTTGGAGGACGTTGTGATGGTCATTTTAGGGTCCATTTAATGTTTTTAAAATGGGAACCTACCTTTTTTTGTTGCTTTCTCACTCCTCATAAAAACTAAACAACATTTGTATAAAACAATGTGTAATTGTTTTTACATCAAGGTAAATAACAACGGGAATTCTGAATGGTTGTGTACGAAGCAATGAATGGTTGGACCATCCATGGGTGATCATTTGAGGGTCAAGTTATGTTTCGTAATTGGGAATCAACATTTTTATTTTGTTTCCTTATTCCTCATCACGAAATAAACACTTTTCTAATGAGAGAACAACATACAAATTGTAGGCTCCCATTTAAAATGAGACAGTATTTTTAACACTTAAATGATTTCAGTCTAATTATATAATATGTAAATTCAATAACAGCCCACCTTAAAGCAATATGTATATGTAACAATATATAAAAAGTGTATATTACACTTATTGTATATGTTTATATTATTATATACATGTAATAATGTTATCTGAATGTATTATGTAATTTAATAATGTAGGAGCTGTGAGAATAATAGGTTAAAAGTTGCTAACAATGAGGTAACCTTGAGTCAATAATGAGTAAGAAAGTTTACAATACTACTTGTGATTCTTGGAGTAACAATAATGTAATTTTTGTGACAGTTTGTAAAATAGCCAATCAACAACCAGAAAAAGCTTTAGTTAAATAAAAGTTTTCTATTGGATTAGGAATAGCCAATCAGAGACTTAAAATACAGAAATTTACAAATTTAGGCGGTATAAACCAAGTCAGTTGCTTGTAGACAGTGCTCAGAACTGGACGCGTTGGTTGAAGAGAGTGTTCCTGACGCGAGATGTGTCCTCGAGAAATTTAATATGTATTTTGTGTGAGACAAAAATAGCTTACGTGTTAAAAAGTGCAAGTAATTAACAAAAGAATCTCACAGCTCTCTATATCAGTGAAGTGTTATTAAAATTGTGTCAAGAATTAATAAAAAGGAGTGAATTAAAATTATAATATGTGTAAGCCTACATTCTTCAGCCGCATCACGCCCTGTTAAGAAATTCATGTCTAAAAATAATACTGACGCAGCCAAGGCAAACATAAATATATAATATTTAAAGAAACAGTCAAATTACAAAGTTAATATTTTTAAACATTTGGGGCAAAGGCCACCGGAAAGTACATTAGGGGCGAAGGCTACCGGGAACTTTTTACCATACGTGCGATTGCAACTACTTCAAGTTCGGCTCCCCAACAGTTGAACTATAATACAACTCCTTCAATACAACCTACTTCAAATTCATGCCCAAAGCGTAGTGCAAATAACGTAAAGATACTATCTACTTCAAAAAAACAATTAAATTCACCTTAAAATGACCATCACAACGTCCTCCAAACAAAACACGACTAATGGCATTTACTTTCCCCCATAATATCAAGCAACTTTTATTCAAGAAATTTCTTTCTACAACGCTTAGTTTTGGAGATATTGTGCAGTCTCGCTTAAATGATGGACCCTGTATAACATAATTTTGAAATAAACATATCTAGCTCATTTTCTACAAACAGAAACAAAAGAAGCAGAAAAAGGAAAAAGCTTCTTTAGAACCAATAGAGACTCTCGTGCAAGAAGCATTTTATACATCAAGAAATACTGAAAATAACGAAGTTAAGAAATTATGCTTTAAAGTTTCGCCTGCACCGAAAAATGATAACGGCGTATCCTTTTTAGGGGTTTAAATATCAACATTTGACTCGACCCAATTGCGTAAGTCAAACATATTATGAAATTGGAATGTACAATAAAATAGCTTAAAGAATGTACTTTTATTTTGATCAAAATTCAAAACTTGGAAGTAATTAGATCTTCTGAAAAATTCTACCTCTGACTTACAAGCGCTCTTATCTTCAAAGTAACCGAAAACGCAATATCCTTATGGCTTTCATTGTGCTGGTCCATTCAAACTACGACCATTAAAGTTACGCGAGAAAGTCGTGAACTAAGATAATTGTGGAGTTCCTCTGATCATTTTTATGATGTAGATCACTTAGTGAGCGATTTTAGAAATCAATCAGACCTGTAGAATGGCAGTCCTTGTGTTTTATTGGCCCCGTCAATACACGCAACCTCAATACAGTGCAAAGTCAGGATCTACCCTTTCACGATTTCACCCTTGGTCAAGTTCATTTGTTCCAGAGATTCATCAGAGATAAACTCTGGAAATGAGATCTAGTACCTTCTTATGCATTATTATCGATGAGATGAGTAATGAGATGAAATATTCAATAAAATGGAGGTTTTATTGATAATGGCTTAAAGAGAAGATTTCAGAACATTTGCATAGCGATAAGTATTTATAGTTTGGGTTCGTTTCACACAAACTACCTATGGTTGTGCCTAGGAACTTTTGCCCATTTATATTTAGAGCAAAACCATTGCATGAAGTTTTATAAAATATATTTACTATCCTTTATTTAATATAATGCCTATAAACTATTTATACTTAAGCTTGGGTATTCTTCTGTCTACCTGTTATTTGAGATAAACGTTCACATAAATAGTTGCATTATATGTACATTTCGTTCTAGGTACAAGGTGGATAGCGAAAAACGGTGGCTATATACTGGCATCGAAATTCAATGCTATTTCCATTATCTTGTGAAAAGCAACTGAATGCACTTATTCTCCATCTACTTTATATTAAACGAGATAAACCTCTGTGAACAGCATAACTCAGAAACGAACAGTCGGATAAACACCAAACTTGGTATTGAGGTTCAGTATCTTCCAGAGATGCGACACGAAGGTTTTCAAGAAAATCCCCCACCCCAGATTAGCCTTTACATGGAACATTTCTCGAACATTTTAATTTTCTCAAAAATGGCCCTAACAATTTTGATTAAAATATCATATATTTAAGATACTTTCATGACAAATAAAATGCATATCTCGAATTTTCTGGGAATGTCTCCAAAAGTATTCTTCATTGTGAGCGACTTTTGTATAACTGGTAAACCATAAGAGATAGACAAAATGCTACTACACAAAAGATGTAGATCGCGTTAAAATACACAATTTATGTCATATACATTTTTTTGTTGTTGAGTGAACCATTTTCGAGATATTGCTTGTTATTCCCTTAAATTTTCCAATACTTATACTTTTTCTCAAATGGGAATTCGTTATTCATTTTTTTATCTTGGATATGCAAAGAGTATTAATCTGTGGCAAAGAGAATGGTGCTGCACCTAGCAACCAGCTATTAAGAGATATGTCTATGCTTAAAGGCTACTGTATTTCTATACTGCCCTTGCAAATACAAAACAAGGGGAACATAGTACGCGTTAAGCGATAGTCAAATATTTTTAGAACTGGTCGCTATGTGTAAACTGTAATTCTCTTTGGATGTCAAAATATCGTTTCTGCAAATGTTTATCTCGATTAATATGAAATAGTTGGAGAATAAGAGTTTATAAAAATAGTTTGTACAAGAGTAGAGAAAGTCATGTGAGTGTAACACATCAGATTTTTAATTAATCAAACAATCTGTAGTAAAGCGGAAAACATTGGTGATAATTTTTGGTTTAAATATTGGATGTTACGGTTTATAAGCAAGAAGAAACATCTACGCTACGCCTGTGGTCAACACAAATACTGGAACGCATAATTTCTGCAGCGTCAACCTTAATCTGATCTTTCTCAACAAAATCAACTTTTTTGCGCTGGTTATTATTCTTTTACTTATTAATTATGGCAGCAGTGCTTGCGTGAAAGTGTATAGAATACCTGTTATGTACAAATACGGTCACCTTATTTATCACTCGAGGCATTAAAATGTATGTACCAACCCAGAAATAGATTTCGCCATCATCTGCTGTTAGCTTCAAGCAGGTGGCTCCGAAAAAGGAGAAAGAAAGTAAGAAGGCATATTCTATGGGTATTACTGGAAACAAAAGACAGACTAGGTCATTTAGGCGGTAGAGCCTTTAGTCAGGAGGTCCCGGGCTCAAATTCCGTATACCCTCAAATTGAGTGACGTTTTTCTGAGTTTCCTTCAGACACCACGTTTCTGTTTCTCCACTCTTTCAATCAATTGAACTGGCTTACCCGGTTTTGTTCAACCGAATCCTAAGTCGATCAGTGGCGTCCGTAGTGCAGTTGTCAAGCGCACCTCGTCAAAAAGCAGTGAAAATTTCGTCCGAAAATATTCAATATGAGCCGTTAACCTACACTGATTAAAAACGCGTACACGTGTGACAGGTAAAAATGAGGTAACAGCTGGAGTGCTAAAACGCTACATCTCCAGTGCCAAGCGTCGCAAACGAGGACTAATTCAATAGCGAATACAAAGACGTCAGAGGAAGCCAACTATGCAATTGAAGTCTTTTGACATGGTTAAATTAAAGAACCTTGAGTGACGTTATTATGCATTTACAAAAAGAAATCATTAAATTAAATAAAACTTAAACTTACAAAATCTGATGTGATACATTCATATCACTTTCTCTACCCCTCTATCGTTTATTAGTGTGTTGCAAACTATTCTCACTAAAGCTTATTTTTCTCTCTACTACATTTTATTCCAAATAAACCTTTGCAGGAATAACCGCATTACTTATTTCGTTATAAATACAACGGAACGGCGATAGTCAAATGTTTAAGAACCTGACGCTATATGCTGGCCTTAAAATTCCTTACTGTTTCCATGCAATCGCCAGAAACAACTGAAAGTTGACAGGACTTCAAGAGAATGCCGAAAAGATTAACAATTCGAACCTTTAATAACGATATCTCCGAAATGACTTTGCCATAAAAAATATTATTTGAAATAAATTATGGGCTTTAAAAAGATCTACACTTTTTATGCAGTACGTTTTCGTTTATCGCTTAACGTTTACCAGTTATACAAGATTAGGTATATAAAATTCCTTCCGAATGAATAGGACTTCATAGGTTATTTCCAGAAAATTGAATACATATATTTTATTTGTCATGCAAATATCTTTAATGTGGTATTTTAATGAAAATCGTTAGAGCCATTTTTTAAAAAAATAAAAAATTTCGATCAATATTCCACGTAACAGGTAGTTAGTGGGGGCATTTTCTTGAAAATCTTCGTGTTGCATCTTTGGAAGATATTGAACTTAAATATCAAGTTTGGTATTTATCCGACTTTTCGTTTTTGAGTTATGCCGTTCAAACACAAACACACACACGCGCACACACACACAACACGGACCTTTTGCTAAATATGTTTTTTTTATTCAGGGGGCCTCAAAACATGTACTTCCGGTGAAATTTCGGTGTCGAATTTTTGGATGGAATGCAATACCTTCTCTCTATGTTCGTGGTAAAGAAAGTTAACATGAGTAAAACTCTCAAGATATCTTCTATCCATTATCAACTCACAGATTCCTCGTATACCTACCTATTAAAATAAAAATGCAATTCACTTTAGGAATAATAATAATAATAATAATAATAATAATAATAATAATAATAATAATAAGTTAACTTTTCTATAAAATAAAGTTCACAGAACTTAGAAAACGTAGGCGTGCATAGCATTTACGTAACTAAAGCATTAAAAAAATCGTAAAACCAAAATTTTAAAAAATTAAAAATATGTGCAACAACCCAGTTCAACCACCGCTCTCACACTCACATGCGCACGGGAGAAGGGTAACAGGATGTGGAGGCAATCGAATTTTTACATTATTTGGATTTCTGTTTGTCACCAACTCATGCAAAAAGAAAGGAAAAGACAAAGGGAAGAGAAATTGCCCGTTTTAAATACGTCATTTGGATGGCCCACCAAATATTTCAGCATTCAATATCGAATATTTCGGAAACCGGTAATGCTATTAAAAAGTTATTTGGCATAAGTTGTACCTGTGTGTTAAACATATCTACGTGTTTCTTTAATTAGTTTTAACTATCTAGGTTTTAATTTATCATTATAGTAAAAACGAAGACCTGAATAAAAAAAGAACTAACTAAATTAAGATAAATGAATGGAACATTAAAGAACAAGATGCCAAAAGCAACACAAAATATGCATTTTTTTAAGTAATGACAGCGCCAATGGCAACAGAAAGTGAAAACTGGACTATGAACCGGACAGATGGAAAAAGAATAGAAATAGCAGAGATGAAATTCCTAAGAGCAGTAGCTGGATATACTCTTCTAGACAAACAAACAAATGAAGAAATCCAATAAGTTAAATGTGTACACACACACACAGATATAGGTATATATAAAATGTAAATGAAAAAATTAATAAAAATAAAAATAATTGGTGTCAACATATTAAGGATAAATGAGAAACGAAAAACAATCATTTTATTAAATTATAAACCTAGAGGATATCATCATGCGGGATGACAGAACAAGATGGAGTGAAATGTTTAACTGAGGACGAGACAGGTCGACAGGTGTTTACCTTGAAGAAGAAGAAAAAGTTTTATTCACTCTCAGCGTTTTCCAGTAATATAAACTTCAGCTTTAATTATATAGCTAATTATTATACAGTTATTCATAGCGCGTTCAGAAAGTAGTTTACTTATCACGACAGTATCCCAAACCTACAATTTAATCAAAGTCGTTAGAGAAAAGAGTCGTTTTTGAGAAAATAAAATACAAAGGATTTTTTTCCCCATATAAAGGTAGGTGGAGCTTAATTATGGAAAAATATTCGTCCTCTCTCTTTCATATACATAGAAACGCCTGCAAACCTGTTAGTAGACGAGAAAACTCGATATTATCCAGTTTCTGGGTGGAATGCAATACTTAGGTAAGTGGTAGAGAAAGTCATTTAACAAAGATAAGGCTAAAGTTATAAAAACCAACTTTTGCACGCATGACACAATTAACTTCTAAAGAGTATGCAATTTCCTTTACAAGGCAGAGGTATGAGAGTGCAACAATACACGGAAACAGGCTGTAGATAGCTTGTGTTACAAAGAATGACTCAGATTTATTTCACGAGGAGTGATATTCCCAGCAGACGTACAAACCTGTGCCAATTACGTGGGTGTCTCATTGCGAAATACGACATTAACTTTTCCTCGCGTCTGAAAGTAACAAGCAAAAATATCGTCAATTTAGCCTCAGTTTGAAGTCATAATATAGTTGTGTGAGCATCGGCCACGACAAACGTTGCGTCGTTGTTCGGATGTGCGGTAAAACTAGAGTGTGTTGCCAAATTTCTCTCGTGACAGTAATCATTCCACTATTACGTAACAATCGCTGGCTGCATAGCGCAGCTCGCGGGCATATTCTGTCTCGCAGTTATTAATTCTTCGCTGAGGTTAGGAACACCACGTGAAAATATGTAGGGCATGTTCTTTAAAGAGGAGCGAATTTTATATTTAAAAAACGAATACGTAACGGTCATTCTTTCTTTAACCATTCGTAATTGACGAGCATCCCTTAGATATTCTACTATTGATGTAAAAAGCAAGCATGGTTACCAGATTATATGTACAAAATGATATGTGTGCGTTTGACAACAAATTACCACAAAATAAGTCTGCTAACTTCAGAACCCATTATCTCAGAGCCTATTTAAGATATCAGACTGAATTGTTTAGAGGATCTATAGATGTATGTCTTCTAAGTTCACTGATCTACGTTATATAATAAATTTATTTATTAAGGAAGTTAAGAGTATTTTCTTAATTGTACCATATTTTGATTAACATTTATTAGCAATGTTTTTTTTAAAAAAAGCAATTGTATCTGAGAAAACGGGTCATTTATACCACAAAATGTCACTCAAAGAAAAAACTGTTCAAAGCAAAAATGGAGAAAACAACTCGCATATTTGCAAAGAAACAAACCACATGGCTCGAGTACACAGAAGTTGCTATATTTAACAGTAGTACCAATTGGTAGAGCAAAATCCGCTAAAAGATGGACTACAGTTCACCTCTCTACTCAAAGCATTTAGGAGTTATAATTTTGCACTATGAAGTGGTGCAGACTTCACAGTGCAAAATGGCGGACGGTACCATTTTCAAAAATATATTTAAAGTATAAGCATTGTACTTGCAATGATAATATATAAATGTATCACATTAAAGAGAAAATTCCAATTAAAGGCACACGTAGAACCAAAAATGTCACTTTTTGCCAATTTTCGCCATTAAATGAAACGAATTAAAAATCTAACCTACAGAAAGGATATTAGATAACACACTAGACAAAAGTAATGAAGTTTTGAAAGCAGTACATAATGTTAGATAAGAAACATCAGTTTATGTATAAGATGTGAAGAGTAAAATAAATATAAGCTTACAATTAAATTTTCAAATGAATACAGATATTTCCAAAAGTGATTCACTTATCAGATTTCGAGGCAGTATTTTTAACACTTAAATAATTTCAGTCTAATTATATAATATGTAAATTCAATAACAGCCCGCCTTGAAGCAACATGTGTATGTAATAATTTGTAAAATGTATGTAACAGTCATTGCATATGCTTATATTATTGTATACATGTTCAATAATGTTATATGAATGTATTACGTAATTTAATAATGTATGAACTGTGAGAAATAGATCAAAAGTTTCTAACAGTGAGGTAACCTTGAGGCAATAATGAATTAGAAAGTTTAAATGTTACTTGTGATTCTTGGAAGCAATAATGTAATTTTAGTGACAATTTATAAAAAAAAAATAGCCAATCAACAACCAGTAAAAGCTTTAGTTAAATGAAGGTAGTCTATTGGATTAGGAATAGCCAATCAGAGACTTGAAATACGGAAATTTACAAATTTAGGCGGTGGAATTCAAGTCAGTTGCCTGCAGACAGTGTTTGTAACCGGATGCGAGATGCGTCCTCGAGAGATTTAATACGTATTCGTGTGAGACGAAAAATAAGTTACGTGTTAAAAAGTGCAATTAATTAATAAAAAGAATCTCACAGCTCTCTATATCAGTGAAGTGTTATTTAAATCGTGCCAAGCATTAATAAAAGGAGTGAAGTAAAAGTATAATCTGTGTAAGCCTACATTCTTAGTCGCACCACAACCCTGCTTAGACATCCATGTCTCTAACAAAAATACTGATGCAGCCGAGGCAAACATAAATATTTAATACTAAAAGAAACAGTCAAATTACAAAGTTAATATTTTAAAATTTTTTTGACGAAGGCTACCGGGTACCATACGTGCGGTTGCAACTATTTCAAGTTCGGCTCCCCAACAGTTGAACTATAATAGAACTCCTTCAATACGACCTACTTCAAATTGACGCCCAAAGCATGATGCAAATAACGTAAAGATACAACTTCTTCAAATTGGTGCCCAAAACGTGGGGCTAATAAATACTACTCCAATTTTAAGCAGTTCAGCTTATAAATGCAATCGAAAGTGTTTAAAAATCTAATGTCATATCTCGCCATAAATACAAAACGATATGATTATATATGTTTGTATGAACCTAAATAGTCAATAGTCTTCAGCCACAGAAGTAATCTTGGTCCAAGGTTATACAGTGTAATGATAAGAAAATACAGATTTTAACACTGTGAAATTTTAAAATTAAATACACAACTAATGGAATTATAAGAAAGAATTACCATAACAAAAATTTGTATAACTGAAATTACTTGTATCAGTTTTATTTGTTTATTATTTTCATTATTATTATAAGTATTACTTTAGCACAATATTCTTTCTTATTTGTTGATGTGAGTGTTAAATACTGAAGAATTTCACAGCAAAAGAGGCATTTATGGCTTAAAATTAACGTTATGTCTTATTGCTTTCATTGTCACAAGTACTAATTTAATTCATATTGCTATAATGTTCCTTCTGTATATTTTTACACTATGTCGTCTGCTTATGGGGACTCCCTCCCATGAACATGAGATTTTTTTCATTCATGGGTAGTGCTGGACATTAGTTTATATTTTATGTATCATTTCTTTAGCAATAAATTATATTAAATTAAATGTATACAACTAAAACAGTCTGTTGCAAATACAAACACCCTTTCAATGCATCTTGAATTCAGAAAAGCAGAAAATATTTTTCCTAACATTTATTAAATTATATTCGTTTATTTTGTCTTAAATTAATGATAGTTTTATAACAAACTTAACTATACTTAGACAGTTAATATTTTAAACATAATGAGAGTTATGCAATTTAAACAGTAATTGTTGAATAACACTTAAGCGGGTTACAGAACACCTTAAATCAGCGGGGTATCACAGAACAATGCGTTGTGGGAATGCAGACATGCTTTAGAAACAGTTAAATAAGAGTAATGCGCGCCCAATCTTTCTACGACCGTGAGAATACGCAATGCTGCAAGGCGGTTCCTCACGCTTAGCACGAGATATAAAATCGTGACTTCCGTCTCACAAACAGAGCCCTAAAATTTCAAAACAAATAAACAAAAGCCAGATTACCTCACAAAAGATTTCTCAGTTCTGGTCGACATTGTCACTGGCTTTCACTACGTCTCTATTCTAGCAAATCCATTCTTTCAAACATGGCGTTGTTTATGCTAACTTTCGAAAACGAAAATATCGCGCTGTTCACTTCTGTTACCAAATGATTTATGGGTAGAGATTGGACATTCACTCTGATCAGCTAACTTCCAAGTTTGGATTGATCTTGCTGTTTTACCTCGAGATCAAGCTGCGCAGAAATTACGAACAAAACTGAAGGGTGAGATACAGTGTGTGACGGAACATATATACGTATTGTATACATATATGCATATTGTAGACATAGTGATTTACATGTGTAAATGTTTTAGCTATAAAATTGTTTAGATATTTTAGTTATAAGAAACTGAATGTAAGTCTAAAGCCGGAACCTAGTGGTGCCACTAGTCTCACTTCCTGGACACGCCTCCTTCTAAAGGATACAAGGGTGGATGAAACAAGTGGGGTGAGAAACATGACACTCTCCAGAAGGCTCGAAAAATCGTTGACTTGGGGGTGCGAGATTCCCGAGGTTTCCAAAGATGTGTGCTGACGTGAGCCAATAAGCATAGATGAAACAGATTTAATATATACAAATGAGCGAATGAGATTCAATGTATCTAAACGCCCGGGAAACATAACGTCTGTAAGCGTTATGGCTAGTTTTTGTATAAAAGGGAGTGCAGGACGAAACTGCGCGCATTTTCAAGATTAACATTCTGCTTGCTTCGTGTAACTCATCCACTTATAACAGGATGTGTATAGGAAAGAATGAGGCGTGTTAAGGGGTTGACGAGTGGCAACGACGTCGCGTTTGTAATAAGTAAAGTGTAAACAGTTAGTAAAGCAGTGCATGAAGCCAAGTTGAAACAGCTATTAAAGTCAACGTTCATTTAATAAAGCCAAGTGTCAGTAATCAGTGTCAATTCATTCACCTGCACGACCACACCTGAGATAAGAGCATATAGCCGAGGGCAACGGAGACTACATCTTGGCAGAATAACCCATCCACACAGACATATCGCTAGAGAATACAACATACATCCGCTTCAAGTGTTGTGGTGTGCATTTAGCTTGTTTCAATTCATGCGGACTCTACCTGCGTGCCTTAGTTTGTATTTTGTAATGAATATTTCAATATTACTCCTAATAACTGAAATACTGACAATTAAAACCCCACTCTTTCCAAATGGTTTTCGTTTGGACTGCAGGCTGAGCTGCAATTTATATATCAGGCCAAAGTCAGAAGTGGCTCATAATTGTCGGGCCTGCACTGACGAGCCATCGTCGGTATCCTTGTGCGGTTGAGCTTCAATTTTTCCTCTTTATTTTATTGATGTTGGAATGCTTATATGTCTCAATCGCTTCTCTAAGAAGTCTAGTTATACATTGTGAAGCGTTTGCTGCCTTGTTGGCAGTCGTTGTTAGGGTTGAAGATGGCAACCAAAGAGTTGGCCGAAACGTCGGGTGTAAACAATTTCACCCATAGACCACGGCCTTCCATCCCGGAATATTTTACTATTTTATCAATTCATTCTTTCTTCATACACTGCCACATTCTAAACAGCACACGATCGCTATGCGAGAGTTTACCCATCTACTGTACAAACATGGTGTTCTTCCATTTGGTCTTTAGAACGGTTGCTTATGGCAATGATGTTCACTCGTTTACTGTTTGTTTTAATCTGGGATGTCTTTAAATTCACACAGACACAGACATACACACACAAACACACATTTTAGGATAAAGAATAAAGGTGGCTAAAGAATGATCCCTAGCCGGAAATCGAACGCGGGACCTCCGGTTTTGGAGACTAGCCTACTAACCACCGAGGCCGTCTCTGGTAACCTTGTTTTCTTACATTTTTATCGGATGCAATATAAAAAATTCTGATGTGTTACACTCACATGACTTTCTCTACTCTTGTACAAACTATTTTTACAAACGCTTATTCTCCATATGGTTCATGTTAATCGAGATATCGAGATGTTAATATTATTGCTAATTTTCTTGTAGATGCAAGGGGAATTGGTAGGCTTTAAGCGATAGTCAAATATTTTAAGAGGTGGTTCCTATGTGGAGTATTCCATTCTCTTTGCATTACAAGGACAAAAAAAATGAATAACGAATTTGAGAAAAAGTATAAGTATTGGAAAATTTAAGGGAATAACAAGCAATATCTCGAAAATGGTTCACTCAACAAAAAAAAATTATGTGTTATAAATTGTGTATTTTAACGCGATCTACATCTTTTGTGTAGTGAAATTTTGTGTATCTCTTATGGTTTACCAGTTATGCAAAAGTCGTTCACAATGAAGAATACTTTTGGAGACATTCCCAGAAAATTCAAGATATACATTTAATTTATCATGAAAATATCTTAAACATATGATATTTTAATCAAATTCATTAGAGCCATTTTTGGGAAAATTAAAATTTTCGAAAAATGTTCCATGTAAAGGGTAATCTGGGGAGGGGGAATTTTCTTGAAAACCTTCGTGTCGCATCTATGGAAGATACTGAACCTAAATACCAAGTGTGGTGTTTATCCGACTGTTCGTTTCTGAGTTATGCTGTTCAGAGAGACACAGGCACACACATGGACATGTTTCCAAAAATGCTTTTTTTGTATTCAGAGGTCTCAAAACATGTATTTCCGGTAAATCTCGGTATCGAATTTTTGGGTGGAATACAATACTTCCCCTACTTACTATACGTAGTAGAGAAAGTAAAAATTGTTCAATTTCTTTTAAATTTTCAGTATACGTTCTTTGAAGGTTATGAAGAGAGATATAAAGAGTATTTTCTTGGTATCAAGCATGGTTTTTAATTTAAGGATTCAATAATTTAATACATTATTGATTTTCAGAAAATTAAATATTTTACATATTCTTTCAGTTTTAATCTTTGATTATAATGGACTATATTCTAGAAATAGTATGCAAGATTTAAAAAGTTAAAATGTTTAAATTTTCATCACGTGGGGCATTTCGCATATGACTTTGTGGAATGTCTCCCAGAAGTGTCAAGTATGAGATAATCCAGTTAACCAGTAGAGCTCAAATTGAGTATTGGAATAAACGCACTACTGCCAGGCAAGCCCATGAATTAATTTCGGATCAAGGAGTAAGCAGAGTGAGATTATTTTGAGTCTAACTGGATCTAAGCTCAGAGAGGTTGTTGGCTATCTTACGGGCAACATCACACTGCACAGACATCCACAAATAATGGGGCTTATGCAGGAAATGTGGAGGGGAAAATGAAACCTCCCAGCATACACTATGCGAGTGTGAGGGTTCGCCATGCATATGTATCCTTAGGCAAATATTAAAGAGGTGGTCCATTTTATCGGGACAATCGGTTTTGATTAAATGCCCAGTCCTACCCGAGCGAGGTGCGCCATGGTAACGCGTGCGACTCGCAATGGGTTTCTCTGTGGGTTTTCCCGGATCGTTAGGCGAATGCTGGAATGATTTCTTTCAGGCCCCGAGTTTATGGTCCCTCCATTTCGTTCCATTCATCATTTCATTCATCCTTCATCCCCTTAGATCTGTTTGAGGATTGAAAGCATCGGCGATGATGTTTCGGTGCGGCGTGGCAGGGAAGAAGGATGTTGTCTGTGGAACTTCCCCCGTCCCTCTGCTTTCGGCTGGTTGCTGGGGCTAAACGGATCGGCCCTTCGGTGCGAGGCATGCACCCTCTGCGTGTGGCGGGGGTCCCCTTTCTAACTGTCCGACTGTCGGAGAATCTCAGTCTGGAAACTGTAGGGACCCTGTCATTGCTGGTCGGCCACCGGTGTCTCCTCTCACCTCCCCATCACCTTTAGGTACAATCTCCTCACTGGAGCAGTGTAGAGAAAAAGAGGCATAACGGGCTCTAAGAACCCACAAGCGGGCTTCTTTGAGCCCACTTAGTTTTTCATCATGACATATGATTAGATTTTAATTTTTTAAAAAATATCTCTTGGAAACTTGGAGTATAAAAATTATTTTGATTGTAATTACGTTGAAAAAACCTGCGATTTAAGTTTCACCTAAATTGGTTGAAATTCGTAAAAATGAAAAATTTAATACTGAGTTTATCTGGGATGTTACCTTCAAAAACCCCTTCTTTGAACCAGTTATAATGAAGATGGTAATGTTGAGGATGATGACAATGATAATAACAATAATCACTTTAGAAATACAATCAGTAGTTCGAAGTGAACAATAATTTATTAGAAAATGCACTCGTTAACTACTAAATTACTTTAGATAATATCGAAAATAGACAGGAAAATATGTAAGCTGAGCTAGAAGCTAATAAATGCTGAAGCTAGACTTTGTGAAGAAAATACAGGTGTTTGAAGAAATTACTGGACCGTGCCCTGCAGCGTTGCAAATCTAAATCGTAACGATCCGCGGAGAATCGATTGTCGGTTAGGTGATGAGGAATCACAGTTGCATAACTGCCGACACTTGTGCCAGGTAGACAACGTCCAAGTTGCTTCTTGTATCAAAACAAGCTCCTGTGACCTTGAAATGTGTAATTATATTAGACCTGTATTGAACGGGAGTAGCTTTAAACGTGTCTAAATATAGAAATTGTGTCTACGACTTAATATGTTTAAGCTTCCTTTCACTGCAACTGCTTTAAGAGGAGACTAAATGGCAAAAATTGCCAAAGAGTTACATTTTTAGTTCTTTTTATCACAGACACTTCGCAGGAGAAAAACGACCGTAACTCCTACACACTCTGGAGAAGAGAGGTAAACTTTCGCCCATCTTTTAGGAGAAGTTTTGCTCTATAAATTGGTACTCCTGTTAAGTATGACAGCTTATGTGTACTCAAGCCATGTTTCTTTCTTTGCAGGTATATACGAGTTTGTTTTATCCGTTTTTGCTTTGAAGCTTTTTCTGTGAATGTGGTATAAATTACTTGTTTTCTCAGCAAAACAACATAGCTTAAGTTTTAGGATGACTATCGCACTCATATTACGTCATGCTACTTTTACCAATAAGATGCTACGAAACGACGTGTTTTAACCAATCATGGCTGCTAATCCCACATTTGTATCACCTCCCTAGCATCTGTTAATTTGTTTGCGATCGTCATTTGTTTTCCGCATAGATATTTAAAGTTAGCTTCACCAAAACAGCACGACACCAAACAACAGAAAGAGAAACCGTATATAGTAGCAGTTCGAGAATTTAGTAAGTTACTAATATTTTATTGTATTTATTTCTTGTAATCTTTATAAACATTTTATTTTAATCGTGAGATACCCAATTAAATCCCACTCAGGTTTTCTCTAGATTCATCAAAACCTCTAGTGAGAATATTGCTCATAAAAATAACCTCTAAGTGCTGTTGTGAATTTACTTTAGTGTTAACAATATTGTCGGTTATTTAAACAAATAATTTCTGATAGATTTTAATCAAAATAGTATACAATTAATAAAATATTTAATATTTCTTAATAAACAGGTTTATTGCGTAGAAATATATACATGAATTTAGAAGGCATGCATCTGTATCCTGTAAAAATTTCAATCTCATTTTGACTGGGTCCTGGGTCATGAAATTAGCGGATTTAACATTGGCATTAAGGTAGAGAAAATTCGCTTCCCCCTAAATACAATATGAAGTTTTCACAGGAAGACTCTTTTGGTGCTGTCTGAAACAAAACACGGAGCTATTATAAGAAAAAGAAGACGATCGTACAACCGGCTGTTTATGTTATTGTCCGCCTGTCTATCCACATGTCTGTGATCATAGATCAAAGGTGAAAACCTACATGTACAAGAACAAGGCAGCCACTTTGTAGTTCTTGTCTATTTGCATTAGCGTCTCCTGTTGATTTCATTTGACTAGTTTTCTCTTGAATATAACCTATACAATAGAAATTGCACGACACCAACTCTAGCAGCCAAATTAAGTGGAGGAAATGATCACTTTGTATGTTCAGGGATTAATAGTTTGTGTTTTGCGGTTTCCAATAACTTTTATTATTAGAATTTTTGTAAGTTTTGAAAAATTGATGACCATTTCAACCTTATGTGTGGTATTTTCAAAATTAATGTATATCCATGTAGTAGTGCCGATATTTTGCTCTGTAATACATGAAAATGGCAGGTAAACAGCATTTCAACTGACGGAAAATAAATTGCAAAATGTGGATTATTCATTACTTTACGAATTTATTTCGCCGAAAGGATTGAATTTTTGGATATTACACAAAAAATCGTCTCTACTAAGTACATATAACATATTTTGAAAATACCTACATAATTTAAAAAAAAATCTAAAAATTCTAAAAATCATAAAATTAAAAAACGAACTGAAAATATCAGAATACATAATTGAATTTTCGTTCTTTCTTGGTATTTATACTAGTTATCTTACCGAGCACTGCATTGGTACGTGTTATAAGTACGGGGTTGAAAATAAGGATAGGGGTGATTTTTGAAAGTCGTAAGTAGTCTGTAATTTGTACTCATACCTAAAGCGTGAGTGTCCAAAGCTTTTTCCAGATTGGTCAAACAGTGCCAGGGGTTGAAAAATACGAGTATGGGTAGCTTTTTTAAGTTGTATGAGGTATTTACCGGTGCGAGACACCTCGCCACTGCGACCAACCAGTTCTATTGTAGCTACACCCCCGTGAGACAGGCATGAAGTGAAAGAGCTGCAGGGGGTCGCAGTTGCGGCAGGCAAACGGGATTACAGAGACGCATGGAAGTCCCTACAGTAAGAAACACCCGCACTCGACCTGTAGACGCGGAGTACCGCGAGAGGGCGACGAAGCGGCCATTACAGGCAGGCCAACGCCTGTGGGAGAAATCTTTCCAAAGCACAGCGACCATGCACTTTGGCCATTACTGGACGCACTACGGAACCCGGAGACACTGCCTGGAAGATGAAAGGGAAAAAGATGAAATTACAGAAAATGACAAATCATGGTAGAATGCACCACCTTAGGGACCAGAGGAAAACCACGAAAAACCCATGGTCAGAGTGGGTGGTCACCGGGAATCGAATCCGGACCTCCCGAATGGGGCCACAGACGTTGCCGCTGAGCCATCCCGCTCTGCAAGTTGTTTGGTATCCTATAATTTTCGCCAACTCCTGCAGTCCAAGTGCGCAAATTTGGCCCTGGTTGACCAAACAATATACTTTACCTGTAAAGGGTTGAAAATAAAGTAAGGTAACTTTTAAAAATTTCGAGTACTATATAATTCAAAATAAGGATTAGGTGATTTTTGAGAGCTGTAACGTAGCCTATGATTTTTGCCATTGTGCAATACTTTAAACATATGGTTTAAACTGTGGAGATTTCTGCATGAATTGAAAGTGCTATACGAGTAATTTTCGTTGGCTCCTATAGCAGGTATACGTGTACAAAGTTTCATCTAGATAGGACAAATAATGTTGATTTGTATGTTAAAGGCTGAAAATAAGGATTGAAAGTAAGGGTAGATATAATTCTTGTCAGCTTCTAGAATCTAAATATAACAGGTCTTGTAAAAATCATACTAAAAATATTACTTGATAAAACTTCAGTGAAATATATGGGAGATTTGGTGATATGAACAACATACAATCCCCCTAAAGCCCCCAAAATAACTCAATTTTAAAATATTTTAGGCCTCTTCATTTACACCTTTGGGTTTGAAGTCATTAAAGGTCTGCCATATTTGCAATAAGGTGCCAAAAGTAGGCTCTGATAACCCCATTCAACGAAACGTGCTTGAAATGTGGTAACATGAATATGAAAAGAAACCCATAAACCCCAGTTTTCAAATTTTGGAAACATTATATAGCCTGCGACCATTTGGAGAAATGTGGCTTTTCCATGGTGAAAGAATTAATCAAAATCGGTTGAATGGGTTTTGAGATTATCCTACTCTCTCTCTCTCTCTCTCTCTCTCTCTCTCTCTCTCTCTCTCACACACACACACACACACACACACACACACACACATACAAACTTTCTCTCTTTATAGTATTATTAGTATAGATGAATATTTTCTCTCCATTAATTTGGCCTGCTAGAATAGATTTCTTAAGTTGTATCCGAATAATTTATGTGGTGACACTATATTGTTACTTGTACGTATGTTTTTTTTTTTTTTTTTTTTTTTTTTTACTTTCTCTACTACGTATAGTAAGCAGGGGAAGTATTGTATTCCACCCAAAAATTCGATACCGAGATTTCGCCGGAAATATATGTTTTGAGGCCCCCTGAATCCAAAAAAGCATTTTTGGAAACATGTCCGGTGTGTGTCTGTCTGTGTGTCTGTCTGTGAACGCATAACTCAAAAACGGACAGTCGGATAAACACCAAACTTGGTATTTAGATTCAGTATCTTCCAGAGATGCGACACGAAGGTTTTCAACAAAATCCCCCACCACAGATTACCCTTTACATGGAACATTTTTCGAAAATTTTAATTTTCTCAAAACTAGCTCTAACGATTTTGACCAAACGATGTTTAAGATATTTTTATGACAAATGAAACGTATATCTCGAATTTTCTGGGAATGTCCCCAAAAGTATTCTTCATTGGAACGACTTTTGAATAACTGGTAAACCATAAGAGATAGACAAAATTTTACTACACAAAAAATGTAGATCGCGTTAAAATACACAATTTATGTCATATACTTTTTTTTTTGTTGAGTGAACCATTTTCGAGATATTGCTTGTTATTCCCTTAAATTTTCCAATACTTATACTTTTTCTCAAATTCGTTATTCATTTTTTTTATGTCCTAGACATACAAAGAGGATGGAATGCGCCACATAGCAACCAGCTCTTAAAACATTTGACTATCGCTTAAAGCCCACCAATTCCCCTTGCACCTACAAGAAAATTAGCAATAAGATTAACATCTCGATATCTCGATTAACATGAAACATATGGAGAATAAGCGTTGGTAAAAATAGTTTGTACAAGAGTAGAGAAAGTCATGTGAGTGTAAAACCTCAGACTTTGTTTTATTTTATCGCGGTACCGGAGCCAATATACATCAGTAGAAGTTCCGTAGTTTGGCCCGTCAACAATGACAAATGTCAATTGTTCTTGATACCGCCAATAAGAAAAGTAGGCGAACTCAGAACGCTACCCACGTGACAACGCGGAGAATGTGTTCTACCGGCATGACCTCTAAAAAAATTCTCACGACGTAACTTTCGTTAGGAATCAAATAGAGCAGCACCTTTCTAAATGTTTGCGTGCTGCAGCTTTCTTTGGCCAGCTATGTAAGGATTACACTGGTATTACGCAAGCATTTATTGCTTTATACATTCACCAGAATGGCGTCTTAAACTAGACTGTGTATAAATCATTTCTTATAACGAGGTGTGCTATTACAGATCACTCAAAAAAGAATGATATCGTATATTAAAACAATCTCTCAATGCTTCTCCCTCTCACCCCTCTCTTTCTCTCTCTCTCACACCTCTCTTCTTCTCTCCTTTTTAATTTCTCTACGACTAATAGGGGAAGTACTGCATCCACACAAAACTTTGATATTGAGATTTTATCAGAAGTCCCATAACCTATGATCACAGACACACGTGGGGAGTTGTAGCGAGGCCTGTGCTCTGCTTATTGTAAGCTGAGGAGAAATTCCTATCCTAGCTAGTTAATTTGACCTTTCTTAGGATTTAATGCAGGTGGAGGTAAATAATAAACTAACTTTCCCTTAAACAGCTTAATTTATTCAACATTTAATGTCAATTGAGGCGGCTAGCAACTTTCCCTTGTTTGACACAAATAATGCAGAAGCTGTACATTTAACCTTCCCGCTGCTGTGAACTCTTTACGTGGACCTATCTAACTGCGTCACACGATATTTTCCCACCCACATACATGCACAGAATCTTCCGCCTGGGCCACATGTATTACATCGTGAGAGTAAAACCTTTTTATACCTTTCTACTCTGACGCTAGGATTCGTGCCTTTATATGTAACAACTATTCTCATTGATTATCTACTTAGTGTGCTATGAAAATAAAATGTTCTAATTTTATCAGGCATGCTTCCCTTTGACTTCTCTGGTAAAACCCCACTATCTCCGTCTCACTTTACAACTCTCGTTTCTCTTTCTGTTATTCCAAATACCTTGTCTTCCAGGAATTGGACCACTATCTCTGTCTCACTCTAATCTCGGACCTCTTTCTCTCTATTTCCTGTGACTTAACCTAAACCTGTGTGCATTAGCGTGTATGTAAACTTTACCCTGTTGCTCGCTCAACTAGTAGTTACTAATTACACTGTTACTTTCACATTAGTTATCTTCTGAGGTACAAGTTATCTTACCGTAGAGCTATTTCTCAATATTATTTTACATTATTAGTTATTCCTATTATTTCAATATTCTACTATATTGGGTATATGTCCCCTTACATACGGAAGCACATACGGTGGCCTCAAAAACGTAAAGTCGGACGAATTCAAACCTCATATTAAAGTCCAGCATCCTTCAAAGGCCCAAACACGGAGATTTTCGCGAACCTAACACAAACTAGCCTATGTTTTGCATGGACAAATTTAGTTATTTCCTATTTTCTCAATATTTGCATCACCAACAAAAATTATATCTTGAACTTTTGCATAATTTTATATCACTGATGAAGCATTCATAAAAGATAGAGAAACACTTAATACGCAATCTCGTTAAAACACACCATTTATGTTAAATTTGTTTGTGACATTAACTATTTTTAAGATATTCGTTACTGTTAGTTTGAATTTTATAATAATTTATTACAGGTATTTGGAAGTCCCTTAATTTATTCCTTTATTTTTCTGCCTCGTCTACAGACTATTCTTACATTGTCCTGTTACTTTCTCTATTACTTGGCTACAGAAAATAGAGGAAGTATTGCATTCCACCCACAAATTCGATAGTGGGATTTCACAGAAATACATGTTTTGAGACCCCCTAAAACCAAAGGAACACTTTAGAATAAGGTCCACGTGGTGTGTATGTGCGTGTGTGCGCGCGCGCATCTGTGAACAGCATAACTCAAAACGAAAAGTATAAGTTCAGCATCTTCCAAGGATGCTAATAGTTTCAAGAAAAAAACCCTCCACTCCAAACTACCCTCTACATCGAGAAATCTTCGACATTTTCTTTCTCTCAAAAATGGCTCCAATGGTTTTCATTAAAAGGTCTTATGGTATTATATTACAAATCTAAATCTTGAATTTTTGGGGAATAGTCAATGAGATCCTCTTCATTCGAGAGGAATTTTCTATAATTTTGTGTATCTGGTGAACCATGAGATACCAACCTATTACAGAAAAAAAAGTAGATCTCTCTAAAACAAACAACTTCCGAGGGATGTTTTTAAAGAGGTCTCTCCTCTCATCCCTCCCTCCCACTCTCCCTCCCAGGAGTCACGGTAGAAGCTAAAAAGGGCCATTGTGGCCTACTTGAGGTGCCCTGCCCCAGTTACGGGGGCCCCTCAGTTTGTCCGTAGCTTTACCTTTTTACTTTCTCTACGTATAGTACATAGTGGAAGCATTGCCTTCCTCCGAAAATTCGATACCGAGATTTCACTGGAAATACATTTTTTGAGGCCCCCTGAATATAAAAATGGTCCGTTTGTATGTGAACAGCATAACCCATAAACGAAAAGTTGGATAAACACGAAACTTGGTATTTACGATCAGTATCTTTCAAAGATGCGACACGAAAATGTTCAAGAAAATTCCCCAACTCCAGATTACCCTTCACATGGATCATTTTTCGAAATGTTTGATTTTCTCAAAAATGGCTCTAACGATTTTGATTAATATACCATATATTTAAGATATTTTCATCACAAATAATATATATATAATTTTCTAGAAATTTTCCCAAAAGTCTTCTTCTTTATAAATGGCCTTTGCATAATTGGTAAGCCGTAAGAGATAGAGAAACATTTTCTATATAAAAAATGTAGATCTCGTTAAAACGCACAATTTATACGAATATATATTTTTTTGAGTGAACCATTTCTGAGATATTCCTTGTTATTTGTTTGAATTCTCTAATACTTATAATTTTTCTTAAATGGAAATTTCTTAAATGGTTATTCGTTTTTTACTTTCTCTACTACGTGTAGTAAGTAGGGGAAGTATTGTATTCCACCCAAAAATTCGATACCGAGATTTCACCGGAAATACATGTTTTGAGACCCTCTGAATAAAAAAAAATCTGATGTGTTACACTCACATGACTTTCTCTACTCTTGTACAATCTAATTTTACAAACGCCTATTCTCCATATGCTTCATGTTAATCGAGATATCGAGATGTCAATCTTATTGCTAAGTTTCTTGTAGATGCAAGGGGAATATGGTAGCTTTTAAGCGATAGTCAAATATTTTAACGCTGGTTGCTATGCGGCGCATTCCATTCTCTTTGCAAGTCCAGGACATAAAAAAATGAATAACGAATTTGAGAAAAAGTATAAGTATTGGAAAATTTAAGGAAATAACAAGCAATATCTCGAAAACGGTTCACTCAACAAAAGAAATGTATATGACATAAGTTGTGTATTTTAACGCGATCTACATTTTTTGTGTAGTAAAATTTTGTCTATCTCTTATGGTTTACCAGTTATGCAAAAGTCGTTCACAATGAAGAATATTTTTGGAGACATTCCCAGAAAATTCGAGATATACATTTTATTTGTCATGACAATATCTTAAACATATGATATTTTAATCAAAATCGTTAGAGCCGTTTTTGAGAAAATTAAAATTTTCGAAAAATGTTCCATGTAAAGGGTAGTCTGGGGTGGGGGGATTTTCTTGAAAACCTTCGTGTCGCATCTCTGGAAGATACTGAACCTAAATACCAAGTTTGGTGTTTATCCGACTGTTCGTTTTTGAGTTATGCTGTTCACAGACACACAGACAGACAGACACACAGACACACAGACACACAGACACACAGACACACAGACACACAGACAGACACACACACGGACATGTTTCCAAAAATGCTTTTTTTGGATTCAGTGATTCTCAAAACATGTATTTCCGGTGAAATCTCGGTATCGAATTTTTGGGTGGAATGCAATACTTCCCCTACTTACTATACGTAGTAGAGAAAGTAAAAAAGCATTTTTGGAAACATGTCCGTGTGTGTGTGTCTGTGAACAGCATAACTCAGAAACGAACAGTCGGATAAACACCAAACTTGGTATTTAGGTTCAGTATCTTCCAGAGATGCGACACGAAGGTTTTCAAGAAAATCCCCCCACCCCAGACTACCCTTTACATGGAAAATGTTTTGAAAATTTTAATTTTCTCAAAAATGGCTCTAACGATTTTGATTAAAATATCATATGTTTAAGATATTGTCATGAGAAATGAAATGTATATCTCGAATTTTCTGGGAATGTCTCCAAAAGTATTCTTCATTGTGAACGACTTTTGCATAACTGGTAAACCATAAGAGATAGATAAAATTTTACTACACCAAAAATGTAGTTCGCGTTAAAATACACAATTTATGTCATATACATTTCTTTTGTTGAGTGAACCGTTTTCGAGATATTGCTTGTTATTCCCTTAAATTTTCCAATACTTTTTCTCAAATTCGTTATTCATTTTTTTTATGTCCTGGACATGCAAAGAGAATGGAATGCACCACATAGCAAGCAGCGTCAAAATATTTGACTATCGCTTAAAACCTACCATATTCCTCTTGCATCTACAAGAAAATTACCAATAAGATTGACATGTCGATATCTCGATTAACATGAAACATAAGGAGAATAAGCGATTGTAGAAATATTTTGTACAAGAGTAGAGAAAGTCATGTGAGTGTAACACATCAGATTTTTCTCTATAAATTGGTGAATATAAATAGTAGGTTTTAATGAGTGCTAATGTGCTTCCTATGGTAAGCATCGTATGTTATGGTTTTCCATTTATATGAAACTAAATGAGAACTGAAGAGGCCTTCACCGATTGAAGACATGATGTCTTCAACATTATTCTTTTTCTTTTATCTAGCGTACGTAGTGCACACTGTTGCAGTGATATTTCCGTTGATGCAATCATTGCGGTTAGTTTGATTGTGAAACAGAAATTAGTGTAAAATTACTGCAAAGCAAACGGTCACTTTTACGCGACCGCTGTGCTTGTTACATACACAGCAATCGGCCTTGTGAAGCTATAATAAGGAACTATGCTTTAAGGCCGTAAATAATACATTTTATATGGAGAATGCCTTGCAAGGTCGCGAAAACTTGTCTTCTTGTACTGGGAGCTTTCAAACACATTTTCAAAATACATTGCCTGCGGGCGTCATATTAAAAATTATGGCTCTTCAGGTGTTTAATTTCAGTGTTTTATGTCACTATGCCACTTCAAGACTGGAGACTTTCTGCTATTACTGAACAAGGCTGTCTGCCACGACTTCCGGCGACGCCGTCGGTACTGCGCCTCCTGCCACGGCTACTGCACCGGGCAGGTGCAGTGCCCCCTGTATCCAAGAAGGCGTCGACAGACACCGGCCGCAACTCCAGCTCCTCCGACGCCAACAACACCACCACCTCTAGCTCCGGCCTCCATAGACACCACCCTGCGAGATGCTGTCCAGGATCTCCACACGGAGGTTCCCGCATCTCTCTACAGGAAGAAAACATCATCGCTCACCACCGCCGTCAACTCTGATTATCATCTCCGCCGATTCGCCGCCATTGAATCAGGACTACAGGATCTCCACGCCATCACCGCCGCCTTCTCCACTGCCTTCAACACTTCACCACCAGCTGCCTTGACACCACAGACACAACAATCAGTGCCTTGGAGAAGTCATCACCTGCCTGCCACAACACTCCCCACCGCCAGCTCCGACAGAGTCTCTGGAATAGTTTAGGCGCGCTCTGACAGGCCTTGCTGACCTGATACGAGTCCTGCTCACGACGACGGCCGACTGGACTTAGGTGCTCGCCGACCTGAAGAGTGGGCAGGAAAGGCTGCGGAATTATATGTTTACACAAGGACCTCCTTGGACGTATGGCAGATACCGACGGCAAAACTGAGCGCACCTCTCGAGAGGCGCTCAAGAAGCCTTTTAAGTACAATAAAGTAATACAAATATCCCGATCCACTCCCCGCGGTGGCAGCCAGGGCCAGCACGGT
The DNA here is from genome assembly GCA_030765065.1 of Deroplatys truncata. Lineage (NCBI taxonomy): Eukaryota > Metazoa > Arthropoda > Insecta > Mantodea > Mantidae > Deroplatys > Deroplatys truncata. The sequence continues at coordinate 159,987 of JAUKNL010000023.1, read as the reverse complement.
CATGGGCATTTCCTTCACCCACTGCCAGCGCAATAAGCTTGCAGTTACCTTTTCCGCACTAACGGAGGTGCATAGGCGGAACCCCGATACCTATCCTTATTTCTCCTGTCAAAGCCTCTCCTTAACTTCACCTCCCTATTCCCCTCACTACCCCAAAAAAGCCCTCCCCTTCTGTGTGTATTCAAAGCATTAGCACAGCATTTAGTACAGAGAAAAACACGTTTAAAATCAAACCAATGTAAAATAAACCTTATGCGTTACATTCCCATAGCTTTCTCTGCCCACTGTCGTTTATTTTTATGTAGCTTCTACAAACTATTCTTAAGAAAGCTTATCGAGATAGCCTTTGCAGAGGTGTTTCATTACAAATTTCGTTGTAGACACATGGGGGATAGAGGAAACCAAATCGATAGTCACATGCTTAAAATCGGGTTGTTATATGCTGGATTTGAAATTCCGTACTCTTTCCATGCCATCTCGAGAAACAACTACCTAGAGACATTTAAAAACATAATTCAAACCAATAATAACGAATATCTCGGAAATTGCTGATGCCACGAAAAAGGTTATTTGGAATAAATTGTAAGTTTTAAAAAAAAATATATTTTTCGTGTAGCAAGGTTTTGTCTATTTCTTATTGTTTACCGGTTATACAAAATTACTTCTGAATGAAGAGGCTTTCACAGGCTGCTTTAAAAAAAACAAGATACTATTTTATTTAAAACCATATGTTTATCTTAAACATATGGTTTTATATCAAAATCTTTATACGAATTTTCCATGTAAAGGGTCATTTGAGATGGGAGATTTTCTTTTAAATCTTCGTTCGCATTTTTTTTTGAAAATACTGCACTTAAATACCTATCAAGTTTGGTATTTATCCGACCTTTCGTTTTTGAGTTATGATGTTCACATACACCCAAATGTGTGAATTGTTTTTACAAACCGTAACTTGGTTAACATTTTATGTGAATTTGGGAGAAAATATAAAAATAAAGAAATTTATATAACACAAAAATCACTAAAATTGTTTAAATATGATTCTTATCACCTAAAATAAAATTTTGAAACAAGAACCATATTTTAAAAATGTTTTCATATATTATATTGATTGTGTTATCTAACTGCATTATTGTTCCCAGTAATTAAATCGCTAATTAGCTTCCTTCAACGTATTATCTTGAGAATATTGTAAAATTTTCATTGCAAATCTCGAAATGTCACACCTCTTCACAATTTCTTGAGGGGAGAAATGTTAAATCTGCTAAATTCACCACCCATTATCTCAGAAATTGTTTTAATATATCAGGCTGAATTTTTTACAGCTTGTGGAAGCGTGCCTTTTAAGTGCACTGGCACACTTTTATACAATAAGTTTGTTTATCAGTAAGTAGATTCCCAAGAGCACTTACGAGTTGTTTTTATCATCATAAACTTTAATTTAACTATTTTCAAGCTCAAAAAGAAAAAATCGGATAAATACCAAACTTGGTGTTTAAATTCAATATCTTCCAAAGATGCGACACGTATATTTTCAGGAAAGTCTTCCCACCAACAACAATTTTCCAAATTTGTTATTTTCTAAAAAAATGGCCGCAACTAATTTAATTAGAATAACATATATTAAAGTTGTTTATGTGACAAAATTTATACCATGAATTTTCTGAGAATAGGCTGTAAAATTTTCTTCATTCGGAAGGAATTTTGTATAATCTCGTATAACTGGTAAATGTTAAGCGATAGACGAAAACGTACTACACAAAAATGTAGATCTCTTTAAAACACACAATTTATTTCAAATAACTTTTTTGTGGCATAAGCCGTTATTAATGCTTCGAATTGTTCAATGCTTTTCCATTATTTTCGGATTGTTTCTCGCGATTGCATGGAAACAGTATGGAATTTTAAGGCCAGCATATAGCGTCCAGTTGTTAAACATTTGACTGTCACTGTTCTCTTTGTATCTATAACGAAACGTGTAATGTAGCTATTTCTGCAAAGGTTTACCTCGATTATAATGAAGTAGATGAAAAAGTAAGCTTTCGTAGGAATGGTTTGCATAATAAACGATAGAGGGTAGAGAAAACCATGTGGATGTTATGCATCCGATTATTTTTTTTTTTTTTTGCGAAGTGGTACAGAATTCACAGTGCAAATTGACATAAAACCATGTAAAATTTAATATGTAGCACTTTTAAATTATATATATATATATATATATTTATTGAAAGAAAACAGTTTTATAAAACAGAATCTCAAGAAAATAACGAAAAACCGAGCGGGATGGCTCAGGCGGTAAAGTCTTTGGCCAGGGTTCAAATCCCGTGGGCAGACCAATGTCTGAGGTTTTTTCGTGGTTTTCCTCAGTCGCCAAGGTAAACACCGGATTGGATATTTAATACCACAACCCAAAGTTCCACCTTAAGTCTACAACAATAGTAAAATGAAAAATAAGTGGTAATAGCGAATGCTATGCCATCTATCTACAATGTAAGCAGTTAGACGGGACGGCACCCTAACGCCATCTGCACGGCACGAAGCAGAAGATCCGGCTGCCATGTGCTGGACATCTCTGTGTGCACGTGACGAGGCAAGATGGCATTTCCAGGGATGAGACCTAGAAGTAGCCTAGAAGGCTAACTGTCCTCCTTTCTGTGTGAGGGCGGCGGTTGGACTGGACGGCACCCTAATGCATGAAGCGGGTGGTTACAGGGATGAGACCTAGAAGGCTAATTGTCCGTCACATATTGTTCTAAGAGTTATTCACCAACAGATCCCTCGGGATATGACAAAGGAGTTAAAGTGACGTAAAATAAAATATAGTAAAAAAAATGATAGCAATGATTTAAATAAGTGTATCCTAAAATATGTGAATAATAAACCCAAATAAGTGAAGGACGCTAGCAACGCGAGTGTGCAACAAAGACGAAGAAAATCAGCGAGGTTAAAGGACGCCATTGTAACTTTGAGACGCGGCGTAATCATCGAAGAAGAGAAAATTTGCAGAGAGAAGCAGTGTTAATCATATGTGAGCTTGAACGAGATCAGAGGTCGTTAAGTGGAAAGTCTCGGTGAGGAATAAATATAATATATAGCTCCGCCAGAACGCGTCGAGAAAATTAATTCCACGTAGAGAAGTACTTGAGCTCGATCTATCGCGAGTCAGAGTTGGGAATTTATAGCCCCCCCATCAATTGTACCATTTTTAAAATAATATAATTAAAGCAAGCCTACATGATAAAACGTACATAAAATTAAAGAGGAAATTGGAATTAATACGACTGCAGGAAAAACTAAAAATGTTATTTTTTTTGATCAAGTTCGCCCCTCGACGAAGAGGGTCTGAAGTTTTGAACCGTGACAACGACACCGCAAATTGTTTACATTGTTACACAAACGTTAGTTATCTAGGCTATTAAAAAACCTGATTTTTAGGCACAAGGCCAACTGTATTTGATAACACGTGCGTTTTACATAACATTCCTTTTTGTCTGTTTTACTGGGCCTCTGAACGCCCTTGTTTTGTTATATATAATTGCCAATTCATAACTCTCTGAATTATACACGCGATGGAGACTTTGCCTCTTGAGCCCGTGTCTTTTGTGATAAGGTCCGTCAGGTTTTTTCATTAACTCCAAACGAAACCTGCTCTACAAGACTTTCATTTTCGTGAAGTAATGAAACGTTCCATTTCGAGGTCAGCACTGTCTCCGATATGTCACCCTCTCACTTGATTGGCTATAAATCATGTGGCAAAACAGCTGCGAACGAGAACCATTCTATTAAATCCGCTTACAATCAGAGGGCTAGCCCGGTTGAGAGACAATTTGAGGTTTTAGAAATTACCGGAAAATGCAGGTGAAGGGGATAAAAATAGGAGAGCAAATTGTTTGTTATTTACTGCTTGTGTAGATTTTATTTCCGTATTGTTTATATGTTCTCATGACTATAGTGCGGTACACTGTGTCGTCTTGCGTGTTCTAGCATCTAGTTCCCAAGATCGCGGGTTCCAACTCGGCGGAGGTCGATACATTTTTTTCACCGGAAATATATGTTTTGAGGCCCCCTGAATCCAAAAAAGCATTTTTGGAAACATGTCCGTGTGTGTGTGTGTGTGTGTCTGTCAGTCTGTGAACAGCATAACTCAGAAACGAACAGTCGGATAAACACCAAACTTGGTATTTAGGTTCTGTATCTTCCAGAGATGCGACACGAAGGTTTTCAAGAAAATCCCCCACCCCAGATTACCCTTTACATGGAACATTTTTCGAAAATTTTAATTTCTCAAAAATGGCTCTAACGATTTTTATTAAAATATCATATGTTTAAGATATTTTCATGACAAATAAAATGTATATCTTGAATTTTCTGGGAATGTCTCCAAAAGTATTCTTCATTGTGAACGTCTTTTGCATAACTGGTTAACCATAAGTGATAGACAAACTTTTGCTACACAAGAAATGTAGATCGCGTTAAAATACACGATTTATGTCATATACATTTGTTTTTGTTGAGTGACCCATTTTCGAGATATTGCTTCTTATTTCCTTAAATTTTCCAATACTTATACTTTTTCTCAAATGGGAATTGGTTATTCATTTCTTTTTTTGGTTCTGGTAATGCAAAGAGAATGCAATACTCCACATAGCAACCAGTTCTTAAAATATTTGACTGTCGCTTAAAGCCTACCAATTCCCCTTGCATCTACAAGAAAATTAGCAATAAGATTAACATCTCGATTAACATGAAGCATATGGAGAATAAGCGTTTGTAAAAATAGTTTGTACAAGAGTAGAGAAAGTCATGTGAGTGTAACACATCAGATTTTTTTTCTAAAATTCCAGGCCACTACTTCATATCAAGATTCACTCAATTCATAAGATGTCCGTCGATCTTCTTCAAGCGCTGCTCGAACAGCGACAATATTTTCTCACCAGTAACAGCAGCTCTTGGGCGTCCTTCACGAAATTCATCGCTAAGAACAAACCGATCTCTTTTGAATTCTCTGTAACAATTATAAATTGTTGCCTTAATGGGGCTTCTTCCCCAAATGCATTTCTAAGCCTATTGTTTAGGCGTTAATGACGATTTAAAATCCTAAAAAATCATAGCCCGGAAATGTTCTCCAATCAAATACATTTTTGGATGAACACAAAAGCTTTAAGTGACGATAATAAAAAAAACTAATACATCAAATGGAACAAATTACCGGCAATAAACTCGCAAGACGTTAGAAAATAACTGTCAGATATAAACAAATTTGATTTGTTTTTAGAAACATGGCATTCTAAAATTTTCAGTATCGCCCTCGTATCCTTTTCATGCTTACAAAGAAATGTGTACATTTTTAACGAAAGTTTATCTAGATTAACGAGAAGAATAGGATATTGTAAGAATATTTTATACAAAAGGAGTTGACAAAGTTATGTAAGTGTAAGACATTAATTTTTTTCCTTAGGTGATTTAGAAGGTATTTTGTGAAGGGCCGGTAGGGTAAACAGACGAAGGTCGGTTTCACACTCTGAGAAAGCAAAGCTCCATTCTTGCCTCTTACAATTTTAAAGTGTGGTACCTTTGTAATTGCAATTACATGTTTAGAAACCATTACTTCGGTTATAAGTGTTGTTAAACGGCACAAACATCACATGGAAAAGCAAAAAGATAGAGAAAGAAATTGCTGCTAAACCAATCAGACGTTATGACTGAGTAATCCGTCACATTGAGTAGCCAGGGGGGTCAGTATGTTCGCAAATTTTATCTTCAGTTCATTCAAACTAGTACAAGGTTAATGTAACCCAGTGTTATTAAGAGAATATGGTATACGAAATGAGAGAAGGGAACCGCATTACGTGATAGACATCACCTAGGGCTATATTATGGAAAATGCTCGACAACTGGCACTTCGGATGTTTGAGCATGCTAACACACTGTTACATTCTCGATAGAGATCGGTTGACGTGGAGCTCATCGATAGAGAACTGCCGAATTTCACGAACGTGAGCGTCAGTAGTTGAAAATAGGAACTCTCAACCCTGGGATTGGAAACACATTCAACTTCAAACCATCCTACCCGGATTAGAATCGCCTCTTCGTATTTTTACTTTCTCTAGTTACCTACTAGTTATCTATAGTAAGTAGACAAGGTATTAGTTTTTTATTTAATAACTATCTACCATACAGTAGTTATCCTACAAACCATTCATAATTTTAGTTCTCCATAAACCCCTATCCTCTGCATCTTCATCTCTTAGTCCTCAAGAAGATGCCATGCTTCTACGGACCTCATCCACCCATTTTTCTTTTGGTTTTCCCTGTCCCCTGTTTCCTTCAGCTCCACGTTTCTTCACTATTCTTACTATTCCATCGTTTCCCATTCTGTTCACATGACCGAAACATTTTAATCTTCTCTCTTTTATTATTTCCAATACATTCTTTTTTACATCTATTATTTAACAATTTTTACTTTCTCTACTACGTAGAGTAAGTAGGGGAAGTATTGTATTCCACCCAAACATTCGATACCGAGATTTCACCGGAAATACATGTTTTGAGACCCCCTGAATCCAAAAAAAAGCATTTTTGGAAACATGTCCGTGTGTGTGTCTGTGTGTGTCTGTCTGTGAACAGCATAACTCAGAAACGAACAGTCGGATAAACACCAAACTTGGTATTTAGGTTCAGTATCTTCCAGAGATGCGACACGAAGGTTTTCAAGAAAATCCCCCCCACCCCAGATTACCCTTTACATGGAAGATTTTTCGAAAAGTTTAATTTTCTCAAAAAGGCTCTAACGATTTTGATTAAAATATCATACGTTTAAGATATTTTCATGACAAATAAAATGTACATCTTGAATTTTCTGGGAATGTCTCCAAAAGTATTCTCCATTGTGAACGACTTTTGCATAACTGCCAAACCATAAGAGATAGACAAAATGTTACTGCACAAAAAATGTAGATCGCGTTAAAATACACAATTTATGTCATATACATTTTTTTGTTGAGTGAACCATTTTCGAGATATTACTTGTTATTCCCTTAAATTTTTCAATACTTATTTTCTCAAATGGGAAATCGTTATTCATTTTTTGTTTTGGATATGCAAGGAGTATTAATCTGTTGGAAAGGGAATGGTGCTGCACCTAGCAACCAGCTATTAAGAGATATGTATGTGCTTAAAGGCTACTGTTTTTCTATATTGCCCTTGTAAATATATATTCCCCTTACATCTACAAGGAAATTAGCAATAAGATAAGAGTCTGCAAATGTTTATCTCGATTAACATGAAGTAGATGGAGAATAAGCGTTTGTAAAAATAGTTTGTACAAGAGTAGAGAAAGTCATGTGAGTGTAACACATCAGACTTTTTATGTCCTGGACTTGCAAAGAGAATGGAATGCGCCAAACAGCAACCAGCGTTAAAATATTTGACTATCGCTTAAAACCTACCATATTCCCCTTGCATCTACAAGAAAATTACCAATAAGATTGGCATCTCGATATCTCGATTAACATGAAGCATATGGAGAATAAGCGTTTGTAAAAATAGGTTGTACAATAGTAGAGAAAGTCATGTGAGTGTAACACATCAGATTTTTTGTATTTCTAATGTCATCCATTCTTGAGATTCAAGAAGCCCTCCCCCAAAAATCCATTTCTGTTGCTAATAATTTTCTTTCTTGTGGTTATTCATTGGCCATGTTTCTTCTCCATAATATCGACTTCAACATTCCAATTGTTTTTCTTCCTTCACTTATTCTTTTTACTTTCTCTACTACCTATAGTAGAGCATTTCACCCAAAAAAATCGATATCGAGATTTCACCGGAAATACATGTTTTGTGGCCTCCTAAATAAAAAAAAATAGAAAATGGTCCGTGTGTGTGTGTGCAGCATAGCTCAAAAACGAAAAGTCGGTTAAACACCAAACTTGGTATTTAGATTCAAATCTGTCAAAGATGCGACACGAAGTTCTTCAAGAATATCCCCCACCCCAGAATAGCCTTTACATGGAACATTTTTCGAACATTTTGATTTTCTCAAAAATGGCTCTAACGATTTTGATTAAAATATCACATATTTAAGATATTTTCATGACATAAAATGCATATCTTGAATTTTCTGGGAATTTCCCAAAAGTCTTGTTCATTCTGAATGAATTTTGCATAACTGTAAACCGTAAGAGATAGACAAAAGTTTTCTACACAAAAAATGTAGATATCGTTAAAACACACAATTTATGTCATATACACTTTTTTTTGTTGAGTGAACCATTTTCGAGATATTGCTTGTTATTCCCTTAAATTTTCTAATACTTTTACTTTTTCTCAAATTCGTTATTCATTTTTTTGTCCTGGCAATGCAAAGAGAATGGAATTCTCCACATAGCAACCAGCTCTTAAAATATTTGACTATCGCTTAAAGCCTAGCAATTCCCCTTGCATCTACAAGAAAATTAGCAATAAGATTAACATCTCGATATCTCGATTAACATGAAGTAGATGGAGAATAAGCGTTTGTAAAAATAGTTTGCACAAGAGTAGAGAAAGTCATGTGAGTGTAAGACATCAGATTTTTATTCTTATAGCTACAACAAAACCTGTAGATGTATAATGAAAGTTTATCTCGATTAACAAGTAGAAGAATAAGCTATAAGAATAGTTTGTAGAAGAAGCAGTAGAAGAAAGTCATGTGAATGCAAGACATCAAATTTGTAACTGTGGGATTTATCTGCTTTTTCCCATGACCTACATTTTAAGAATTGGTTTTCAGGATACAGACGTTTGAGTTTCATAATTACGTATCTGGTCCACCTGGTGTACATATTTTGCATTTCACCAATCCATTGCTCAACTCCTATGGTCGTGTTCTGGTAAACCCAAATGTATATGCTATCCTCACGAAATTGTTTTCACTCAGGTCGCTTGCTTATATCTCCATATCACGTAAATTAAATAACTGGTTCTGGACCACGTGTTAGCGTGATCCCGAGTTACGCTTCGGAGATTCTCAAATGTAGCGTTGAGTTTTTAATGAGAGTGGTACAGGTGTCGTTATGGTGAAAGGAAGTACATGCTCCGCCAAATGTACAGATCTTCAGAAAGGCTGTGCTGTGCGTTTTCAGTAAAGCATTCACTTGGCTGCACATGTGGACATAGTTTTAGTGGTTATTAGTGTGGGTACCTACAATCGAGCATTCACTCGCTGTTGGATGATATCAAGGCAGATGCGGAGAGGAGCGAGTCGACGAACTCGTCCATTTCCAAAACTATTAACTCTAGCAGAAGTAAAATTGGTTCTCTCTTGCATAAAAGTGCTATTAGTAATTTTATTAATGTGCCTATGATACTTCGGACTTGTATCACAAAGTTTACAATCTTTGTAAATTGTAAAGGTAATTTGTAAAAAAGTTAAATATTTACAAATGAAATTTTATGGGACTTTCGATCAAATAGTAATTTACCACATTTATAATTTACAAATGACTAGGTTTGTAAAGGGAGCTATATTTTAATAATATTTGTGAGCAAACAACATTTCTGATGTGTTGCACTCACATTACTTTCTCTACTCTTGTACAAACTATTTTTACAAACGCTTATTCTCCATCTACTTCATGTTAATCGAGATAAACGTTTACAGAAACTATCTTATTGCTAATTTCCTTGTAGGTGTAATGGGAATATGGTAGGCTTTAAGCGATAGTCAAATATTTTAAGAGCTGGTTGTTACGTGACGCATTCCATTCTCTTTGCATGTCCAACATAAAATAAAATAATCACAAGGAATATCTGAACGCAATAAGAGGTTTCGAATGAGTCGAGTGAACAAAAAAAAAAAAGTGTATGACATAAATTGTATGTTTTAACGAGATCTACATTTTTTGTGAAGTAAACTTTTTTCTATCTGTTACGGTTTACCAGTTATGTGAAAGTCATTCAGAATGAAGAGGACTTTTGGGGACATTCTGGAAAATTGAAGATATACTTTTCATTTGCCATGAAAATATCTTAAATGTGATATTTTAATCAAAATCTTTAGAGCCATTTTTGAGAAAATCAAACCTTTCGAATAATGTTCCATGTAAAGGGTAGTTTGGGGTGGGGGATTTTCTTGAAAATCTTCGTGCCGCATCCTTGGAATATACTAAACTCAAATATCAAGTTTGGTATTTACCTGGCTTTTCGTTTTTTAGTTATGCTGTTCACAGACAGATACACAGACAGACACATACACGAACATGTTTCCAAAATCTTTTATTTGGATTCAGGGCACCTCAAAACGCGTATTTTCGGTGAAATCTCGGTATCGAATTTTTGGGTGGAATGCAATATTTCCCCTACTTACTATACGTAGTAGAGAAAGTAAAAAAAACAGGTAAAAATGTATATATCTTTTTATAAACTACACCATAAAACATCACTGAAAACTACATAAAATACTATTTGTAGCAGTTCCAGTGATTGAGATAATGATCAAGTTCATGCAAGGGAAGGAAGCAGACAAACATGTTAGGCACAGAATTGATGATGACTTCACAGCCGTTTATGAACGCAACGAGAGGTTTCGAATGAGTCCTTTAGCATTGGAAGATATTGGACATCACATTCAGCATGCAACAGGCAAAAGTGGGGCTTTGCACTGAATGGGAACTGACTGTCGGTTACATACAACAGCAGACTATGAATAATGCAGTTGTTACTTCAAAATTGTAATATTGAGGATTAGAATTAGCGACAGCCATATCGAGATAATATAAGTGAGATTTATATGCTATTCTTTGTGTGAAGGTGTGATGTATCATTAGAAATTGAACCACATTTCAACTCTTTTTTTCTCTTCACAATCCTATGGCCTATGCCGTTCTGTTCCATTTAAAAATGTTCAGGGTTTTGGTGATTATTTGGGAAAACCTACGAATTCGTTCCTAATGTTCGCAATTTTCTTTTCATTAAATAGTGTCACGTTGAACCTAGAGCTAAAATCTCTTTTTCGCACAGTCAACGCATTGTATAACGTAATACGAGTAAAATACTTTTGCAAGCTCCCTATCAAATCTCAGGTCATTGCACAGTCAATATACTACAATACCAGAACTTTTAATTGTGTGTTGTTAATATTTGAATGTTCAAATAGATTTAAATATGTACAAATAATTGCGGGGGTATTATTGTTGTTCGCCCCACATTGGGGAAACAATATGTAGTGGTATTAATGTTGGTAGTTTAAAGATGCTACTGTTTATCTGCCGCACGTATGAAAGACAATTTGTCGCGGTCACTTCGTGTTATCTTTTGCTAAGCGCCTGTTATTATATTTAATTTTTGGGTTCACTGTCCTCCGGCTAGCTATGATTTCTCGGTCAAGCACTTATCTTATACGGGATGTGTAAACGGAAAGGAGTTTTTATCCTAAGATAACACTAATAAAAGAATTTGTTTTACACTTATTGTCGTAACAAATTATTCACTTTCATCTATTAATCTTGACACTCGCCAAACTGAAACTGTTATAATAACTTCTTTACTACCCTTTATTAATTCGCGTAGTTCAACTTTTTGTGTAATTAACTTTACGACACGAGAGATTTTTCACAAATTTGCTACGCGTAACCTTGATGAACTTCGTGCGACGCATACTCCATGAATGCCTCCGTTGAACTACGTGAAACTTGACCCTGACACTGGATTTATACTTCCTCGCCTCAATATGCCTAAAGATTATAACCGAGCTGCTATTGGTTAATAAAACGCGCCAACATTAGCGTCTATATTTATATCCAATGAAAATTACGAAAACATATGCTCTGGGGAAAATGTTCCCGAAAATTCTAAGAAAAACACGCCACTCTGACGTCATTTGCTCGTCTCTAATAATGATAAACAGCTCACCCCCTCGCTACATTATTGCACGCTATTATTGTCAGTTTCAGTAAGGCCGTATAAACCCACTTCTCAACAATGCTTACAATCAACAAACATCTCAAATCAATATCACACAACAATGCATATTCACACTACAATCACTCTGACATTTACATTATTGTGATACAAATTACTGCTTCATAATACAATTAAATACACAGGGTGGACCATTTATGTTGAGACTGTACAATATCTCCAAAGCTAAGCGTTGTAGAAACAAATGTCTTTAATAAAAGTTGCTTGATATTATGGGGGAAAGTAAATGCCATTAGTCGTGTTTTGTTTGGAGGTAGTCATGAAAGTCATTCTAGGGTAAATTTAATTTTTTTAAATGGGAACCTACCTTTTTTATGTTGTTTTCTCACTCCTCATAAAAAACTAAACAACATTTGTATAAAGCACTTTGCAATTGTTCTTACACTAACGTAAATAACAACGAAAATTCTGAATGACTGTGTACGAAGAGCGCAATAAATGGATGGGCCATCCATGGATGGTCATTTGTGATGCAGTGTTTTTAACACTTAAATGATTTCAGTCTAATTATATAATATGTAAATTCAATAACAGCCCGCCTTAAGGCAATATGTATATGTAACAATATATAAAAAGTGTATATTACAGTCATTGTATATTTTAATATTATCGTATACATGTTCAATAATGTTATGTGAATGCATTACGTAATTTAATAATGTAGGAGCTGTGAGAATAATAGGTTAAAAGTTGCTAACAATGAGTAACCTTGAGGCAATAATGAATTTGAAGGTTTAAATGCTACTAGTCATTATTGGAGCAACAATAATGTAAATTTTGAGGCAGTTTAAAACTAGCCAATCAACAACCAGAAAAAGCTTTAGTTAAATGAAGGTATTCTATTGGATTAGGAATAGTCAATCAGAGACTTGAAATACAGAAATTTACAAGTTTAGGCGGTTTAAATCAATTCAGTTGCCTGCAAACAGTGTTCCTAACCGGACGCGAGACACATCCTCGAGAAGTATAATACGTATTCGTGTGATGAGACGAAAATAGTTTACTATTAAAAAGTGCAAGTATTTAATAAAAACATCTCACAGCTCTCTCTCTATATCTGTGAAGTGTTATTTAAATCGTATCAAGCATTAATAAAAGGAGTGAAGTAAAATTATAATCCGTGTAAGCCTACATTCTTCAGTCGCACCATAACCCTACTAAGAGAAACGTGTCTCTAACAATAATACTGATGCAGCCGAGGCAAACATAAATATTTAATACTTAAAGAAACAGTCAAATTGCAAAGTTAATATTTTTAAAAATTGGAGCAAAGCCTACCGGGTACCATACGTGCGGTTGCAACTAATTCAAGTTCGGCTTCCCAACAGTTGAACTACAACACATCTCCTTCAATACAACCTACTTCAAATTGACGCCCAAAGCGTGTTGCTAATAACAATACAACAAAACACCTTCTTCAAATTGGCTTTCCATACGTGAAGCATTCACCTTCTTCAAACGAGGGTCAAGTTATGTTACAGTAATTGGGAACCAACGCTTTTTTATTTTGTTTCCTTATTCCTCTCACAAAATAAACAGTTTTTTATAAATCATTTTCTAATGATAAAACAACGTACAAAATACAGGTTCCCATTTAAAACAAATTAAATTGACCCTAAAATGACCATCACAACGTCCTCCAAACAAAATACAACTAATGGCATTTACTGTCCCCCATAATATCAAGCAACTTTCATTAAAGACATTTATTTCTACAACGCTTAGTTTTGGAGATATAGTACAGTCTCAATTTAAATGGTCCAATCTGTATATGTATTTCAGATTAAAGAAATGCACAATCCTTTGTATGTGCTGGAAGTATGCCGTTTTAACATAGATCTTTACTGCTGTAACGGATTGTTGGCGAAGCTTCGAAACGGAATATGACAGAATGCGCATAATGTTTATATTTGTCAATTGTTTATCTGAATTTTTAAAGCTCCTCAAACTTTATAAATTAGCAGAGTTTTATTTTGAAAAAAGAGTTTACAAACATCTGTAATATTTTTCTTGTTATTTGTAAATTTTGTAATGTGTAAATTGTAAATATTGTGAAACAGGGCCCAGATCTCAAACCACGTGAAGAAGAAGATTGTTTAAGATGTGAATTTTTCTCGGGGTTCGGAACCAGCGATAAAGTGTTTCTTGGTGATATTTCGAGAACATTACATCGTTAAGAAGATGAATTGAGGTGTTTTGGAATTATTTTTGCTTTTAAAATATTTAGCAACTTAAGTTATAACTCTTAAAAGTGTGCTTTGCTCATGATTTCAAATAAAGCAATCTCGAAGTTAAAAAGTGAAGATTTGACGCTAATAAAAACATCTGATGTCAACAAAGCTATCATTGATCGTGATCGAACTTTCCTACTTCACACTGCCTCCCTTTTTTTGCGGTTATTACGATCAGAAACTGTGGGGATCTGAACGATTTAAATCAAGTTCATAACTTTTTATGACTTACCTGTCAGTTCTCTAACCACAGAAACCAACTGGCACAGATTCGTCACAAAAACGAAAGAAATGTTATGTTAAAGGTCCGCACTTGCATCAAGACTGCCTCAAGTGAATATGCAGTAGGCTCATTATTTTTGTGCAACAGTTATAACTTTAGAAGTTTACATTTCGTAACGCTTATGTAAAATGATGTCACGCAATATCTACTCTTACAAAATATGTTATTACCGGTAGTTAGAGGCTAGTGGTTATACTAGCTGCAGTTGCACCTGTTACAAAGACGTTTTTGCTATTTTGAAGTAGACTCGATCGCATGATGACATCACTTATATACAAATATTGTGTCTTAAGGGGGATCAATCGTTGAAGATTGGGCAAAAATGTTAAAAACAAATCTGATGTGTTAAACTCACATGACTTTCTCTACTCTTGTACAAACTATTTTTACAAACTCTTATCTCCTCTATTTCATATTAATCGAGATAAATATTTGCATAAACGATCTTTTGACATGCAAAGAGAATTACATTTTACACATAGTGACCAGTTCTAAAAATATTTGACTATCGCTTAAGGCGTACTATGTTCCCCTTGTTTTGTATTTGCAAAGGCAATTTAGAAATACAGTAGCCTTTAAGCATCGACATATCTCTTAATAGCTGGTTGCTAGGTGCAGCACCATTCTCTTTGCCACAGATTAATACTCTTTGCATATCCAAGACAAAAAAATGAATAACGAATTCCCATTTGAGAAAAGTATTGACAAACTTAAGGGAATAACAAGCAATATCTCGAAAACGGTTCACTCAACAAATAAAAATGTATATGACATAAATTGTGTATTTTAACGCGATCTACATTTTTTGTGTAGTAAAACTTTGGCTATCTCTTATGGTTTACCAGTTATGCAAAAGTCGTTCACAATGAAGAATACTTTTGGAGACATTCCCAGAAAATTCCAGATATACATTTCATTTGTCATAAAAATATCTTAAACATACGATATTTTAATCAAAATCGTTAGAGCCATTTTTGAGAAAATTAAAAATTTCGAAAAATGTTCGATGTAAAGGGTAATCTGTGGTGGGGGATTTTCTTGAAAACCTTTGTGTTGCATCTCTGGAAGATACTGAACCTAAATACCAAGTTTGGTGTTTATCCGACTGTTCGTTTCTGAGTTATGCTCTTCACAGACACACACAGAGACATGTTTCCAAAAATGCTTCTTTTGGATTCAGGGGGTCTCAAAACATGTATTTCCGATGAAATCTCGGTATCGAATTTTTGGGTGGAATACAGTAGTTCCCCTACTTACTATACGTAGTAGAGAAAGTAAAAAACTTCCCAGCCTCAGCCGGGAATCGTACTGAGAACGCTGACCACTCGACCACAGAGGCAACACAAAAACACAAACCTTGTACTGCTAAAAACTGAGTGTTTTCTTCTTCCTCGTGCAGATTTGTTATCATTACCATATCATGACTAAGATAGTAGATACTAGAAGAGGAAATTCTCCGTAGGAATATTGTACCGGTAATGGACAGAGAAAGTCATCAGACAGTTGGAAGAGTAATGAAGGCACTAAATGTTGTAATGATGAATGTTGCTCATAAACAGAACCGCTGATGCTTTAGCCGAAATTATAACCGTACAGCGATGTTCTGATCGTTAACGGGAAATGTCAACGATTTCTCATCGCATTGTCCCACTTGTCTCTTCTTCCGAAGCACGTAATTAGGAACCTTTATTAGAAGGCTGATAAGCGCCATGCCTTTAGGGAACATTTCTTTCATCACGAGTAATGATATGCTTCAACAAGAAGATGGCAGCAGAGTTTCTCTGCTCCAAATTCCGTTGATGGAACATGTTATTGCGTGCAGACGACATTTCCACGTTTCTCGACGCGGTAACTGTCACAAAATGTAGGCAACGTGGGCTAACAGATGTGTTGCATTCGCATCACTTTCTACAGATTATTCATACAAAGTCTTATTCTTCTGTCAACTTCTTGTTGATCGAGATAAACTTTGTTGTACATTTACAGATTTCGTTTTTGGCATAAGGATAGAGTAGCTTAAAGCGACAGTCACATTTTTACTTTCTCTACTATGTACGTACTTACAGTAAGTAGAGAAAGTATTGCATTCCACCCAAAAAATCGATGTCGAAATGTTACCTTAAATATGTGTGTGTGAGCAGCATAACTAAACAACGAAAAGTCGGATAATCTTGGTACGTATCACGGAGGGGCCTCCGGAACGCGGGCAGAACACCGCAGTCAGCCCATTGTGCTTCCAACGTGACCCCTGGGAGGGAAGGATGAGGGGAGAGACCCAAAGGGCGACCAGATCCGGATGCCGAGGGGCGCAAGCGTAGACGGGGTCCCTAACATTTCCAGATAGAACGCATCTGACGCCGCCCGGTCCCTGCCCACAAGCCACCAACCCCCAGGGTCCCCCGGAATGGAGTCCCACGCTGAGGAAAGATCTAACAGCTGTACCGCAGCGACGCCAGGGAAGAAACCTTTATAGAGCGCAAGCCACCGCCCAGCGGCAACTCGCCGAACACTGTTGCCTGGTCCTACAACCCTGAAACAGATGACAAGGAAGATGATGGGTACAGGAAATGAGAGCAAGGGTAGCCGTGTAGAAGATGAACCACTGCAGCATTCGCCTGGAGACCCGGGACTAGAGTGGGCGTCGCCGGAGATCGATCCCGGGAGCTCCCGAATGCGGGCCACAGACGTAACTACCTGAACCATCCTGCTGGCGGATAAACCTGGCATTAGGCTCAGCACCGTCCAAAGATGCGAAACGAAGATTTTGAAGAAAATCCCACCACATGAAACACTTTTCGAATTTTTTTTATTTTCTCGAAAATAGGATTAAAGCACCGTACACTAAAGATATTTACATAAACATAAAATGTATATCTTGAATTTTCTGGAATAGCCTGTGAAGTCCTCTTCATTCGGAAGGAATTTTACATAATATTGTATAACTGGTAAACGTTACGCGATAGACGAGAATGCTCTACACAAAAAATATCGATCTGTTTAAGATACACAATTTATTCCAATAACTTTATCTGTGCCACACACCATTCCTGAGATATTCGTTATTAATTGTTCGAATTGTTCAATACCTTTCTCATTCTTTTAAAGTTCTGTTGACATTCAGTTTTCTGACGATGTCAAGAATATGGAATTTCAAGCCCAGCATGTAGCGTCCAGTTCTAAAACATTTGATTATTGCTATTCACTTTGTATCTATAACGAATTGTAAGATATGTATGTTTTTTGTTTGTTTGTTTGTTTCTTTGACGCTGTCGATTATCAGAATCATATCAACGCCGCTGGTGTGCCGGAATTTCGTCCCGCAGGAGTTCTTTTACGTGCCAGTAAATATACTGACATGGGGCTGTCGCTTTTAAGCACAGTTAGGAATCATCGGCGTGGGCCGGGTTTGAACCCGCGACCTTGGTAACAGAAGGCCAAAGCCTAGCCAACTGAGCCACCCAGACCGACATAACGAAATATGTAATGTAGCTTTTCTTTAAATGTTTATATCGATTAAAATGAAATAGAAAAATAAACTTTTGTAAGAATAGTTTGTATACCCACTAATAAACGATTGAGAGAGAAAGTCATGTGATAGTAACACATAAGATTTTCTTTTGTACAGTGTTTAACGCCCACGCTTGTTTCATGCGGCGTCACACTGGTGATACACGAAATAAAATAATTGGAAAAGGAAATTTTGGGAAGGAAACATTCAAGGCCTAAGTTTAGATACCTCCCTAGATTGGCCAGTTATGAGGACTGAAGAAAACCCAGAAAACCTCTCAGTTGGGGAGGACGGTCCACACACATACACGTCCTTCTTCCCGAGCGATGGCTCAGGCGAATGCGTCTGTACCCGTATTCGGGAGGTCATGGGTTCGATTACGGTGACCGACCTTCCTGACCCACGGGTTTTTTTCGAAGGTTTCCCTGGGTTGCCAGGCGAATGCTGGACAGGATCATTAAATCCCCCGAATTTCCTGTCCCTCCATCTCATTCCATTTATCATTTCCTTCATCCTTCATCTCGTTTGGTCTGTTTCAGGGTTGGAAGTATCGGCGATGGGGTTTCGGTGCAGCGTGGCAGGAAAAATAGATGCTTTCTGTGAACCTTCTGTGTCCCTTGGCCTTCGGCTGGTTGCCGGGGTATAAGGACCGGCCCCGGCTGGGGCGTTGGACTCCATGTGGAGCGGGTCCTCGATCTGCCTGTCCGTCTGCCGGGACGTTTATATTTGAAAACTTTAGGGATCCTGTCATTGTTGTGCCGTCGCTCCTGGTTCCGGTCGCCCGGTGTCTCCCTTCCTCCCGGGGGCACCCCCTTATGGGGACATGCGGTACAAGGTCCGGACTTCCTGGATCAGTGCCGATCCCCTCCGCTTCTCATTCCATTCCATTCTTCTTCGCAAAGGTAAAGGACGACTTTAAAAGCAAGGAAAGTGTCTCATATGGTCGTTGACTTAATCGTTACTGCCCCCTTTTGTACTAAAATGGGAAACTGGGGCAGATTTGAAATGAAGTACAGCACAAATGTCTTCCTACATTAACAGTAACGAATGTCGTTATGTGCCAAAAATACCTTTTTCGTTTTAAATGGAGAAATTACCGCTACAGGACAAGCATTTTGCTATGGGAAAATCTAAAATTATTACCGTTACTACATTTGGCTCTGGTTATCCTGTTCTTTAAAAAATCTGATGTGTTGCATTCACATTACTTTCTTTGCACAATCTTCTACAAACTATTCTTACAAAAGTTTATTCTTCTATTACATATTTCGCTGTAGGTAAAAGCAGGCTTACGCGATAATCTAATATTTTAAAAGTTGGTCGTAATAAGATGGCTGATTTAATTCAGTTTTAATTAATAATGAATAGAGACGAATTTTAATGACAAGTCATATTACTTTCCTGAACTTTAGGGTGAATTTTATAAGAATGTATGCACTAATCCAGGCATTTGAATATATAAAAGTATTTTATTGTGCATATAAAGTCATTTATACCTTTTTTTTAACAATAGGTTATATTTCGACCAACTTTTGCCAAAATGCATATTTTTGTCGTATGTTTAAGGACACAGAAATAAAAAATGAAAATGTTGCTCATATACAATGTTTTCAGTGATGATGTCACAAATAAACACAACAATAGCTTTGTAGTAAACAAAAGCGTAACACACTAGTCGGTTCGCTGACGTAAGACATTGTTGCGCGGGGTGAACAACAAATTGCAAACCTTTCTCCAGCGGAATCCTGGATATTCTACAATGTGCAAAATTGGTAACAGTCTTTCTAGGAATGACACAACATTTGAAGACAATGAACCAAAGCTGGCCTGCAGTGACCTCGCCGCCTTCAAATACGCTCCTGTGACGTGGAAAGCAGCTTCTTCAAGTATAAAACTGTCCTCACCAACAATCGTAGATGTTTAAAAATGGAAAACCTGAAAATGCACCTTGTGATCCAGTGCAACTCTGCAGAAACAGAAGATTGACAGGATGTGTTAACTAATTTGGAATACTTTAAGTGATGTGCAGTAGTAAAAACATGGTTTTATTGTTTGTATAGATGTTATTGTTTTCACTGTACTTCGAGCTTTCTTCAGACACATGCAGACATTCCAAAAATAAGTGCTAGTAGTTTCAAACCTGCAAAAAGTAAGTACGAGGGGTATCCAATAAGTAAGTTTCCCTATTTTATAAAAAAACATTACACACAATTGATCATGTTGAATTAATTTTATGTATATTGTACAATCCTTCTGTTGCTTTTCTACATAGTTTTTCCAAGCATTTTTGGGGACATGACACAAGTTTTTCCAAGCCAGTGTTGTACCAGATCGAGTCCTGTGATCGCAACCAGCTGTTCACTGATTTGACTTCATCATCGGTGTTAAAAGTGCTTACTTCTGAGTCAGGGGAACATGTGAAAATCACTTGGGGCAAGCTCCGGTGAATACGGAGGATACGAGAAAACTTCCAAGTTGAATCGTGACCCAGGCGGAGCTCAGAGGATTCAACTGGGAAGTTTTCTCGCATCCTCCATATTCACCAGATCTTTTCCCAAGTGATTTTCACATGTTTCCCTGACTCAGAGGTCATCATGGAGGTAAGCACTTTAACACCGTGACGAAGATCAATCAGAAGTGATCAGCTGGTTACGAGCACAGGACCTGACTTCTGGTTCGTCACGGTGTTAAAGTGCTTACCTCCAAAATGACATTTAAGTCAGGGGAACATGTGAAAATCACTTGAGAAGAGATCTGGTACAATATAAATCAAATTAATTCAACATGATCAATTGTGTGTAATGTTTTTTTTTATAAAATAGGGAAACTTACTTATTGGACGACCCTCGCACTGCACTCACAATTTGTTCTGAAGTGAATTTTCTATTACACGGTATATAAAAAAATCAGCAGGAAGGGTTTTGAATAAACTCATATAAATTCATATTTCATCTTTTAAGGTCATATTTAGATACGTTTTAGGTCATAAATGCTTACATATTTCGCTGCTTTTTAGATCATTAAAATAATCAATTGGGCTGACCACTGCTTGTCAAGTTTTGAAACTCCGCTTCTCCGTGCATAATTTTAGGTTGTATGAGTTAAGTCCTTTAAAGGCGCACGCCATTAACTCACTGAGGCTTGTTTCCCACCTTCTTTTTCATCCTTGTACATCCATTTTAAGCAACTAAAATAAAGAATAATAACTGTTTGTGAAGCAATAGTAAGCCATGTGAAGATCGTGGAGAACATAACGAAGGCAGCATGGGCACGATCTCGCGTTCCAGACAACTAGAACTGAATACCGCAGAATTTCTTCATGCTATTTAAATAACAGTGCTTAAAATCCCGATAAGAGACAACCTTGAGTAACCACGTTAATATTGTGAAATCGCCGTTATGCAAATGTGAGTAATCGATACCGATGCAATCTCTAACTGGAACAATTAGCGTAAGAATGCATACAGAGATGTAACCTTGCAATATCTACAGTTGGACATAACTGCGCAGGTGTATGCTTTGCTATAATATGTGAAATAAAACATCGCGTTTAATTTTGTGCTGAAAGCTGTTAGGCAAGGTTTTCAAATTTTCCTTTCCAGTCCCTTCCTTTCCTTTCCTTGCCATTTTTTTCCTGAGTATCGGAGGGAACTCGGCACTGCTCCAGTGAGGATACTGTACCTATTCCCCCACAAGGTGGGGGCCCTGAGAGGAATGAGACACCGAGCGGTCGGAAGCAGGAGTGACGGCACAGCAACGACGGAGCCACTACGGTTTCCATATCGAGACGCTCAGATAGTCGACAGGCAGACAGGGGATTCCCGCCCCACACAGAGGGTCCAACAACCCGCTCCGAAGGACGGAGAAAGCTCCACAGAGAGCATCCATTTTCCCTGCCACGCCGCACCAAAACATCATGGCCAACACTTCCAACCCTTAAATAGACCTAACGGGGTAAATGGAAGGAAATGGAGCGACAAGAAATTCGGGGTGTGAAAGAAACCACTCCAGCATTCGCCCGACGACCCGGGAAAACCCCAAAAAGCTCATTGGGTCAGTGTAGGCAGTCACCGGGAATCGATCCCGGGACCTCCCGAATGCGAGTCGTACGCTTTACCTCGCTCTGTTTCCTTGCCTTTCTTTTCCTTCTCTTCCTTTCCTTAACTTTCTTTCCATTTGCTTCCCCTCCATTGCTTTACTTTTTCTTTCTTTCCTTTCGCATCCTTTTCTTTCTTTTTCTTCTTCCCGGTTTTACTTCCTCTGTCTTGTTTACGTTCTTTCCTTTTTACTTTCTTTACTACTAGAGGAAGTAGGTAATGCTTTCTAACCAAAAATTAGATATCGAGATTTCCCAGGAAATACACGTTTTGAGACCCCTGGACCCAAATAAGCCTGTTTAGAAAGAAGTTGTGTGTCAACAGTATACCTGAGAAACGAAAATTTGGTTAAATGACAAACTTGATAATTTAAGTTCAGCGTCTTCCAAGAAAGCAACACGAAGATTTTTAAGAAAAAACTCCCCCACTCCAAACTGCCTCTACATAGAAAAAAGTTTCGTTCTGTTAGATTTTCTCAAAAATGTTTCTATCGATTTCGATTAAAATACCATGTTTTATACACTTGTATAACAAATAAGATATATATCTTGAATTTTCTGGGAATAGCATGTGAAGTCCTCTTCATTCTGACTTTTGTATAATTGGTAAATCATAAGAGATACACAAAATATTACTGCACAAAAAAATCTAGATCTCTGAAAGCGCATAGTTCATGTCCAACAAAATTTATTGTCGCGTTAACCATCTCGGAGACATTCTGTTACTGGTTTGGATTTTCAAATACGTATACTTTTTGTAATGGCAACTCGCTATTCTGTTTCTCTCTGGTCATGCAAACAACATGGAATTTCAAACACATCACACAGTCATCCGCTTTCTAAAAATCTGACTATCGCTGTATCCTTTTCATACCTACAACATGTATAAATGTACAGTGAAAGTTTGATTAACGAGAAGTGGAAAGAAAAATAAGGTTTTGTAAGAATAATTTGCAGGAGTGTGAATAGAGAAAGTCAACACAGTAGACTTTTATCCGTAATATACAGAATGGACCATTTAAGTTGAGACTGTACAATATCTCCAAAACTAAGCGTCGTAGAAAGAAATGTCTTTAATAAAGGTTGCTTGATATTATGGGGGAAAGTAAATGCCATTGGTCGTGTTTTGTTTGGAGGACGTTATACTGGTCACTTTAGGGTCAATTTAAATTGACCCTAATTGTAGATTCCCATTTAAAAAAATCTGATGTGTTACACTCACATGACTTTCTCTAGTCTTGTACATGCTATTTTTATAAACGCATATTCTCCATATGCTTCATGTTAACCGAGATATCGAGATGCCAATCTTATTGCTAATTTTCATGTCGATGAAAGGGGAATATGGTAAGTTTTAAGCCATAGTCAAATATTTTAAGCGCTGGTTGCTATGTGGCGCATTCCATTCTCTTTGCATGTCCAGGACATAAAAAAATGAATAACGAATTTGAGAAAAAGTATAAGTATTGGAAAATTTAAAGGAATAACAAGCAATATCTCGAAAATGGTTCACTCAACAAAAAAAAAGTATATGACATAAATTGTGTATTTTAACTCGATCTACATTTTTTGTGTAGTAACATTTTGTCTATCTTTAATGGTTTACCAGTTATGCAAAAGTCGTTCACAATGAAGAATACTTTTGGAGAAATTCCCAGAAAATTCGAGATATACATTTCATTTTTAATAAAAATATCTTAAACATATGATATTTTAATCAAAATCGTTTGAGCCATTTTTGAGAAAATTAAAATTTTCGAAAAATGTTCCATGTAAAGGGTAGTTTGGGGTGGGGAGATTTTCTTGAAAACATGCGTGTCGCATCTCTGAAAGATACTGAACCTAAATATCAAGTTTGGTGTGTATCCGACTGTTCGTTTCTGAGTTATGCTGTTCACAGACACACAGACACTCACACGGACATGTTTCCAAAAATGTTTTTTTTTGGATTCAGAGGGTCTCAAAACATGTATTTCCGGTGAAATCTCGGTATCGAATTTTTGGGTGGAATGCAATACTTCCCCTGCTTACTATACGTAGTAGAGAAAGTAAAAATCAAATTCACCCTAAAATGACCAGTATAAAGTCCTCCAAACAAAACACGACTAGTGACATTTCTTTCCCCCATAATACCAAACAACTTTTATTAAAGATATTTCTTTCTACGACGCTTATTTTGAGAATATTGTACAGTCTCAACTTAAATGGCCCACCCTTTATATTCTAATATACCGCTGCCGGGCTAGGTAGTGCCGTGTAACGCGTGATTCGTATCGGGAGGTCCCGGGATCGACTCTTGGCGACCGCCCACTCTGACCCATGGGTTCTTTCGGGGGTTTTCCCGGGTCGTTAGGCGAGTGCTGAAGAGGTCTCTTCCAGCCCCCGAATTTCCTGCCCCTCCATTTCTTCCATTCATCA
The DNA here is from genome assembly GCA_030765065.1 of Deroplatys truncata. Taxonomy (NCBI): domain Eukaryota; kingdom Metazoa; phylum Arthropoda; class Insecta; order Mantodea; family Mantidae; genus Deroplatys; species Deroplatys truncata. The sequence continues at coordinate 135,493 of JAUKNL010000023.1, read as the reverse complement.
TTTCATTCCTTCTTCATCCCTTAGGTCTCTTTCAGGGTTGTAAGTGTCTGCGAAGGTGTTTTGGTGCGCCGTGGCAGGGAAAAACGATGCTCTTTGTGGAACTTTCTCCGACCCTCGGCTGGTTGCCGGAGGTAAACAAAGCGCCCTTTCGGAGCGGGGGTCCCCGGTCTGCCTTTCCGACTGTCGGGGCGTCTGAACTCTGTTATTGCTGTGCCGTCACTCCTGGTTCCGGCCACTCCCTCTCCATCCCGGGGGCGCCCTCTTGTAGAGCATAGGCACAATATCTTCACCGGAGCAGTGCCGAGTCCCCTACGATAATCGGATAAAAACAGTTTCCTTTTCTCATTTTCCTTGTTATTACACATATTGATTTTTGCAGATCTGCTACATAAATATTCGGAACTACACTGTTTCATACGGTAATCAGAATATACACCGTAGATCTGCAATTATAACATGACAATAATTAAATGTTTATGCTGCTAATGAAGAACACTATCCAGCGAGATGGCTCAACAGTAACGTGTGACTTAATTACTTTCTCTACTACGTATAGCAAGTAGGAGAAGTACTGTATTCCACCCAAAAATTCGATACCGAGATTTCACCGGAAATATATGTTTTGAGACCTCCTGAATAAAAAAAAAAAGCTTTTTTGGAAACATGTCCGTGTGTGTGTCTGTGAACAGCATAACTCAGAAACGAACAGTCGGATAAACACCAAACTTGGTATTTAGGTTCAGTATCTTCCAGAGATGCGACACGAAGGTTTTCAAGAAAATCCACCCACCCCAGATTACCCTTTACATGGAATTTTTCGAAAATTTTAATTTGCTCAAAAATGGCTCTAACGATTTTGATTAAAATATCATATGTTTAAGATATTTTCATGACAAATGAAATGTATATCTTCCATTTTCTGGGAATGTCTCCAAAAGTATTCTTCATTGTGGACGACTTTTGCATAACTGGTAAACCATAAGAGATAAACAAAATTTTACTACACAAAAAATTTAGATGGCGTTAAAATACACAATTTATGTCATATACATTTTTTTTTGTTGAGTGAACCATTTTCGAGATATTGGTTGTTATTCCCTTAAATTTGTTAATACTTATTTTCTCAAATGGGAATTCGTTATTCATTTTTTTTTGTCTTGGATATGCAAAGAGTATTAATCTGTGCAAAGAGAATGGTGCTGCAGCTAGCAACCAGCTATTAAGATATATATCTATGCTTAAAGGCTACTGCATTTCTATATTGTCCTTGCAATTACAAAACAAGGGGATCATAGTATGCCTTAAGCAATAGTCAAACATTTTTAGAACTGGTCCTTATGTGTAAAATGTAATTCTCTTTGTATGTCAAAAGATGGTTTCTGCAAATGTTTATCTCGATTAATATGAAATAGATGGAGAATAAGAGTTTGTAAAAATAGTTTGTGCAAGAGTAGAGAAAGTCATGTGAGTGTAACACATCAGAATTTTTTTGTCCTGGTAATGCAAAGAGAATGGAATACTCCACATAGCACCCAGCTCTTAAAATATTTGACTATCGCTTAAAGCCTAGCAATTCCCCTTGCATCTACAAGAAAATTAGCAATAAGATTAACATCTCGATATCTCGATTAACATGAAGCATATGGAGAATAAGCGTTTGTAAAAATAGTTTGTACAAGAGTAGGGAAAGTCATGTGAGTGTAACACATCAGATTTTTTATTTATGGACGCTCTTTAACTACTATGGTCCTTAGCGTCCCATTCTATACTGGGCGTGAAAGACCGGCAATTTTGCTCAGAGGCCTCTTTATCAGGCTTGAGGTTCTTTTACGTGCCGTAAATCTACGACACGGGACCACCAGCTTTACTTCCCTTCCGAAGGAAGCCATACTAAGGATTTTTACGCCCGAAAAAATCCATCGCCTTCCGCCGGATTTGAACCCGCGACCTCGGGAACTGGAGGCTAGCATGGTAACCACTATACCACGGAGGACGACGTAACGCGTGACGCTCGCATTCGGGAGGTCCCGGGTTTGATTTCCGTCGGATAGGTTGCTCTGAGTAAGGACTTTTCCTTGGATCGGTAGGCGAATACTGGAGTGTATTCCCTTATACCACGAATGTCCTGTTCCAAACATTTCCTTTCATGTGTTTCACCTAATACGTTTCAGGATGACGGCGGTTTGTGAGTTGCGGCAGGACGGTGGAATTTGCACTATGGAAAGACTTCTTCCTGGCGGGACTTTAGGCCTTCTTCCTTCCTGTAAGTGTCTCGTTTATTCCCAGGACCTTCAGTTTGTGGATGGCTAGCTAGCGTCAGGATTGATATGCTGGGATCGTTAGGGAACCCGTCCTTGCTAGCGCACATCGTCGTCCGGATCTGGTCGCCCTTCGGGTCTCCCTTCTTTCCAGCAGTCACGCTGTAAGCAGAACGGGCCTACTGCAGTACTGTGTTCCAGTTATTGGAGTCTCCTTCGTCTGACTAATTCTAACTCCTAATGAGCAATAATGAAATCGTCCTCCTCTGTGATGTTGGGGTACTGTGTGTGTGTTATCTATATTGATCCTATTTCGTATCTTGATTAGCGTTAGTTATCAGCGTCATTTTCCCCGGGAGTTTCTCTTGTCGTGATAACATAAACGTTTAAGGCAATTCTCAGCTAATTTCAGCAATCATTTCAAGCGTTTCCTCACTGTATGATAGACTCCGGTAAAGGAGGTTAAACTTAAAAATAAAAAGTCATATTGTCTAAGGTAAGACATAAGTGCTAATAAACAAACCTTGTTATGCAACCTTTTTCGCTACATGAAATCTAAGTGACATTTTTCATTTTGACCTCATAATGCCTACATTGTTTGAGAAAAGGCGTTGTCGTTCCTAACACTCCCCCATATGACCTATGGCCTTCGCGTGGTACCTCATTCCAACAAGCGATGACTGGGGTGGAGCCACCCAGCGGGCTTTCGATGGTGGATGATGAGAAGGATCACGGTGGAATGACAGGACCTACAACTTCACCACGTTGGGGATACTGAGCAAGTCAGAAGTAAAGGCGTGGATAGTGTCACCCCAGAGCCAGGAATCGAACCCTTAGCACGGGAACCGGAAACGAAACCACTGCGCTACCCCGGGGTCCATTGTTTGAGGAAAGTAATTCAGACGCCTTTCACCCAAGCGGGACCGAACGTAAATTATATCCCAGGTTTATAGTTATTGGGTCAGTCGCTCTATTATTAAAGTTTATAATTATTTTAACTCTTTCTTAAGATTTACCTAGTTTCACAAAATTCCTTCAGAATATCTTAAATAGCCGGTAACTTAATCAAAATCATTAGAGTAGTTTTGGGGGAAATCAAACTTCCCATGTAAAGGAAAGTCACTTTTTTTGGAAGATGCTAAAGTTGAATACCAAGTTTGGTATTTATTATCTGAATTTTCGTTTTTGAGTTGTGCTGTTCGCGCGAACTTTTTCTAAAATCACTTTTGTTTTATTCAGAAGGCTTCAAACATGTATTCCCGGTGAAAACACGACATGGAATTTTAAGGTGGAATGCAATACATCCTGTACCTACTATGTACATGGTAGAGAAAATAATAAGTGCTTCCAAGCATCAAGTCCCGGCCATCATGTTAAATTTCTCAAATCTGATTCAACTTTCCAATAATAACTTTAGTTGCACTACAAAATGTCTGCTGCATAGTTATAGAAACTAAACGTTACTGATTAAAAACAAACTTTAAAGCAGAACACTAAACTTAATTACAGCTTTTTTATTGTTCCCTAAAAGTGAAAGGGAAAGAATATTGTTTTTAGACATCCTGAATAGCATCTCGCGATATTATTTTATCTAGCTTGTTTCCCTTACATCAAACTAGAAAACAATTTCTACGTAAGGGAAAACCGCAACCACAAAAAACAAATGTACAAGCATTCCAGAATTTCCTGTTTTTGCATTTCGTTTCCTTTCAATGCATTTGACATAAACATCCCTACAGAGGTTACAATATACGAGAGGTTACTAAAGTGCAACTTTGATACTTTCCCACCATTACGGGATAAGTCACTAGAATCTGGTGATATTCGGGTTGTTTGGTTCCATTCATAACCGGCAACTCCTTCACAAATACGCACCTATTACATTTATTGGGAAGGTTAGTTATAGATATTGTGCCTATTACTCTGGCGCCCTGTTTTTATATTCGCAGGTGCTCAAATCTGCAAAGGCGACCATTAATTAGTCACCAACTGAGGCACTTATTATAATACTGAGTTATATTAATTATACTACTATTTATATTACATTAATTATATTAAATGGGCTAATTGTACGATCACTTAATTATTAATTATTATTAGGTTAGATTATTAGGCTATTAGATTATTATTAATTATTAGGTGTTACCGTTACAGTTAACTAGAAATTTTAATTGATTTTGCAATTTTTGGTGTAAGTGTTGTCTGTTTGCGCGTGTTTTTATTTTTAGAGTAAGAAAGAACTCGTAAAAAAAAAACCAAGAAATTTAGTTGTTGTTTAAGTACGTACGCCGACTTCATATTAAAACGAAACTGCAAGTTGTTCTTCATGCTGTTACAGTAGAGTAATTTGCAAGTTTAATAACATACGCATGTTTATATATATATATATATATATATATATATATATATATATATTAAGTCAATATCACGGTTCAGTGTGTAATTTGCATCCAGGTAATCAGCGATTATAATGGAAAAAGAAGGTGATGACCAAAATTTTGCAGCGAAGAAAGGACTATTACAGAGCAATATATATGACTCCGGTTTCCCCCGCCGTTCATTCCACCAACTGCTGCATAATAACCTTCTCTTTCATCCATTTCGCCTTCATTTCATATCATCTTCTTCCCTCACTCTCACTACGGGCCGATCCCCCGTTCCGGATTCTTCATTCTCTGATTCAACGTTCGTCTTCTCCTCGACAGGTCTCTGACCCTAGGCACGGTTGTAAGTCCTGGGTGTAAGCTCTATATATGAAGAGGGTAAGCCGAGTAAGTAAGTATACAAGATATGACAACACGAATCATAATACTTGCAGAAGAACGAAATAGTAAATAGGTTGTCTAGTGATTTTTCTGGTTATATATAGTGACTTGAGTTAGAAGTTGACCACCCTGCCATGCGGCATCATACATCTTTATTGTTTAGTAATCCAAGCTAGGCTGCGCCCCCTTTACAAAAAGCTGGAAAAGAGTGAAACTTAATGCTTCAGTGGAAAGTCCGGTTCGCCGTTCTCTGTTGCGCAATAATCCCACACACCGGCACACGCGTGGTAACAGCTAATTTATTGTGAAAGGCAAAAAACAAACAATCTTAATTCTGGTTTTTCTGGAGGTATAAACTTGGACTTCCCGTGCAGACCTACCCGGAAGCCCAAATGCGGTCCTTGCGTAAAGGAATTTCGCACGTCATTTTGTTGTAACAAAAGCATGACTACACATGCTTGGTAACCAATACACGCTGAATGGTAGGAAACAGTTGCTATCTTACTGTTATTAACGTAGAAAGTTATTGCTTGAAGGCAATCGCTGAAAGTAGCATGTGCAGAAATGTTCGCGTTCTTACTCGAGGAAGCATTTTCTTTACTTCATATTACATCATTTTGCAAACTTAAACTCTTACTTGTAATAAGATTACAAAATTTAGGTTACATGAGAAACGATGAACTGATGCGGAACACATTCGATAGTCCAGAGCAATAATGCACCAAATTCATTATTTAAATGTTTGAATTTCTCTGCTCATTAACGTTTACTTTTCATTATCATTTCGTTGTAGATACAAGGGTGATACAGCAAACCAAGCGATAGCCAAATGTTTAAAAGCAGGTCGCTGTATACTGGCCTTGAAATAACAAGGTTTTCATGGCATCACAAGGAACAGCTCACGTCAAAAAGACACGTCGAATATTAGTGGGTATAAAAATTATTCTTACAAACGTTTATTTTCCTAACAACTTCATTTTAATCGAGATAAATCTTTCAGGAAATAGCTGCATTACACATTTCGTTATAGATACAAAGGGAACAGCGATAGTCAAACGCTTAAGAACTGAACGCTATATGCTGGCCTTAAAATTCCATACTGTTTCCGTGACATCGCGAGAAACAACTGAAAATCGTCAGGACTTGTTAAGAATTACTAAGTATTGAACAATTCGAGCCATTAACAGCTGATATCTCGGAAATGTCTGATGTCACAAAAAAGCTTATTTGGAATAAGCTGTGTGTTTTAGAGAGATCTACGTTTTTTTGTGAATGCGTTTTCGTTTGTTGCTTAACCTTTACCAGTTATATAATATTATATAAAATCCCTTCCGAATGAAGATGACTTCTCAAGCTAAAATTCAAGATATACATTTCATTTTTCATTAAATGTCTTTAATATATGGTATTTTAATAAAAAATGTAGCCATTTTTCAGAAAATAAATCAATTCACAAATGCTCCATGTAAAGGGTAATTTGGGGGTGGGACGATTTTCTTAAAATCTTTGTGTCGCATCTTTGGAAGGTACTGAAAAATACCAAGTTTGGTGTTTATCCGGTATTTCATTTTTGAGATATGCTGTTCATAGGCACACGCGCGCGCGCGGACATTATTCTAAAAATATTTTTTTGGATTCGAGGGATCTCAAAACATGTGTTTCCAGTAACATCTTGATATCGAATTTTTTGATGGAATGCAATACCTGCTATGTACATGGTAGAAAAAGTAAAAATAGTAACAGGGCCTTAGCAATTGAAAAGCGTGTAAATCCTTGACAATTTAAACATGCTTCAAACCAATAATAAAGAATGGAGGACGGAGTAGGCCATGACTTGTGTGGTGTACTAGAGTAATTTACTCTTATAAATACATTAACCGTACATTTTTTAGACTTTACAGCCTGTAATAGCGGGTGTATGTGTATTTATAATAACAAACACTTTGCTTTTGTTTAATTAGTTGCGTTAAATTACAACCAAAGGAGCGAAACTAGTTTTAAAGGAGCTTTATAACCTCGCAGAGATTACTCTACATCATCTCTGGAAAGCTGCAACAAAAGTCCTACAAGTTCAAGAGCTCTACCGACCAACAGTAGTATATAGTTTCTACAGTTTAAGCTATAATGAATCCTGAACCAAAAGGTAATTATGTTCAAAGTTAGGCTTCAGTTACACAAATGACGTCATCTAAAGATCAGGCCATTGTTATAGATTCCCACGATAAAATCACACTCAAAGATTATGTTTTAGCCAATGGCAAACTAATTGATATAAGCTTCATAAGAATGCTTGACGCATTTCAAATCCAACAATTTGCATTCATTTAGCAAATAAGGCCGTGGTACAAGACTTAATATGTAAACATCCTAAAGTAAACATAAAGAGTGCCACTAAACATCAGAACGTTACGAAAACGAACAGATTTATTCTTTCAAGTGTTTGTCGACAATTCCTAACCCAACATATCGCAGACTCGGTGTTAAGTCCACTTCGTTTGTAGTTCATATTCGTGTAGGAATGAACGAACCAGATTTTACACACATCCTAAGTTTTAGGAGTTAAATGTATGTCAATCCAAATGACCTATAAAATCTCCCTGATGGCACCAATAATTGGATTTGTTACTTTCTCTCCTACGTATAGTAAGTAGGGGAAGTATTGTATTCCACCCAAAAATTCAATACCGAGATTTCACCGGAAATACACGTTTTGAGATCCCCTGAATCCAAAAGAAGCCTTTTTGGAAACATGTCCGAGTGTGTGTGTGTGTGTGTGTGCGCGCGTCTGTCTGTGAACAGCATAACTCAGAAACAAAGAGTCGGATAAACACCAAACTTGGTATTTCGGTTTAGTATCTTCCAGAGAAGCGACACGAAGGTTTTCAAGAAAATCCCCCCACCCCCAGACTACCCTTTACATGGAACATTTTTCGAAAATGTTAATTTTCTCAAAAATGGCTCTAACGATTTTGATTAAAATATCATATATTTAATATATTTTTATGACAAATGAAATGTATATCTTGAATTTTCTGGGAATGTTTCCAAAAGCATTCTTCATTGTGAACGACTTTTGCATAACCGGTAAACCATAAGAGATAGACAAAATTTTACTACACAAAAAATGTAGATCGCGTTAAAATACACAATTTATGTCATATACATTTTTTTTGTTGAGTGAACCATTTTCGAGATATTGCTTGTTATTTCCTTAAATTTTTCAATACTTATTTTCTCAAATGGGAATTCGTTATTCATTTTTTGTCTTGGATATGCACAGAGTATTAGTCTGTGGCAAAGGGAATGGTGCTGCACCTAGCAACCAGCTATTAAGAGATATGTGTGTGCTTAAAGGCTACTGTATTTCCAAATTGCCCTTGTAAATATATATTCCCCTTACATCTACAAGAAAATTAGCAATAAGATGGAGTCTGCAAATGTTTATCTCGATTAACATGAAATAGATGGAGAATAAGCGTTTGTAAAAATAGTTTGTACAAGAGTAGAGAAAGTCATGTGAGTGTAACACATCAGATCTTTTTTCATAAGATTGTTTAATCTGTTACTTATGCAAACAGGAAGGGCACCTTGCAAGGCAAGACAAACCACGAAGCTTAGTGCTCCAACTGCCATATCACAAACTGTTATCAATGAAAGCGAGGTATAACAAATGCCGAGCTAGATTTGAATACTGCCAACTTTCCTGCCCTGAACAAGAAACAAAACACAAACGAAATCACACAAACATCTTAATCATATTTCAAACAAATACGGTAATCATGCAAAATTCAGACATGGAAACCTCCAGTCATACTAAACAGTCACATGACATGGATTCTCTTACTCTGAGCCACAAATACAGGAGAAAATAATCAACGAAAACGCTGAAAACAGACTAGAGACCTCATTCACTCACCTCAAACGTGTGCACTCCACAAGCAGCACATCTATGACACAAGCGAGGGAACAAGAGTCCTCTTCCTCTCACTCCTCACAGGAAGACGCTTCTGATAACTATGAGACAAGTAAAACCAGAACCATAAAAGGCACAAAGAAAAACCCCAAAACAGAGACTAAGAAAACAAGAATCGGCGAGGCGATGTCATCGATGCGAAAATTAATGGAGGAAACCCCAAACGAGTTTGTTATAAGTTATAACACATCTGCAACTACTTAACCTTCATGAAAATTTAGTTGGAATTGTAGACGTACAATCTTTGGCCCTCGACTACACCAGTGATCTTGAGGGACTTGCAAACACAATAAAAAGGCTCTCTCCTAATTTCATAGATCATGGTACTAAAAACAGATGCACTAGACTAACAAAGAAACTTAAACAATGTGCCGACATCATGAATTCCAGCCAGTCCTAATTCTCACTTAATTAAATCAGCTTAAAAATGGCATTAAAGTATTACAATGGAACTTAAATGGTTTCTGGAGATATTGTGAACATCTTCAGTTTATTTTAAACAAAAATAATCCCAATATTATCCTCACATTAAAACATGCCCCTTATGTTACAAGAATTGAACAGGAGCTCTTCGTGCTAGTGGTGGCGTAGTCACCTTCATTAAGGACAACATTCCACACAAACAAATAGAATTAAGCGCATCTTTAAAAGCTGCAGCAGTTACTTACAAACTCGTCAGCAACTTTAATAATTTGTAACATCTACCTTGCAAGCATATTGAAATAGAACTGTCGATATTACATAATCTGCTGGAGCAACTGCCTAAACTATATATTGTCTTGGGGGACTTTTAACAGTTACAAAACTTTTGGGGTTCAAAATATACTAATCGACGTGACCGAGTCATTGAACAATTGTTGAAAACAGGAAATTTAGTGTTACTTAACAATGGACAGCGCACCCAGACAATAATTCCAACACTAACATGAATGTTAAGTTAAATTAAATTGAGTTTTATTTATAGACACTCTTTAACTGCTGTGGTCCTCAGCGTCCCATTCTATATTGGGCGTGAAATACCGGAAATTTTTCTCAGAGCCTCTTTATCAGGCTAGAGGTTCTCTCCCGTGCCGTAAATCTACGACCCGGGACCACTGGGTCGTACTCCGTGGTGTAGTGCTTACCATGCTAGCCTCCAGGTCCCGAGGTCGCGGGTTCAAACCTGGCGGAGGACGATGTCTTTTTTTCGGGCGTAAAAATCCTTAGTATGGCTTCCTTCGGAAGGGAAGTAAAGCCGGTGGTTCCATGTCGTAGATTTACGGCACGTAAAAGAACCTCAAGCCTGATAAAGTGGCGTCTGAGCAAAATTTCCGGTCTTTCACGCCCAATGTGGAATGGGACGCTGAGGACCACAGCAGTTAAAGAGCGTGCATAAATAAAACTCAATTTAATTTACGGGAGCACCGGCTTTACTTCGCTTTCGAAGGAAGCCATGCTAAGGATTTTTACACCCGAAAAAAATCCATCGCTCTACGCCGGCTTTGAACTCGCGACCTTGGGAACCAGCGGCTAGCATAGTAACCACTACACCACATCAATGTATCTTTTTGTACACCGCATGTATGCCACATCTTCACCTGGGAAGTAACTGAGCCCATTCAAGATAATGGCCATTTTCCCATTATCATTCGCAATCTATATAGTACATATCGGGTGGTTCCCATAATTAAATGGAATCTTAAAATAAAAAAAACCGATTGGTTAACATTAAAAAATCTTTTCAGTGAAAATGTCCAAAGACTAATCTCCCCAAATGCTTTTCATAAGAACAACTTTGATACTATTCTTAAAGAATCCACTAACTATATTCATAGCTCTGCAAAATTAAGTACAAATATCTATTGTAATTGCAAAATGCCCTGTTCTCTGTTATAATGAAAAGTACAGGGAAGTTATTGCAAATAAAAATCGTACTTTTTATCTCCTCAGAGGATCCTAATTTAAACAATAAGCTGGAATTCTTAAAATGTCGTGCAAATGCTAGTCGGATTGTCAAACAAAGCAAGAATGAAACATGGCTGTCCTTTCCTTCAACTTTAACTGACAAGACATCGCAGTCAGTTTTATAGAGCAAAATAAAGACGTTAAAAGAAGGGAGAAGTGTTTTTAGATAATGGCTATTCGTAATCCTGACGATAGAAGTATCATAATCAACACTGAATAAACAGTAAATACCTTTGCAAATTCTGTCGCAAAAGTGTCGAACCTTAACCGAAGTGATACACTATCATTAAGCGCACATACACAAATATCAACAACGCTTACAACGATCCAATGAGTATTGAAGTACAACAAGACCTTTTAAGTTGTATAAGTACGATTCTTGGCCCAAATTATGTTCCCTTTGAATTTTTAAAGCAACTACCTCAAGTTGGCGTTATGTAACCAAAATATTCAACCATTTATATTTATATAATATTTTTCCGTCATTATAGCAACGCTCAATAGTAATGCCTATTACCTAGTCAAAACTATTCTACATCCACAAGATTACATGAGTATAGTATTATCGTTTACTGTGCGTAAAGTAATGGTAAAAGTAATAGATAAATGTTTGCGATGAATCCTTGAGAAGAATAACTTTTTCAGCCAAATTCAAAGTGGATTTCGCCAGTTTCATTCCATTTAGTAGCACTTGAGATTGAAGTTAAAGAGGCATTTAATAATTCTCGGCACCTTACGTGGTCATTTTAGATATAGAAAAGGCCTATGACACACTTAACAGAAACTACATCTTAAAAGTATTGCATGACATTATCATAAAAGAACATATGCTAAGTTTCATCTTTCATTTCCTTCAAATCAACAGAAGCCTGTCAGAGTGAATGGTTGTTTATCTCAAAGTATATTAATTAAAAATGGAGTCCCTCAAGGCTCAATTTTGAGCGTAACACTCTTTATTATTGCAAAACAAAATAGTGAATCACACTTCAGCGCCAGTTAAAGCATGCCTCTGCAAAATGGTATTTTTATGTCTTGCAAAGGTAGAAATGCATTCACGACTCAAGAAATTTTGCAGAAATTGTTGCATTCAATTCAAGACTGTTCTATTGCAATAGGATTCAAATTTTCTGAGTATAAAACTAAATGTATCCATTTTTCAAGTGCAAGAGAAATAAACCCAAATTATATAAACGGTAAAGCGATTGAAGTCGTCAGTTCTGTGAGAATACTAGATTTAACATTTGACAAAAGACTAACTGAACTTCACGCATAAACTTTCTGGCAATGGATTGTAAGAGAAGATCAAATGTATTAAGAATTCTGTGTGCTAGTAACTGGGGATCCGATATAAACGTTCTTCGCACGACATATAAAGCATTAATAAGATCCATGCTAGATTATGGCTTAATTGTGTAATGCAGGCAGCCCTTCTTTATTTAAAGACCTCGGCCGTGTACAATCCGCAGCCACGAGGATTGTTTTGGGAGCTCTCTACACAAGTCCATTTCACAGTTTACACATAGAATTAGGTGAACCTCCCCATGGAATACGCCGAGTATACTTAAGTTTAAAATATACAATAAAAATAGGTGGTGTACCCTACTCAATGTTTATAATTACGCATTTCCTAAAACGTCTCAGAGAGAGAAACTTCAAGGTACGTTGGACTAATTATCCTTCTACGATCAAATGAATTACTACTTACAAGGCGTGTTTTAAGTAATTTCCGCCGTTATTCAGGCACTTGTAACGGGAAACCAGTTTTTGTATCCCTTCGTCAAAGAATGATGTCTGTGATGAAGGCTAAGTCTGCATTTCCTGATTCACAACATCATCGTGGTTGAAATGTTTTCCACCAAGGAGTTTTGTCGGATGAAAATCGCTTGGTGCCAAATCCAGACTGTGGGAAGGGTGGTCGAATTGTTCCCAACCAAATGATGCTATCAGATCTTGGGTTTCTTTGGCTATGCGTGGCCGGGCATTGCCACTCTTTACTACTTTCCATAAACCTCATACAGTTGGCGGTGAATGTCTGCTGGCGTAACATTTCTCGCATTCAAAAAACGAATCACTGATCCGGCTTCACAGTCGGCGGGTCGTTCGATTGTTTTGAAATTTCGAAACGCTCTAACAACAGGAAAACACAAAGTGACGATTGCTCACAGGTACCTCTGGCTTCCTAATGAATGGAGTAAGTGATCGTTCGTACTCAAAACCGCAACTGCAGCGGTAAAATATTAAAACGGTGCTTACTTTAAAAACACGCTTCGTATATTAACAACAAATAGCTTTCCGAAGATATTGATAACAGCACTTCACGATGTTCCTCCCTGGAGACTTAAAAAACCAAAATTTACCCAACAGAAAAGGACAAACATGTAGTAGGCTAAAAGTAGGATTTTATTATGCGAGTAGAAATGTTTGCGAAACGAAATATAGGGCGAGTTTCGCAATCCTACAAGCAAAATAAAACAATTTTTAACACGTGTAGCATACACTTATTTTTAGTTAGCGCTCGAACTTGTAAAATACCAATAACATTATATTCATTCCTGAAACTAAGAGAAATCACGTTTAGAACACGATTCTTGAAACAAAAGAAATGACGTTAAAAAAAGCGAGATGTCAGATGTTTTGTTGTTTCGCTAGCAGTCATTTTCAGTTAAATTATTTTCACCACGTTTTGCCTTACACCAGGTAATGAAGCAGTTAAATGCTACATCTTATTTCTCACGGATATTTTGGGTAAGTACTTCTAGTGTTATTCTTTCTGCTACTCCTGTAATTTCGCCTGGCTTTTCCATTTCAGTTTCTTCCATAATTTCTACCACTTACTGTTTATGTAGTTTATTGTAGATAACAGAATAACGTTTATACTAAAGAAAGCAGAAGACTGCCAACATAACGTATAGGTTAACTCTACAACGAATTGCGATAAATTGAAGTATGACGATTTATATTGTGAACAGATAATATGAGCGCCATGATAAATAATTAATCCAGTGCTTTTAGATTGTGTGTACTATGTTAGAAGTTCTACTTTTAGGCCTTGCTGTCTAAAAGAATTGTTTATCAACAACTTTTCAAAGAAGTGGTCTTATTCATATTGTGGTTATAAAAGACTTTTACTGATTGCTCAAAATCAGCACATGGGGTAGAATGTGCAACAATCCTATCAAATAAATTCATAGAAAAACTTCAGGACTTTTTTAACATTTCCAAAGTGAACTATACCCTATAAAAGAAGCCATTTCGTACATAAGCGTCTAATAAGTCTAACAAGCAGTTATTCATAGTAGTTTTACTTTCTCTACTACGTATAGTAAGTAGGAGAAGTATTGTATTCCACCCAAAAATTCGATACCGAGATTTCACCGGAAATATACGTTTTGAGACCCTCTGAAGCAAAAAAAAGCATTTTTGGAAACATGTCCGTGTGTGTCTGTGAACAGCATAACTCAGAAACGAACAGTCGGATAAACACCAAATTTGGTATTTAGGTTCATTATCTTCCAGAGATGCGACACGAAGGTTTTCAAGAAAATCCCTCCAACCCAGATTACCCTTTACATGCAACATTTTTCGAAAATTTTAATTTTCTCAAAAATGGCTCTAACATTTTGATTAAAATATATGTTTAAGATATTTTCATGACAAATGAAACGTATATCTCGAATTTTCTGGGAATGTCTCCAAAAGTATTCTTCATTGTGAACAACTTTTGCATAACTGGTAAACCATAAGAGATACACAAAATTTTACTACACAAAAAATGTAGATCGCGTTAAAATACACAATTTATGTGATATACATTTTTGTTGGGTGAACCATTTTCGAGATATTGCTTGTTATTCCCTTAAATTTTTCAATACTTATTTTCTCAAATGGGAATTCGTTATTGATTTTTTTGTCTTGGATATGCAAAGAGTATTAATCTGTGGCAAAGAGAATGGTGCTGCACCTGGCAACCAGCTATTAAGAGATACGTCGATACTTAAAGGCTACTGTATTCCTATATTGCCCTTGCAAATACAAAACAAGTGGAACATAGTACGCCTTAAGCGATAGTCAAATATTTTTAGAACTGGTCGCTATGTGTAAAATGTAATTCTCTTTGCATGTCAAAAGATCGTTTCTGCAAATGTTTATCTCGATTAATATGAAATAGATGGAGAATAAGAGTTTGTAAAAATAGTTTTTAAATTCTCTCGGATTGAACTGTTATGCGGCATCTATGTAGCAACCTTAAAAATATGCTATTCTTTTTCCCGTTCATCTGACATATTTTACACTTTCACGTTGTTTTGAATTATAGATAGTGCATACAATACTGTCCCAAGTTCAGTATTCAGATAACGCCAGGATCGTTCCCATCCGGGTTACCAAGCTGGACAAATAATTAAATCAATTGAAGGTCTCGTAACCTTTATTTGCACTAAACAACTTTTTACAAGCGCAACAGCGAATTTCTTTTGTCTTCATGAGCACATATTTCTATGATAACTCTTTGATATCTCTGTTAAATTGAAATTGTGTTTTATTTATGGACGCTCTTTAACTGCGTTGGTTCTTAACGTCCCATTCTATATCGGGCGTAAAGGACCGGTAATTTTGCTCAGATGTCTCTTTATCAGACTTGGGGTTCTTTTACGTTCAGTAAATCTACGACACGGGACCACCGGCTTTACTTTCCTTCCGAAGGAACCGTTACTAAGAATGTTTACGCCCGAAAAAATCCATCGCCCTCCGCCGGGTTTGAACCCGCAACCTCGGGAACTAGAGGCTAGCATGGTAACCACTACACCACGGAGGACGACAATATCTCTGTTACCGCTGCTGCGTCACTCTGTTGCCTCTGGTCTCTCATTTCTGGCCTACTGGATCGGCCTTTTTATAACACAAGAGGAACGAAAAGTTCTAGACGTCACTATGATGCGTTCCCTTAGTTCTTACTCCACACCTCCCGATATCACGAAACAAACATCTGACGGAGCTGGGTAGTCAAAACCGCCTCTATCGGGATTCATGCTGATGTGAAAAGGAAGGGGAAGAAACAGAATGACCTTACTTTTGTGACTAGGGCCCGGTATCACAGTTTAAGCTTAAACTTCGAATCGGGCTTAAGCGGAGGCTTAAAATACGATAGTTCAAGTGATAAGCTGAGCTTGTACAAGGCTTGGCTTAAACTTTACTGAACTGTGGTTTAAATTAAGGATTCGCCGTGCTATCTGAAGAAGACGATTTTAGTGATGAAGGAATGCAAATTATTTTAACCCATATGCACAATAGAATGTTTAGAATGCGTCCAAACTATTCTCAGAATGAAATGATCGAGAAATCTACAAGAGGTTCAGTAAAAAGTCGGCAATTATAGTACCAGAAATTATTGATGATACAATTAAACACTAAACCTACTGGTAGGAAGCAAAACTTAATTTGGTAAGCCCTTGGTTTTAAAAGTATCCTTCATACTTTTATTGTATACATTGCCGTCACATCTAAATATGCTTCTCTTAACATTGAGGTTATATAGTGATGCAGTAATTTGTATCACAAATTACTTAAATGTAAATAATGATTGTAATATGGATATGCATTTTTATGTGACATTGATTTCAGATGTTTATTGATTGTAAATATTGTTGGAAAGTAAATTTATACGGCTTTACTGAAACTGTCAATAATAGCGCAATAATGCAGCGAGGGGGGTGAGCTGTTTATCATTATTGGAAACGAGGAAGTTACGTAATGTTGACGCGTTTTCGGTAGAAACTTCTGGAATGTTTTCTCCCTAAAAGCAATATGTATTCGTGGTTTTCATTGGATATTAAAATAGACGCTAATGTTGGCGCGTTTTATTAGCCAATAGTAATTCATTTATAATCTTTAGGCGTATTTGATTGCAGGAGTATAAATAGAAGCCAAGTTTGAGGTAAAGTCAGTCAGTCGCTCAGTTCGCCGAAAGCATTCATACACTACACGTCGTCTTCAGTCAGTCAGTCCTTCAGTTCCCCGAAAGCATTCATACACTACACGTCGTCTTCAGTTTGGGCAGTTCATCAAAATTCTTTGTGCAATACACGTCGTCATAAGTTCGTCAGTTCGTCAAAATATTTGTATGAGATACGTCGGCTATAGATTCACAAGTTACGAAAATCTAAAGTATTATAAAGTTAATTATACACAAAGTTGAAGTACGTGAATTAAAAGTGATCAGTAAGAAGTATTATAACAGTTTCAGTTTGGCGAGTATCCAGATCAATATGTAAAAGTGATAGTGAATGTGTTCGACAATAAAAATTATAAAACAAATTTCTTCATCAGTGTAATTTTTTGGATAAAAGATTCCTTTCCGCTTCACAACCTGTATAGAGACACATGTTCGACCCAAGATAAGATAATAGCTAGCCGGAGGACATTTGAAATGAAATCAAACAAAAAGCTAACACTGATGCAAATTGCTAACACAAGATGGAGCTACGAACCTAACAAAGAATGACATCACAAGATGGCTTCAATACTGATGTAAACAAACATTTGCAAGTACATCGCAAATTGGCTACCATACGTGGGGCAGTTAAAATTATGTAACCAAACAAAACAAAAACAGCACAATATAAGATCTTCAAGTTCTAATAACTTACGTAAAAACATATTACGTAAGTAATGATAATACCGTCGCAATAGAAGTGAAAACATGTGAATTGCAGCTGGAGACTTTTCCAGTATCTCAAAATCTACAGCATGCAGAGCTATCGAATTTATTTCACAGCATTCTAATCCACCCTTCGTATCACTACTTTTCCCCAGTTTGGTTTTTCTTACTCCAATTGCTTGCACTGTATTACATGCTCATGCTTCTTCACAATTTCTAGGAGAATGCTGCCTTCTTGACAGGGAATGTTCTAGGTTTGGACTCTGATTTTTCGTTTAACTTTATGTTGCTGGATAGCCTAAGGGTTGAATAGGGTTTATTGTCTCAACTCCTTAAGTGTCGTACACAGAGAAGACGCAGTTGAAGGTTAAAAAATCAAGCAGGCAGTTCAGTACACAGGCTACTTGCATGGGTGTATGTTGTGTTCCGAGTGACAGTCATGCCGAAAACAAAATCAACTCAGGAAGAAAACATCCAGAGGCACAGTGTTGATCGTGCGTTGACATTACATCATTTCAAAGAAACGCATCAGTCGCGTTAACAACGTCGCGTTATCTTGATACGGCGACGCGAAATACAATACAAGATCTGGATCCCAGCTTACTGCAACTAGTCAGAAAATATATCACAAGGGTCTGTCATGAATAACAGGAAAAAAAACAACAACAAAAGGTGGCAAGAATGAGAAAAGAAGACCAGGAAAAGGCTAAAAAGAATTATAGAAAGCTATATAAAAAAGCAATATTGGGGGAAACATTTTTTACATCGTTGATGACGAAACTAAAGTGGAATGAGATGCCTTAGTCATGGATGCCACTCAGTATGTTTCTATAGTACCTAATTTACAGATTCCTATTGAAGCTATGGTAAGGCCGAAAACAAAATTTCCGAAAATCATGATGGTCTGGTAGGCATTGTCACAGGATCAGCGTTTATGACTGATCACAATATGAACAGCGATGTATACATGAATGACTACCTCAGGAATATTATTCTGTCATGAGTACGAAGCCTTAATATAACTCAACCTATTTTATTCTGGCGCGACAAGGCATCATGTCATTATTCCAGATTTACAACCAAGTTTCCAATACGTTGCCAAGCTGGACAACCCTACTTCAGTAGCCCAATGCAGGCCTACTGAGAGGTTCTGGGCAATGGTGAAGCAGCAGGTGATTGCAAAGAAGCTACTCAATCAGAATTTTACACAGTTCAAGCGAAACTGGTCGCAAATTTCGAAGCAGGTGGCGGAAAAACATTGAAAAGCCCTGTTTCAGAACTTCAAGAAAAAATTGCGATATACAGGACAAGAAGGCTCATATGCTGTTTGTTTGAAGAGATTCTAGTTCATTTAATTAATATGTATTTCATGAAATAAATTAGTTTGATTCTGAAATTGTTTTGTCTCTATTTCCTTTCTTTTTACCCCAGGACAATAAACCCTATTCAACCCTTATGAAAGCTTATTTTAGGTACAGCGTCGCCATAAACAAATGATGGGAATTCAGTGCATGCGTATGCGCAAGCGATGTCAACTTTAATGTTCCGTGGAGTTGTTCAGGTCAGTAAGGTCTAACCTGGTTGCGCTTCTGTGAAAGCGGCCGTAAATAGGGGCGCGATACCAGCTCCCATCACAATTATTGTTGCGGTCAGCGAACTAACTTGCTAGTTTTATCGCCAGACTCCCAGATCATTGAGTATGAGTGCTACTTAGGTCGAATGTGCGGTATCTCCAGTGTTAGGTCACTGTAACTTTCATGGATTGCGTATCGCCAGACTGCAGTCTGATAAATTTATGAGGCAATATGACAAACGCTTTACGGGGACTGATACTGTTAGAAGCGAGCCAGCAGTCAAACCTGTCTATAACCTGTAACATTAGAAATACAATTGTCTCTAATGTTGCAATCTAAAGTGTACTTATCGCTTGCTAATCAGAGGTTTTCTCAACTCAGGTTCGCCGGTCAAGGTTTTTCAAAATTCACCAGGTGCATTAGAGTTTGTTGTCCTTTCAACAAATCTATGTCATTCAAGGATTGCCTTTAATTCGAGAGGTCAATCCCTCCTCCTTTGGCCTACTAAGTTCATTTTTAGTCTACAGTAATTTTTGGCGATAGTATGACTTACTATCTCTGGTTTATACGCATTTCTACAATGAATATGATAACCTACATAGGGCAATTTTACATACTTGCCTTATGTCAGAAAAACATGCCATTATCCGATTTAAATATAAGAAAATTTGCTTCCAAAATACTTATTTTCGCACCAAAGTCGTAGATTTTCCAATAGATTAGCTGTGTACTTGATTGGCGGTTTTGTCGTCCTCCATGGGCTAGTGGTACCAGTTCCCGAAGGCGCGGGTTCACACCCAGCGAGGGCGATGAATTGTTTCGGGCGTAAAGATCCTTAGCATGGCTTCCTTCGGAAGGGAAATGAGTCGGTGGTCCCGTGTCATAGATTTACGGCACGTAAAAGAACCTCAAGCCTGATAAAGAGGCCTCTGAACAAAATTTCCGGTCTTTCACGCCCAATATAGAATGGGACGCTAAGAATTTTTAGGCTACAACAAAGTTTTAATAAAGCTGTTTACAGAAGTAAATAAGATGACCGCTTTTATTTTGTCTTTATTCATGTATATAGAGAAAGTGTGTGTATGATACTGTAGTAGATAATGTTGTAGTCAGCCGGATAGTTTTTTCAGCATTAAATGTCGTAATAAAACTCAAACACAGCTTAGTGTTATTTCTGTCATTGTTTGCTAGGTATCTAAGAGCATCCCTGCATACCGGGTAACAGAGCTAGTACAGTATATTTTCTGTATATTTCTACAGTGTATTTTCCGGAATAAATGCTCAAATTAGATACGCTCCGTATTTTGTAGCATATGGCATACGTTCCATTTGATGTGTTAATAATGAAGTAATCTAAAGAAACATACGGTGGGGTATTTGTATCATGTCAGCGGCAACACACGTGTAATTCAGGTTTCGAGTCGTGATACCAGATAGGAAAAGAAAAAAAAATGAAGCTCATCAAACGGTTATCGTCAAGCTTTTAGAGCTTCTTAGGCATAACTGACACACCGTTTTGTTTTCAGAAAAACTCGCAGCCGTCCCTCTTAAGAGAAAGCGGAAATATTTACAGCAGATCAGGGCGACTTCTTTTCGCCAGTATGTTATGGTTCATCGGTGGCAAAGATAATATCGGAACTACTTTCAGTTTTAGGAAGTCGATGGAGAAGCACAGATTACAGCACATGAGTAGAGCAAGGGAGTCAAAATCGGAGCACGTGTTACTTTCTCTCTGTTTAAGAATGCAAAGTAAAGGAAGTACTGCATTTGCTCTGAAAGTTCACTATCAAGATCTCACTGGCGACATTTCCTTTGAGGTCACCTGCATCCATACAAGCATTAAAGGATAATGTGGGTGTATACGTGTGCCTATGAGCGGCATGACGCCAAGTCGATATGTGAATTCTTTTCACCAAAATATAAAGGCCTATGAGACACATTTATCACGATACAACTATATTAGCGATTTCACGTTAGGCTGTCATTTACATCTTGCAATTTATTACTTTCTCTACCAATTACCTACAGCAGGTAGAGGAAGTACAGTGTGATCCTTTTGTCTCTCCACAGTACCGTAGGTACGAGGGCTGTCCCAGAAGAACCCGATCTAACAAAGAAAACACAAAAATTTTGGGAAAAAACATTTATTTCTCTACATAGTCTCCTTTCAGCTCGATACACTTTTCCCAGCGATGGTCAATACCTTCGATACCCTGTTTATAGTGAGAACCGTCTAGTTCTGAAAAATAGCCATCAACTGCAAACTCCATCTCTTCATTGTTGGCAAATATGTTACCACCAAGCCATTTCTTCAACTTTGGAAACAGAAAATAATCAGAGGGGGCTAAGTCTGGCGAATAGGGTGCATGATGAAGCAATTCGAACGTTAAATCATTGATTTTGGCCATGGCGATAATGAATGGTGAACTGGTGCATTGTCTTGATGAAACAAAATTTTCTTTTTCGCTAAATGCGGCGTTTTTGCTTGATTTCATCATTCAAACGCTGCAATATGTTTGCGTAATACTCGCCATTGATTGATTTGCGTTTTTGAAGGTAATCAATGAAAATTATCCCAAGTGCATCGCAAAAAACTGACGCCATGACCTTGCCTGCAGATGGAATTGTCTTCGCCTTCTTTGGAGCTGATTCTCCCCTTTCAATTCAGCGTTTTGACTGTTCCTTCGTCTCAGGTGTGAAGTGATGGACCCACGTTTCATCCGTGGTTATGAATCGACGCAAAAACTCGGCTTATTGCAGCGAACCATCCTCACGACGCTGTTTTTGTTCCATTGTGAGTAAACGCGGAACCCACTGCGCACAGCTTTCTCATGCCTAAAGTTTTAGTCAGTATGCAATGTACAGCACTTTTTGAAATGCCTACGATGTCTGCTAGCTCGCGCACTTTGAGTTGATGGTCATCCAATACCATTTTGTGGATTTTCCTCACAATTTCTAGCGTGGTCACCTCATTTGGTCGACCACTGCGATGTTCGTCTTGGCAGCTAGTACGGCCTCGCTTAAACTCTGCCACCCAATATTTTACTCTTGTAAACGAAGGAGCAGACTCTCCCAGAGTAGAATCTAGCTCAGCTTTAATATTAGTTGGACTAAGACCTTTCAAATGAAAGTATTGTATCACATAACGATGACCAGTTTTATCCATGTTTACAAGTTTGCTGAGAGAGTTCAGTATTAATGGCTGCCAAACATTACTAAACAACGTAGCATCGTCAAACTTCAAACTTAAGCTTTATAAGGGTGGTACATTCTACCATAGTCATCTGTTTGAAACAACAGCCACTATTTATACGTCAGGTCGGGTACATATGGGTCTTTTTAGTGCAGAATTCTTTTAGAAAAAGTGGTGGCAAGTATGCAAAGTTGAACAACATTTTACAGAGCAGTTTACAATCGTAGACTACTTTTATGGGGATCCTGTTTACGATTTAATAAACAAGTTTCATGAGATTGGATCTGTTTATGATGCTGCAAGAATTGGTATACTGCATTATTTCTTTCGGGGTGTTGCAAGGTCAGCACGGTATAAACATAATTCTAAATAATATAGGTGAACTGAATTTTCAATAATAAATTACACTAATTCCGTGATAAAATTTTTTAATCAAAGTGTTTAACAATCAAATTAAACGTGTGAATCTTTAATAGAATGGGGGGGGGCATTTTCAATATCTTCTGTGAATGCGTAAGTTAATTTATGATTTTCATTTATTTGTTTTCTATTTCTACTGCTTTTTCCAAATTCATTCCAAGCAGTCCAGCACTAGCAATACAAATGCATGGAATCAGAGTTACCACCACATTCTCATATCTCGCTTATACTACACCGTGGAGGGGCTTGATACACTGTATCGTATTCCACCCAAAAATAGCCGTGTGTGTGTGTGTGTGTGTGTGTGTGTGTGTGTGTGTGGAGAGAGAGGGGTGTCTCTGGGAATAGGTAACTCAAAAACAAAATGTTGGATATAAACAAAACTTGGTATTTGGTTTAGCATATTCGAAAGATGCGATACCAAAACTTTGAAAAAAGTTCCCCCACTCCGAACTATCCTTTATATGGAATTTTGTATTTTCAATATTCTTAATAATGACTCTACCGATTTTGATTAAAATACCAAATGTTTAAGATATTTGCACGACATATAAAATACAGGGTTATTCAAACAGAAGGAATAAACTTTACACATTTATTTCTAATGAACGACAATAGATGGCGATACATGCGACACATCATTGATTAGAGGAAAGTTCAAAGTTTTAAGCCCCACCTATTACTTCCATTCATTCCTGGGCGTTGTGCTTACGGGAAAATGGCGACGCCACAAGTAAAGCCGTTTTGTGTGCTGCATCCATTGTTTCATTGCAGCGTGCATTTCGTTGCAAGTTCAACAACGAGCCGCCTCGTCATAAAAAATTTACAATTGATACAATAAATTCGTAGAAGATGGTTGCGTATGCAAACGGAAAAGCAGTGGTCGTCCTCACATAACAAGTAGTGCTCATTTTGAACACATAAAATAAAACTTTGAACTTTTCTCTATTCAATGATGTGTCGATATCTATTGTCGTTCATTAGAAATAAATATGTAAAGTCTGTTCCTTCTTTTTGAATAACCCTGTATAAGCATTAATTTTTTGTGCGAATAGCCTCTGGGATTTTCTTCACTCTGAATGTGTTTCGTATAAAGTTGTAAAACTGGTCGCATACCACACGGGAAGAAGAAGGTGGGTAAGTCACCTTTTCTGCGAAATTGGAATATTGGGTTAATTGTGTCTTCAAGGCTAATCACTCAGCCCATAACACGTATGCGTTAAAAATCAGTTTATTCGCTAGTATATTTACTTACATTTGAAAACCCGTCTTCTCGAAAATGACATATAAATCGTCTTGAAGTATGAGGTAGGATAAAGCAGCTGTTTCTCTCATGTGTTAATTAAAGTGTCCACCTTCAACAATGAACTAGCAACATTATTGAAGTTGATGCTTCATTTTTACTTTCTCTACCGCACCTACCTAGTAGGTAGAGAAGGTATTGCATTCCATTCAAAAATTCGATACCAAGATTTCACCGGAAATTGTCGTCCTCCGTGGACTAGTGGTACCGTGCTAGCCTCTAGTTCCCAAGGTCGCAGGTTCAAACCCGCGGAGGGCGATGGATTTTTTCGGTCGTAAAAATCCTTAGCAAGGCTTCCTTCGGAAGGCAAGTAAAGCCGGTGGTCCCGTGTGTAGATTTACGGCACGTAAAAGAACCTCAAGCCTGATAAAGAGGCATCTGAGAAAAATTCCCGGTCTTTCACGCCCAATATAGAATGGGACGCTAAGGACCATTGTAGTTAAAGAGCGTCCATAAGTAAAACTCAATTTAATTCACCGGAAATATGTTTTGAACCCCCTGAATAAAACAAAAAGCATTTTTAGAAGGTCCTTGTGTGCGTGTGTGTGTGAACAGCATAATCCAAAACGATAAATACCAAACTTGGTATTTAAATTCACTATCTTCCAAAGTTGCCACACGAAGATTTTCAAGAAAACCCGACCAGCTAAACTATTTTTTTTTCAAAATAAGTGGCTCTTAACGATTTTGATTAAAACACTACATTAAAGATATTTACATGACAAATAAAAAGTATATATTGAATATTCTGGAATAGCCTTTGAAGTCCTCTTCATTCGGAGGAAATTTTGTATAACTGATAAACGTTAAACGTACTACATAAGAAATGTAGATCTCTTTAAAACATACAATTTATTTAAAATAACTTTTTTGTGGCATAAGCTATTTCCGAGATATCCGTTATTAATTGTTCGAATTAATAATTAGCCATTCTTTTAAAGTCCTGTTGATTTTGAATTGTTTCTCGCGATGTCATGCAAACAGTATGGAAGTTTAAGGTCAGCATATAGCATCCAGTTGTTAAACATTTGACTATCGCTGTTCCCATTGTATCTATAACGAAATGTGTAATCCAGCTATTTCCGGAAACGTTTATCTCGATCAAAATGAAGTAGATAGAAAAATAAACTTTCGTGAGAATAATTTGTATGCCCATTAATAAGAAATAGAGGGTAGAGAAAGTCATATGAATATAACACATAATCTTTTATTTTGTGGTTATGTGCAAATTAATTGAGATGCCATTTTCTAAGTGGAAACCTAAGGTATGTTACTAAGTTCCGAAACATACGCACGAACAGAAATATTTTAAAAACTGCGATGTTTGGCTTCTGTCACTAGAACAATGTCGGTATGATAGGTATTTTTATGGTATTTATACCTAAGCGGGATGCTTATAATAGTTAAAATTGGGAGATTAAGGATATTATATATCCATATCACCAACTTTCCATTGATATAAAGGGATACTTTGTCCTGAGTTGCAAATATGGCGTACATAAGGCATTCTGTTCCTGGGAAGTTAAGGGTGGCTTAAAATCTTTAAAATTTGGATCCTGGGGTATATGTAATTTTCATACCATCAATTTTTCCCTCTGTATTAGTTTAATAATGCCACCATAAAGTATTTTTCTTGTGACTTACAATATTTTGGAGACTGCATCTGTGGTGATGGTTACCATACTAACCTATAAATCTGGAGGTCTGGGTTCGATTCCCGGGCTAAAGGGTGGGAATTTTTCTTCCTCTTCCCTAGAGTCTGCAAGTATAAATGAGAGTGTAAATGCGTATGCGAATTTAACGTAATAAACAAAAGTAATACCAAACCAAAGATTAACATCAGTGTAAGCAAGTGAACATCTTTGCCAAGAGCAATTGTTCCAAAAGTAAAAACCGCTGATATGACCTTAGATGTTAAAGGGAGCATATAAATGAAGCTTAAAAATATTTTGGATGTTTGTGTGTTAGGACCCTGCAAACTTGATAGGATGACAGATACAGCATATAAATTTAAACTTTTGACGTTATGGATGAAATTCTTACAGTTTATTAATTACACTCCTGCAAGATATAGTCCTGAAGCCGCATTCGGGAGGTCCCGGGATCAATCTCCAGCAACCATCCACTCTGACCCATGGGTTTTTTCAGGGGATTTCCCGGGCCGTGAGTGGCATTTCACCTCACGAATTTGCTGTCCCTCCATTTCATTCCGTTAGTCATTCATCCTTCACCCTTAGGTCTCTTCCCTTCCTTTGGTCTCTTTCAGGGTTGGAAGTGTCGGCGATGGAGTTTTGGTGGAGGTGGCAGGGGAAAAGGATGCTTTCTGTGAACTTTCCCCGTCCCTCGGCCTTCGGCTGCTTGTCGTGATATAAGGACTGCTCCCGGGAGGTGCGTTGGAACCTGTAATGGGCGGGGTTCCCCGGTCTGCCTATCCGACTCCGGGAAGTTAAAATTAAATTGAGTTTTATTAGGATGCTCTTTAACTACTGTGGTCCTTGGCATCCCATTCTATATTAGGCGTGAGAGACAGGTAATTTTGCTCAGAGGCCTCTTTATCAGTCTTGAGGTTCTTTTACGTGCCGTAAATCTACGATACGGGACCCTGGCTTTACTTCCTTTCAGAAGGAAGCCATGCTAAGGGTTTCTACGCCCGAAAAAAAATCCACTGCCCTCCGCCAGGTTTGAACTCGTGACCTCGGGAACTAGAGGTTAACGTGGCAATCACTACACCACGGAGGACGACCCGACTGCCGCGGATGTATATCTGGAAACTGTAGAGACCCTGTCATTGCTGTGCCATCATTCCTGATTCCAGCGCCCGGTGTCTCCCTTCCTGCAGGGGGCGCCCCCTCGTGGGGTGTTGGTACACTGTCCTCATTCCTGGATCGGTGCCGAATTTCCTCCGCTTCGCAATCCTAATCCTAGTCCTGAGAAGGTTTACATAATCAAAAAGCCTATTGTAGTGATTTCTCAAGGTATTAATTATCCCTCTACAGGTACAACATTACTTAATAAAGAAACCGCATCACCTGAAAGTTGACCTCTGTGTGCTTATAACTACCGAACCTGAAGATCTAGCAAAGGAATTAGTTACCCAGAGACCTAACAAACACCCAGCGAATTAAAAGGAAGCATCTCTCCCCGGAAACGGAAATAAATACAGTTCATTTCATAGCTAAGGGCTCCGTATCACAAACTGAGACTAATTATACTTATAGAAAGTATGCCTTCAAGCGCGGCCTTGAATGTCCAAATTACTTTTCGGATATAGAAGCCGTAACTCATAAAAAAGGAAACAAAATGATGACAGGAAACAAGCTTCATTTCTTCTGATAGTGAGAGCGGTTATATATTATTGCTTTGGAAGAATGTGAAATCGTGATCCAGTTTCACTTTCGTCGAATATCCGTCTATACCATTGACTTAATCGGTTTGTGTCCATTTGTGCTGTGAGATCGTAACTAAGGACACGCAAAATATCACATTTCATGTTTTAAACCATTCTTTGCTATCATTACAAGTACTTTTACGTTTTGCAGTGTGTAGAATTAATGCACATGACAAAATCGTCATGTTCGTTTATATTTTGGTAAGCTCTTCGTATTTTATGAACATCTTCATATTTCATCATATTTTATGAGATTTGCGGTTTTTTACTTTTAAAATAATTTCCATTAGCAATGAACCGGTCTTTCCAGATATTATATTTGGACAGTTTTCTGTAAAACACATTTAGAAAACTCAAACCACTCTTTCCAGGAAACGTGTCTGGAAAAACTGGCACCACCCTTTCCAAAGGTCAGGTACAATTGAGAAAGTTGTAGCGTTTCCTCTATGTGACGTCACTTTCGAAATTAAACGCCCTCTGTCTTGAAGAATACATACTACAAAAATTCGATACCGAGATTTCACCGGAAATGTTTGTGTGTCATGTGGAACATGATGTATAAATCATGCGATTAATTAGCTAATTAAACTCAAATGGATACCTTTTTTAAAAAATATTACATATGTCTGCATGAGATTTAAAACATGCCTATAATTGAGGTAGAGCAGTATTTGAAACAGTTAGATAAAAGCTGCAGGATTTAGAAACTTCACCTATGGCTACCTTTAAAGAGCTAGGTGGATTTGGATAGCAGATTCAAGTTGCTCAACGTTCAACAGAAGGGAGTCAGCCCCTGATGCCTACTTGATGACACACGATCCACCTACAAATATTCTCGAACTACACGAGAAGATAACGTCGTATTTTATGTCTTACAGTAATCTTTGTTCATCAGCATGTTCAACAATCTTCAGAAGTGTTATGAACAATGTGTGGCAAGTGATTGTACACGCTTTGAACACAGTTTTAAATTGAGTTATTTATGGACGCTCTTTAACTGCTGTGGTCCTTGCGTCCCATTTTATATTGGACGTGAAAGACCGGTAATTTTGCTCAGAGAACTCTTTATCAGGCTTGAGGTTCTTTTAGTGCCGTAAATCTACGACACGAGGCCACCAGCGTTACTTCCCTTCCGAAGGAAGCCATCGCCCTCCGCCAGGTTTGAACCCGCGACCTCGGGAACTAGAGGCTAACATGGTAACCACTACACCATGGAGGATGACTTTGAACACAGTCTGTACCAATGTCATTAAATAACATTTCTGTGTCGTTTGGTCTGCTGCATACAATAGGAGGCAATACCAACATCTGTGTGTCAGTATTCCAAGGTCACGCGTCATTCTGATTTTTCCCTTTCTTTTTCCCCTTCTCTACAACTTACCTTCAGTAGGGCAAGTATTGTGTTCCACCCAAAAACTAGGCGAGTTCTTCTAAATCCAAAGAGAGCATTTTTGGAAAAAAGGTTCGTGTGTATGCGTGTGTTTGTGTGTGCGTGTCAGTTAACAGCTTAACTCAAAAACGAAAAGTTTTATAAATGCCAAATTTGGTACTTAAGTTCAGCATCTTCACACAAAGCTCTTCAACAAAATCACTCCATCCCAAACTACCTTTACATTGGAAATTGTTTCAGGAACGCTGCCTGGGAGCGTACCCCAGTACCCTAGGACAGTGTGGTCCCAGGAGAGGTCACATCGGGGAAGATCTTCATGTCTGTCATAGACAACTGTAAGGGGCCAGTACTACGGAAAGGATGAAACGATATGAAGAATAGATAAGTGGAAATTTTGAAATTCCAACACGTGACAGATAGGGGAAGACCACATAAAATGTCAGGTTGCCCTGTGTATGGGGGCGCGGCCCAAAAGGGAGCCGCAGACGGTACATCCTGAGCCAACTTATGCGATAACTTTGATAATTCATTGTTTAAACACAAGCATTTCGAGTGGCAATGAAAAACAGAAAAATTGGAATTAACGGCGTGGTTCAGTTCTTCCTGTTTTTTTATTCAGTGGAAAACAGTAATGAAAAGGCATGGTAGGATTTTGCCTGCATTGGATGATGAATGATCTTCACGTGTTCAAGTATCGATGATCGTCCGGAGCTCCAAAATCAGATCTTAGACCAAAAATTATCGATACAAACTGTGGTGTTGTCTTGCCTGTCAGAGAGTGAAAGTGCGCGAGCTAGCAGACACAACGGAGATCTCAGCTGAGCGGGTTGTTTCTGTTTTGCATAATGAATTAATTACACAATAAAAGATGTGGGATATGGGTGCGGCACCTGTTCACTCGGGAACAAAAGCGAAATCGCATGCGAACATTCTCCGACATTTAAGAAGAATTCAGTCGATTTTTATGGCGTTTTGTGACTGGATGAAGCTTGGATTGATTACTACAGAGTGAAAAAAATGTATGTTACAAGGCTTGGTGGTAGATAAATGTGCACATGTGATCATATTTTGTTTAGAAACCATATCCAGAAACTCTTTGTTTACGCGCTATAGCCTCCGAAACGGGAAGGAGGATGGGTGGCTATAGATAAACTATAGACTCCAAGATAAGGATTAGACGTCGCATTAGTTAAATGTCGTTTACCATCGGCTGTTACGTGATAAACAGCATAACTACAGTCAACGGTAGTGTTTACGGTATTATTCTGTTTAGTAGTTTCTTACTTTACAGTATTCATTTGTGTGGCTATCGTCAAGTGGGAATGAACAATGGCGGCCTTCTACACAAATTCAGATTTGGGAATATGTGTAGATGCTTATCATCTATGGGAAAGTTCGAAGAAATGCAAGAGACTTGCCGGCTCTATCGACAACGTTACCTATCGGTCTGGATGGCTCATTGGTTAGGTGATGGCTTTCTGATCCCAAGGTTGCGGATTCAAACCGACCCAGACGGATGGTTTTTAAGTGTGCCTAAAAGCTACAGCTCCATGTCAGTAGATTTATTAGCATGCAAAAGAACTCTTGGGGACGAAATTCCAGTATACCGGGGGTGCTGGTATCATCCTGGCAATTGACAGTGCCGTTAAAAAACAAAATATTTTTTATGACAACGTAATCCCAACAAGCGTCACCCAGCCCACACCATTTCTAAGACGATAGGTGTTTAAGCAAACAGGCACCTTACGGCCTAACAAACACCCCGTATATACTAGAGTTTGAACTCTTTCCAAGAGCTGACATCTTATAACCAGACGATGCACAAAATGCATCGCAGTTGCCAGCAACCGTTTTGAGCACCTTCACTAATTCATTAAAATGTTATCTGTTCATTTACGGTATTTCAGTTTTCCTTTTTTACTTATTACTCTGTCTACCAATACATAGGGAATGTATTGCATTGCAGCAAAAAATTCGATACCGAGATTTCACCGGAAATACGTTTTGGATATCCCGGAATAAAAAAACAGGCTCCTGTGTGTGCGTGCGCGAGCGTTTTAAATATGTGGTTTGTTATATTGTCTTATAGTGTACTGTATTAGTAGGACCTAAGGTGTGTTATTTACGAACTTTCATTACAATCAGCTCGGTAACACACACAAAATCAAACTTTTAAAAATTCTACTTTTGGCTTCAAAGTAGCCCACTCTATACGTTATTCATTCAAAATAGAAAGTGATCACAATAAGCTTTAGTAAGTGGCCCGCATTCGTGAGGTTCCGGATTCGATTCCCACTGGCCACGAATTCTGACCATGCTATTCTTCGTGGTTTTCCTTTGGTCGCCTAGGTGAATGCTGGGGGTGCGTATTCTACCACGGTTTCTCCTTTCCCTCATTTCCTGTCTTTTCATCTTCTCTCTTTCATCTTCCAGGCAGTGTCTCCAGGTTCCGTAGTACGTCTAGTGATAGATCGATGGCATGAATCGCTGCGCTTTGGAAAGATTTCTCCCCGCCAACGATAGGCCGGGGACTCTCGCGGGACTCCACGTCTACTGGCCGAGTGCGAGTGTTTCAAACTGGAAATGATAGACTTCCATGCATCTCTATAATCTCGTCTCCCTACGGAATTGCGATCTCCTGCGGCTACTTTACTTAACCCTGCCTCCCGGGGGCGCAGCTACAATAGACCTAGTTGGTCGCAGTGCCGGGGTGTCCCTCTCCGGTAGATACCTCATGCCGATTAATAAACAACAGAGGGTAGATAAAGTGCGTTTTCGTCTATCGCTTAACGTCAATCAGTTATACAACATTATAGAAAGTTCCTTACGAATGAAGAGGATTCGCAGGCTGTGCCCAAAAAATTTAAGATATACATTTAATTTCTCTTTAATGGTATTTTAGTTAAAATCGTTAAAGAGCCATTTTTAAGAAACTCGAAAATTTCGAAAAATTTCCATGTAAAGAGTAATTTGCAGGATTTTCTTGAAAATACTGAACTTAAGTACCAAGTTTGGTGTTTATCCAGCTTTTCGTTTTTGAGTCATACTGTTCATAGACTCTCAAGCAGACAGACATACTCATATGCACGGACGTTTTTTCTAAAAATGCTTTTTTATCCAGGGGGCTTCAAAACACGTATTTCCGGTGAAATCTCGATATCAAAATTTTGGGTGGAACGCAATACCTTCTCTACCACAAACATAGTGGTAAAAACATAGTTAAACACATATAAAAGTTGAATTGGAATAAAACTACGGGTAGTAATGGAGAGTTTGCCAAAAATATAACATTTTAGGATTATTTCCTAAGAAATGCATAATGAATGTTACGAAAGCTGTCATATTGTTTCCATGATGAAATGAAAGTGTCTGAATTTTAATTCCATATTCATGTTTACATTGTATTGCTTTTGATAGCGGCTCTCGTGTTTCATGAGAATTCACTTTAAAATTATTTCCGTTAAATTCCCTGTATTTATTGCGAGAACATGAAATGCTTTTAAACAAGAAGAAATTTCACTTCCGATGTCCATTCTTTCGTGAAATTCAGTAGTCTTTTAAAGTGAGTGTGCTAACTGCATCATCTATACTTGGGTTTACTGCTTAACAGTACACGGCGAAGTAACGAAGCGCAGTTTATTTCATTGTATCTCTAACTATATGCTTATTCAAATGTAAAGTAGTAGAGTCAAAAATGTTATATGGAATAGAAATATGGGGGGGGGTGGCAAAGGGATGGATTAAGATTGATATAGTCCATAGAATGTTTTAAAGAAGTTTTGGGTTTACCCAAGAGTTCACCAAGGGGCGTGGTACTGGCAGAGCTAGGAAGGGTAGGGAGAAAAGGTATAATAGTGGAAAGAATTCTGAAGTATTGGTATAGATGTTTAAATTTAAAAGATAATAATATATTAAAAGAATGTATACAGTTTCAAAAAGCTGTCCTAGGAGAAGAGTGTTGGTTAGGGGAGATGGGAAATGTGCTAAAAGAAATTGCCATGAGGAATATTTTCCTATTAGATAAATATAATAACTGTGGGTTTTGGAAAGAAGTGAAATTGAGGGTAGAAGACGTCGAGAAACAAGAGATATGGGCTAGTTTTGAGGATAAAAGGTCATTAATCTTGTATAAATCAGTTAAAAGAAATTGAGGAAGGGAGAAGTATGTAGATATATGCAATCAATTTGGCAGAATAGGTCTTGCGTGGATGCGCACAGGAGTAATATTTTTAAAAAGGAATGGATATAATTGTTCGGGGAGATGTATTATGTGTGATGAATCGGGTAGTACTTTTCATTGGCTAATAGAATGGATAAGGTTAAAAGGTGGAGAGAGGTTATATGGAATAAAAAATGGGATAAGCTAAACAAAGAAGCAGTAGCATTAAGAATGTTGGGAAGCACAAAAGCAGAAACAATTAAAATGATGGGGACATTGTTAGGCAACACAAGGGATAAGTGGATAAGGAGCTTAAGAAAGGTACAGGAGAATGGGCACAGTTTGGAAAATGGAGAGATGGTATAGTAGCTTTATCCCATATATACAGCTTAGGGGCTAAATATGGGGAGCTAGAAAACTGGTGCACTAGACATAAGTTTTAGATGTAAGTTTTATTTGTATTATTGTAATAATGATGAAATAAATATTACATTACATTGTATTATGAAAAGTAAAACTATATTAGGTAAATTAAATGAATACTTTAATTAGCAATTTGGGAGCTAAAACAAAGACAATATACACTGTGAGTTAATAACAATTTAGATTTTAAATACGAATCATTAAACGTAAAAATAAAACAACAATAATAAAATACTTGTCTTATTTCGAATATTTAGGTTCAAGCACATCAGTAACGAAAAGAAGACTGCCTCTGTGGTCGAGTGGTTAGCATTCTACAGGTCCCGGGTTTAATTACTGGCTGGTATGGGGGGATTTTTCTTTAGTTGGAATCTTTCCTATCCTAGGGGCACGTATGTGCGAGTGGCCGTGAGTGTTTAATGATAACAAACCAGCGTTAAGTAACCTACAGTTGACGAATTGTTTCTCCAGTCAAAATCCCCGATATGACCATAGAAGCTAAAGAGTCGCAATAAATTAAACAATAAAGAAAAGCTTACAATAAATCATACAAATAATAACGAAAAAACCTGATGAGTTCCACTCATATGACGTTCTCTACTCTTGTACAAACTATTTTACAAATGCTTATTCTCCATATGCTTCATGTTAATCGAGTTGTTAATCTTATTGCTAATTTTCTTGTAGATGCAAGGGGAATTGGTAGGCTTTAAGCGATAGTCAAATATTTTAAGAACTGTTTGCTATGTGGAGTATTCCATTCTCTTTGCATGTCCAGGACATAAAAAAAACGTTTAATGAATTCCCATTTGAGAAAAAGTATAAGTATTGGAAAATTCAAACAAATAACAAGGAATATCTCGGAAATGGTTCGCTTGACCAAAAAAAAAAAAAAAGAAGTGATCGCGTTAAAATACACAATTTATATCATAAACTTTTTTTTGAGTGAACCATTTTCGAGATATTGCTTGTTATTCCCTTAAATTTTCCAATACTTATACTTTTTCTCAAATTCGTTATTCATTTTTATGTCCTGGACATGCAAAGAGAATGGAATGCTTCACATAGCAACCAGCGCTTAAAACATTTGACTATCGCTTAAAGGTTACCAATTCCCCTTGCATCTACAAGAAAATTAGCAATAAGATTAACATCTCGATTAACATGAAGCATATGGAGAATAAGCGTTTGTAAAAATAGTTTGTACAAGAGTAGAGAAAGTCATGTGAGTGTAACAGATCAGAGCTTTTAAAAGTCTGGCTACCGCTTTGGGTTACTATATGCTACTTATACCTAAAACTAAATGTGTAATGAAAGTTTATCTAGATTATCAAGGACTATATAGAAGAATAAGCTTTTGCAAGATTAGTTTGCAGAAGGGCGAGTCAAGAAATTCTTGTGAATCAATACTTCAGATTGTTTTTACACAAGGGATTTAATGAAAGGCGTTGGCAGACGTGCGGTTTTTTGTGAAACAGAACGGTATTTTTCTCATTTATTCTATGTATATGTACCGTACGGTAAATTTTCCTTGTTTGTGCTGTTTCGTTAATAATGCCTGTTTTCCTTGAGGGTAATAGGCGCCGCAGGACGAACGCCATCCTGTCATCATGCTAAAGAAAACTAATTGGCAATACTGGTTATCAACTTCTCAAATGCAAATTGTGCGGGTTCTTAAGTGGATATCGTGATCCCAGACCTCAACTTTAACTAAAATTAAATTGACACGAGTTTTGCTGTGGTTCGATCTCTGCTTTGGATTCTGCTATTATCTAGGAGTACAGTGGACTTAATACAAATCTGATGTGTTACGTTCACATGCTTTTCTCTACGCTGTATCGTTTATTAATGGATATATAAACTTATCTTATAACGGATTTTTGTATCTACTATGCTACAATTCAAATAAACCTTTGCAGAAATAGCTACATTACACATTTCGTTATAGATACAAAGAGAAAAGAGATAGTCAAATGTTTAAGAACTGGACGCTTTATGCTGGCCTTAAAATTCCATACTGTTTCCATGCAATCGCGAGAAACAACTGAACGTCAACAGGACTTTAAAGAATGACAAGAGTATTGAACAATTCGAACCATTAATAACGAATATCTTGAAAATAGGGTACGCCACAAAAAATTATTTGAAATAAATTCTGCGTTTTAAAGAGATCTACATTTTTTGTGTAGTGCCTTTCTGTCTATCGCTTAACGTTTGCCAGTTAAACAAAATTATACAAAATTCCTTTTGAATGAAGAGGACTTCACAGGCTATTCCCGAAAAATTTAAGATATACATTTAATTTATCATGTAAACACCTTTAATATATGGTATTTTATTCAAAATCGTTAGAGCCATATTTGAGAGAATCGAAAATTTCGAAAAATGTTTGTTGTAAAGGAAGGGTAGTTTGGTGTGGGGGATTTTCTTGAAACACTTCGTGTCGCAAGTTTGGATTATACTGAGCTTAAACACCAAGTTTGGTATTCGATTTTTCGTTTTTGTGTTATGCTGTTATTACACACACACTTACAAACCTTTTTCTAAAAATGCTTCTTCTCTTGGAGACAGGGGACCTCAAAATATACATTTCCGGTGTAATCTCAGTATCGAATTTTTGGGTGGAATGCAATACCTACCTCCTCTACCTATAATGTACGTGGTAGAGAAAGTTAAAATGAGTTGACTTATTTCAATTACCATAAATCATGTAGAGAATTTTATGACAATATTGTTTGCGATACTGCTTTGTTGAATACAGATTACAAACATGAAAATTAATCCCTCCATATGTACAAATGTAAGTGTAATTGGCATATAAAGATTATCTAATGCACGTTTTCTGCAACTAATAGACTTTATTTTGGTTTCAAATCAAAAAATCTGATGTTTTACACTCACATGACTTTCTCTACTCTTGTACAAACTATTTTTACAAACTCTTATTCTCCATCCATTTCATATTAATCGAGATAAACATTTGCAGAAACGATCTTTTGACATGCAAAGAGAATTACATTTTACACATAGCGACCAGTTCTAAAAATATTTGACTATCGCTTAAGGCGTACTATGTTCCCCAATACAGTAGCCTTTAAGCATAGACATGTCTCTTAATAGCTGGTTGCTATGTGCAGCACCATTCTCTTTGCCACAGATTAATACTCTTTGAATATCCAAGACAAAAAAATGAATAACGAATTCCCATTTGAGAAAAAGTATAAGTATTGGAAAATTTAAGGGAATAACAAGCAATATCTCGAAAATGGTTCACTCAACAAAAAAATGTATAGGACATAAATTGTGTATTTTAACGTGATCTACATTTTTTGTGTAGTATAATTTTGTCTATCTCTTATGGTTTACCACTTATGCAAAAGTCATTCACAATGAAGAATACTTTTGGAGACATTCCCAGGAAATTTGAGATATACATTTTATTTGTCATAAAAATATCTTAAACATATGATATTTTAATCAAAATCGTTAGAGCCATTTTTGAGAAAATTAAAATTTTCGAAAAATGTTCCATGTAATGGGTAATCTGAGGTGGGGGATTTTCTTGAAAACCTTTGTGTCGCATCTCTGGAAGATACTGAACCTAAATACCAAGTTTGGTGTTTATCCGACTGTTCGTTTCTGAGTTATGCTGTTCACAGACAGACACACACACGGACATGTTTCCAAAAATGCTTTTTTTGGATTCAGGAGGTCTCAAAACATGTATTTCCGGTGAAATCTCGGTATCGAATTTTTGAGTGGAATGCAATACTTCCCCTACTTACTAGAAAGTAAAAATATAATCCAACATGGGACTTCACCACCATCTTCACCTACTATAGTCTTTACAGCACTCTTTACTTTAACAATAAATAAGTTCTTTATTACTTTCTCTGCCACTTACGTATAGTAGGTAGAGGAAGTATTATATTCCATTCAAAACTTCGATGTTGAGATTTCACCGACAATAACTGCATGTTTTTCAGGCCCCTGAACCCAAAAATGCTTTTATAGAAAAATGCTCGTGTGTGTCTATGTTAACAGCATAACTCTTAAACTAAATGTCATGAATACCAAACTTTGTATTTAAGTTCAATGCTTTCCAAAGATACGACACAATGATTTACAAGAGAATATCACCATCACAGACTACCCTTTCTTTCTTGTTTTCCCTGTTTATGATTACCTGTTTCCACTGTTTTACTTTTTACGCTGTTACACATATACAAACACTCATGCCTGGCGGGACTCGAATCCGCGACCCTCAGCTTGGCGGAGCGCCGAAGCTATGCGCTCCAGCGACCACGGCTACGAGGGCCGGTACCTTTACATAGAAAACCTCTTGATATTTTTTATTTTCTCATAAATGGCTCTCAACTATTTTGAATAAAATGACATGCATTTAAGATACATGAAAAACAAAGTCTATGTCTTGAGAGTTTATGGAATAACTTGTGAAGTCCTGTTCATTCGGAAAGACTCTTGCATAACTGATAAAGCGTAAGAGATAAATAAAATCTTGCTACACAAAAAATATGCCATTAAGGGGACAAGGTACTCTGAAATAGTCAAAAATCGCATTTTTAGGCACTAATAAAATCTCTATTATTTCCAGTTTCAGAAAATATATACTTTTGGGGGATAAGAGTTTTCTAAGACATTTAAATACAATTTAAATGTTAGTCTGCATTCCTTTAAAGCTCTCATGCAACGCCCCTTTTTAGAACATTTTTGTATCCTTTAACAACGAACGACTATATCATGCCCAGCGAGCAGTTCAGCAATCAAAGAGGCCAGGACCAAGAGAAGGCAATCAGAAAAGCTGAAGCAATCCAGGAATGAAGGTGCAGATGATCATGACCCTGAAGGGAGTCAGAATTTTAATGTCCAAACTTTAAATTCAGTTTTCTCAAAACAACATTTTCGAATACTTATGTACATTTTCCTCAGAAAGTATGAGGGATAGAGAGCTGATATTTTCCGTACCTGTATACAACGCATAGTTAAACTTTCTGAACCACAATCATAATTTTATAATGTATCCACATTTTTACATTTTAGATTTTGCAATTAATTTTTTTTTCAATTTCTAGTGAACTGATCTACATAACTAAATAATTAAGGTTCAGAAGACAGCTGATTATACTAAGATAAGCATGCAAAAGTGTGATTCTGTATTACAAATAGTATCAGAGAAAAAGGTACATGAATTCACATGTTTTAAGAGTAAATTTTATTATTTTTCTGTTGAATGAACTAATTTTACGGACTCAACTACATAAGCTATCAATGCAAACAACCGCTTCAAATAATTGTCACGATTTATAGAATAATTCATAAAAAATTCAGGAAAAACCATTGAGAACTTTAAGAGCAGTGGACACATTTAAGGTGTAATTTCCGTGTGCTCAGACTACTTTGTCCCCTTAAATTACACAATTTGTCAATCTTTATTGGGGGGGGGGATTAACCATTTCAGAGATACTTTTGTTATTGGTTTGAATTTTCAAATACTTATATTCTTTCTCAAATGGAAAATTTGTTTTCTCGTCATGGAATTTCAACGCTGTCACATTGAGGTTTAAAAATCTAATTAACGCTTTACTTTTTGTATCGCAGAACGAAACGTGTAAATGTGAATTGAAATTTTACCTGGATTAACAAGAGGCAGCTACAATAATAAGCTTATGTAAGAATAGTTTTAGAAGAGTGAGTAGAGAAAGTCATGTGAATGTAACACATCACAATGTTTTTAAAGTGCTGTCACTATTCAGCTGTTTCACGCGATGTCATGGAAAGAGTATGGAATTTTAAGGCTAGCATATAGCGTCCTTCTTTGTATAGAACGATTAAGTTACATAAAAGTAAATTCTGGTGGGTAGAGAGAGTCATGTGAATGTAATAAATAAGATTCTTCAGTTACTAATAGATTACCAAAGAAAACAAATGAACACCATCACAGTTGGACCTCACAGAAACAAATGAAACACTAGAGACGTACCTTGCAGTTGAAGTTGGTGGCAGGTGGGTGGGAGGTTTTGCGTAAGGAAAACTACATTAAATAGTGCGGCGTCAGGCACCACGTTCTGGTTTTATACCTCGCGGAGAAAGTGCAACGGTAACGCTGGTTGGTCAGTTCGGTGTACCCACATCACTTGACGTTGCAGCTGACGCTACAAAGGTCAGGGCTGACTGCGGTGGTCCTTACAGATGCTTCATTTACGCAACGTGGTGATGCAAGCGGCTACAGAGCGTTACGTATTATTATTATTATTATTATTATTATTATTATTATTATTATTATTATTAATTATTATTATAATAAAATGCCGTTCATGAGCGGAGTAGAGCAATAAACCTGTTTATCTGCGTTATAATTTCTAGTCATTCCTCATGAAAGTGAAAAAATTTTTATGATGAATTACATTCACACGAATTTCTCTACCCACTATCTATATGTTTGTATATAGCCTCTACAAACTATTCTTAAGAAAGCTTATTACTTTCTCTACTACGTATATAAGTAGGGGAAGTATTGTATTCCAACCAAAAATTCGATACCGAGATTTCACCGGAAATACATGTTTTGAGACCCCCATAATCCAAAAAAGCATTTTTGGAAATATGTCCGTGTGCGTGTGTGTGTGTGTCTGTGAACAGCATAACTCAAAAAAACGAACAGTCGGATAAACACCAAACTTGGTATTTAGGTTCAGTATCTTCCAGAGATGCAACACGAAGGTTTTCAAGAAAATCCCCCCACCCCAGACTACCCTTTACATGGAACATTTTCCAAAAATTTTAATTTTCTCAAAAATGGCTCTAACGATTTTGATTAAAATATCATATGTTTAAGATATTTTCATGACAAATAAAATGTATATCTCGAATTTTCTGGGAATGTCTCCAAAAGTATTCTTCATTGTGAACGACTTTTGCATAACTGGTAAACCCTAAGAGATAGACAAAATTTTACTACAAAAAATGTAGATCGCGTTAAAATACACAATTTATGTCATATGCATTTGTTTTGTTGAGTGAACCATTTTCGAGATATTGCTTGTTATTCCCTTAAATTTTTCAATACTTATTTTCTCAAATGGGAATTCGTTATTCACTTTTTTGTCTTGTATATGCAAAGAGTATTAATCTGTGACAAAGAGAATGGTGCTGCACCTAGCAACCAGCTATTAAGAGATATGTATGTGCTTAAAGGCTACTGTATTTCTATATTGCCCTTGTAAGTATATATTCCCCTTACATCTACAAGAAAATTAGCAATAAGATAGAGTCTGCAAATGTTTATCTCGATTAACATGAAGTAGATGGAGAATAAGCGTTTGTAAAAATAGTTTGTACAAGAGTAGAGAAACTCATGTGAGTGTAACACATCAGAATTTTTTCTATCTACTTCATATTAATCGAGATAAATCTTTGCAGAAATAATTACATTACAATTTAATTGTAGATGCAAGAAGGATAGGGGAAACGGATTCGATAGTCAGATGTTTAAAAAGCAGGAACTATACGCTGGCCTTAAATTCCATAATCTCTCCCTGACATCACGAGAAACATCTGAATATTGACAGCGCTTTAAACAAATAAAAAAAGTATTGAACAATCCAAACCATTACTAACGGATAGCTCAGAAATTGCTTGCGCCACAAAAAAATTCTGATGTGTTACACTCACATGACTTTCTCTACTCTTGTACAAACTATTTTTACAAACGCTTATTCTCCATCTACTTCATGTTAATCGAGATAAACATTTGCAGGGTCTATCTTATTGCTAATTTTCTTGTAGATGTAAGGGGAATATATATTTACAAGGGCAATATAGAAATACAGTAGCCTTTAAGCACATACATATCTCTTAATAGCTGGTTGCTAGGTGCAGCACCATTCCCTTTCCCACAGATTAATACTCTTTGCATATCCAAGACAAAAAAAATGAATAACGAATTCCCATTTGAGAAAATAAGTATTGAAAAATTTAAGGGAATAACAAGCAATATCTCGAAAATGGTTCACTCAACAAAAAAATACATATGATATAAATTGTGTATTTGAATGCGATCTACATTGTTTGTGTAGTAAACTTTTGTCTATCTCTTATGGTTTACCAGTTATGCAAAAGTCGTTCACAATGAAGAATACTTTTGGAGACATTCCCAGAAAATTCAAGATATACATTTTAATTGTCATAAAAATATCTTAAACATATGATATTTTAATCAAAATCGTTAGATCCATTTTTGAGAAAATTAAAATTTTCGAAAAATGTTCCATGTAAAGGGTAGTCTGGGGTGGGGGATTTTCTTGAATACCTTCGTGTCGCATCTCTGGAAGATACTGAACCTAAATACCAAGTTTAGTGTTTATCCGACTGTTCGTTTTTGAGTTATGCTGTTCACAAACACACACACACACAGACACACACACACACACAGACACACACACGGACATGTTTCCAAAAATGCTTTTTTTGGATTCAGGAGGTCTCAAAACATGTATTTCCGGTGAAATCTCGGTATCGAATTTTTGGGTGGAATGCAATACTTCCCCTACTTACTATACGTAGTAGAGAAAGTAAATATATATATATATATATATATATATATAAACAAGTCATGTGAATTTAGCACAAGAATGTATATATACTACCCTCTATCGCTTATTAATGGGTATAGGAATTATTCTTATGAAAGTTTATTTTCCTATCTGCTTTATTTTAATCGAGATAAAACTTTCCGAAAATAGCTGAATTACATATTTCGTACTCGCCAATTTTTTTCGAGTCATCATTTGAAGCCCATGCTTATGTGAATACAATTTTACCCCCTCTTTTTCTCAACGTGAACTGCGGCGAGTGATGGATAGTTTCCTAAAGAGGCGCCAAAAATGTATGGACAACGACGGTAGCCAGTTTCAGCATCTCCTTTCATAAAGTTGTTAAGTAAAGCCTTTAAAAGTGGCTTTAAAAATGTTGTATGGTTTCATCCGCGCCTTTCTATGATAGCGGCAGACGGCAGCGAGCGCCGAGGACGCGGACAGGATAAACACCGCGTAGGCGGTTCGTAGTTTTTTGGCTCACCCTGTATTACACATTTGGCTGTTTATGTATCAAGTCCGTAAAGCTTTTACTTACGTGGTACATGCAATAGTGTTTAGTAAAAATATCTCTAATTTAAATAAAATAAATAAATGTACCTAATATAAGTATTGTGTAAATATAAGAGACACAGTCATTTGCTGACATATTCTCACAGCCGCCATAATCCTACACTATGAACCAAACCAACGCCCCCTAGGAAGCATTTATCGTATCAATATGAAATGCGAATGCAGCTGGCAGTGCTTATTCGAGCTTTGGTTTCTGAACAACAAGCTTGTGACTGAAAATACAGGTGAAAATTCCAACGAAATTTCAATCCGAGCTGCCAGCAAAATCTCAGCGGCAGTATGAGAAGGAATATATTGCATTTAAAGACTGATGCAAGATAAGCAGTGTTTCTCTTGTGAACAAACATGTGATATTTATATGAAAAATCAAAGTCACTGAAAGCTTCCTTGCTACGGTTCAAATATTCAATGCTTAAAATTACTTTGTATTTAAAAGAAAACATTGATATAAGAATATTTGTAAAGTAATCGCTTCTTGTGCAGGATTTCTGATAAAGAATAAAACGATGTTAACTTATATATTTGTTTTTAAATGATTAATTGTTTTGTGAAAAATGATGGTAAAGTCTATGATTAACATAAAAATAATGTTGGCTCATATTTTTTGTTTTATGATCAATAGTTTATTTAAAACCCTGTTAAAGTTATTATAACTGGTCATTGCCATCGGGATTTTGTTTATTACACCGCTAAAGGCCGCCAAAGTACTATTTTTCGGCGTGTTAGCAGTCCGACAAGCGTGTACTTTTTTCATTAAAATAAGCCTTATTTAAACATAAATAGTTGGTAAAAATGTAAACATTTTGTGTCATTATTTTAATCCAAATCAACCTAGCAATTTTTGAGAAAGTAAAAAATTGCGAAATATTTTTCTTGTAAAGGAAGCTTGGACTGGTAGGATTTTCTAGAAAATGTTTATGTCACATCCTTGGAAGATCATAAATGCCAGGTTTGGTATTTATCCGACACGTCATTTTTGAGTTATGCTGTTCACAGACACACAGAACCTACACAAACATGTGTGAGCGAGCGCATTCCAAAGAATTGATTAGTTTGTATCCCATTGTTCTATCTCTTTTCATTCAGGAGATATAAGCGATTAATCAGTAGGGTAGAAATGACAGAGCTGGCGCACTTAATATGCATGGAATGCAATTAATATCCTAATTA
Source organism: Deroplatys truncata (assembly GCA_030765065.1). Taxonomy (NCBI): domain Eukaryota; kingdom Metazoa; phylum Arthropoda; class Insecta; order Mantodea; family Mantidae; genus Deroplatys; species Deroplatys truncata. The sequence goes on along the minus strand of JAUKNL010000023.1, from coordinate 91,693 downwards.
GCCCCGCCCCCTCCCACTAATTAGCCCCACCCCCATCATTTCTACCCTACTGATTAATCGCTTATATCTCCTGAATGAAAAGAGATAGAACAATGGGATAAAAACTAATCAATTCTTTGGAATGCGCCGCGTCCTTGAGATATTAATCCGAGTTGTCCGGGATGCCTGGGTTCGAATCCTACGAGTAATTACAAATTCAACTTCTAATAACTCAGAGACTAATTAAGATAAAGACGCCAAATAAATTTTATTACATTTATATCATTAGGTAGTTTCTTCTGAATGTAATTTGGATACCTGGTGTCCTGGGTTCGATCCTTAATTTTTAAATCTTCATTATCTCGGAAACTAAGAGAGGTAGAGGGATGGAGCAAAGCATGTTTGATAGCTGTTATAATGTGTAATTAATACTGTATATAATTTTTAATCAGTTGTCCCTAGTTCGAATCCCGATTTTTAAATGATTTCCTTAATTTTTCTCTATATACTAGAATATATCACTTAGATTGATTGCGTAACTGCATACAACTCTTTTTAACATATAAAACTAATTTTATAAATAATTTTGTTTCTGGTGTTCTGGGTTCGAATACCGATAAAATGTAATTTACTTATAAATGTAATAACTCCTAAACTACTTAAGATAAAGACGTCAAATAAACTTTATTACATTTATATTAATAGCTAGTTTCTCGTGGATGTATAATTAGATACCTGATGTCCTGGGTGCGATCCTTAATTTTAAATCTTCATTATCTCGGAAACTAAGAGCGGTAGGGGGATGAACCAAAGCATGATTGATAGCTCTTATAATAGGTAATTAATGCTGTATATAATTGTCAATCAGTTGTGCTTGGTTCGATTCCCCATCTTTTAATGAGTTCCTTAATTTTCCTCTGTACACTAGAATATATCACTTAGATCGCTGATGTAACTGCATGCAGCTTTGTTTAACATGTCAAGCTAATATTATGAATTATTTTGTTCCTGGTGTTCTGGGTTCGAATACCGATTTAATGAAATTTACTTATAAATTTAATAACTCGTAATCTAACTTAAATAGACACGTCAAGTAACCCGTAAACAGAGTACCTAGTCCCTAAATATCGTCATCATTATAAAAAGTACTTTAAAGTACTTAGATCGAATCCCTAAGGGGTGATTTCATATATCTTCAAGCCTATGAATCCTATCAGGTTCGAGTAAAGATTAAATGCTTGATGCTGATGCGGGGGAGCTAAATTACTAAAATACATTTATTAAACGTATTAGCGGGTTCGATTCTAGAAGCTTAGAATCTCTGTAACTCTGGAAAAATTGCTTTTCTCGTGATTGTAGTGAAATGTAGTGGTCTTTCTGTGGGAAGATGGAAAGGAAGAATTGAAAAGGGAATGAAAACGTGAAATAATGTAGTATATACATACATTTAACTAAACAAGGGAGAAAATCTTCTACGTTACCTTTTAAGCCTTTACTTTCAAGTATTGTGATAATAGAGATTGTGCTAGCTTTGGTATAATGGGTGGTGGTAGCGGCGGTGGTGGTGGTGGTGGTGGTTGTGGTAGGCTTTGAATGGAACATTTGACTGAATGAGCGTGTGGGAATACTTCTCTTGTTGGTGTGACAGCACATACAGGTAGTTACGAGACGAGTTCAAACGTGTTTGATACTGCCAGACATCCTGTCTCTGGGTGTGACGTCATAGACATCGAGCATCCTATAGAACTTAACGATCTACCTTTCCTGCCTGAGTGTACGAAACCATTGAAATCATATACAAAGAAACTGATACCTCGTCTTGGACCTCGAAAGAAGTATGTAGTGCATTACATGGCTTTGAAGCAAGCTCTTAATCATGGGTTACGACTAAAAAAATCCATCGTGTGCTGCAATTCCAACAGTCACAGTGGTTAAAACCTTATGTGGAAGTTAACAACAGGCTACGACAACAAGCTGCAAATGATTTCGAGAAGGACCTCTACAAGCTCTTTAACAACGTCATGTTTGGAAAAACTATGGAGAATCCACCTGATCGTATGGATATACGACTGGTGATAAATTAGAAGACTCTAGAGAAGCTGATCGTCAAGCCTACGTTTATCGATCGAACAATAAATGCCGTCAATCTAGCTGCTGTGCATATGGCCTCTCGTCAGATCGTGTTCAACAAGCCTATATACATCGGTATGAGTGTGTTGGATATCTCCAAGACATTAATGTATAACTATCATTACGGCGTGTTGTTGCCTTATTATGGAGCTGAAAACCTGAAGCTTATGTATATGGACACTGATTCGTTCATTCATCGTGTGATGACTGAAGATGTGTACCAGGACAAGTTACGTTTACTTGAGCATCTGGATACAGCTGATTACCCTGCCAACCATATATGCTACTCTACTCAGAACAAGAAGGTATTGGGAAAATTTAAAGATGAGGCTAATAGCAAAATCATCCTGCGCTTTGTTGGACTACGAGCTAAGATGTATGCCTTAGATATCCACGGCTCAATGATAAAAAAGATTAAGGGTATAAACGTAGTGCTATTAAGCAGTACTTTACATTTGAGAGTTATGCTGATTGTCTTAAAACCTGTGAAATCCTCAGAACGCCTATGAATCTAATCTTATCAAGAAAGCACGCTGCTACTACTGTGCAAGTGAATAAAACTACATTGAATCCCTTTGATGATCTCCGCGAGTCTACAATGTTAAAAAATTAAAGTTTACTCATGTGCTGTGTATTCACATAGCAGACAAATGGTGAAGAAAGGAGAAGATGGAAGGGGAGGCGGTAACCATTGTCATTAGGAGCAAATACTAGTGTTAGTCTCAGGCCTATATAAAGGGAAGAGACGTCTACCCTTACAATCCTTGTTTAATGAAGCATTGATTTAACTGATAAAGCTGCTACATTTGAACAAAAAATGGATTAGCTGCTGCTGCTACAGCTGTAATGTAACCGGTTGTTGTCGCTGCTATTATTGTATCAGATGTTGCTACAGCTGTAGGATCTGTTACATCTATTGTTGTACAGCTGCTGTATCTGCTACGATAGTAATTGTATTTGCTTTTGCTACAGCTATTGAGCTGATTGTGTCTAATGCTGCTACAGCTGCAGGATCTATTGCTGCTATCGTTGTAGCTGCTGTTGCTATAGATGCTGTATCTGCTACTACATCTGTCGTATTTACTGTTGATGTTGTTGTGATGACTGCTGTTGCTGTGGTAGGGGAATCTACAGCTGGAATATCATTGCTGTGATGCTTGCTATTGCTAACACTGCTAAAACTCTAGCTGCTGCTGCAGTTGTTATGCAATGCGACGGCTACTGCTATTGTTATAGCAGATGCTGCTACAGCTGTGGGGTCTGTTACAGCTATTGTTGTACAGTCTCTGTATCTGCTACGATAGCTGCTGTATTTGCTTCTGCTATAGGTATTGTGCTGACTATGTCTAATGCTGTTACAGCTAGCTGATCTGATGCTGTTATTGCTGTAGTTGATGTTACAGTGTTGTATCTACTACTTCAGCTCTCGTATTTGATGTTACAGCTGGAGTGATGACTGCTGTTGCTGTGGTGGGTGAAGCTACAGCTGGAATATCTTTACTGTGATGCTTGCTATTGCTAAGAGTGCTAAATCTTTCCTGCTGCTGGATTAGCTGCTGCTCCTACAGCTGTTATGTAACTGGTGTTTGTCGCTGCTGTTATTGTAGCAGATGTTGCTACAGCTGTAAGATCTGTTACATCTATTGTCGTACAGCTGCTGTATCTGCTACGGTAGCTATTGTATTTGCTTCTGTTACAGCTATTGTCCAGGCTGCGGGTGATGTTTCTGTAGCTGCAGGATCTATTGCTGCTATCATTGTAGCTGCCGTACATATGGCCTCTCGTCAGATTGTATTCAACAAGTCTATATACATTGGTATGAGTGTGTTGGACATCTCCAAGACATTAATGTATCACTATCATTACGACGTGTTGTTGCCTTATTATGGAGCTGAAAACCTGAAGCTTATGTATATGGACACTGATTCATTCATTCATCGTGTAACAACTGAAGATGTGTACCAGGACAAGCTACGTTTTCTTGAGCATCTCGATACAGCTGATTACCCTGCCAACCATATATGTTACTCTACTCAGAACAAGAAGGTATTGGGAAAATTTAAAGATGAGGCTAATAGCAAAATCATCCTACGCTTTGTTGGACTACGTCCTAAGATGTATGTCTTAGATATTCAAGGGTCAATGATAAAAAAGATCAAAGGTATAAAACGTAGCGCTATTAAGCAGTACATTTCGTTTGACAGCTACACAGACTGTCTTAAAACCTGTGAAATCATCAGAACGCCCATGAATCTAATCCTATCACGAAAGCATGCTCTTGCTACAGTGCAAGTGAATAAAATTACATTGAATCCCTTTGATGATAAAAGAATTATTGCTGAGGATGGAATAACTACCTATGAGTATGCACATTACGCCATTACAAACAGTGCTTAAAAGAATGTAAGTTAAAGATAAAGATTTTCTCGTGAGTCTACAATCTTAAAAAAGAAGGTTATCTGTGTGCTGTATATGCAGATAGCTGACGCCTGATGAAGAAAGAAGAAGATGGAAGGGAAGGTGGTAACCCTGCCATTAGGAGCAATCCTAGTGCTAGTCTCAAGCCTAGATAAAAGGGGAGAGACATCTACAACGAACTAAAATAAAGGTATGTTGACGCAAAGCTTTTCAATTTGTGAACCAATATGCAGTTTATCCCTCTCCGCATCGTACAATAACTGTTTAACATATAATAAGTTTGTAAGATTTAGAAAAAAATATATAAATTGTTGTAACGTTGGATGAGAAATGTTTTATAATTTAATTACTCTCTATATTACCATGAGTACCTGTGATACTAGTTGAATTGCCCGTTAAAATGACTTAAACACCTGTGATACTAGCCGAATCATGTGAAATTACATTAAATAGCTCTGATACGAATTCCTGTTCTAAATTAGCACGATCACCTGTGATACTATCTGGTTTGCCCCAAATATTAATGATACTGGATGAATTACCTGTTAAAATGACTCAAATACCATTGATACAACCTGAATCACCTGCATTTACCTTAAATAGCTGTGATACAAATCTCTGATCGAAATTATCACGAGTATCTGTGAAACTATGCTGATTACCCAAATACTTACGATATTACCTTAACCTGTCTGTAAAATACGAAACTACGTTATAACCGACCCTGGAACCCACCCTCCTGTAATGCTAGCTTAACTACTCTAAACACCTATGACACTTGAATTATGCTAAATACCTACGATACTAGCTGAGTTACCTGTGAAATACGAAACTATGCTATACCTAACCCCTGGAATCTATCCTCCTGTGATACTAGCTTAATTACTCTAAACACCTATGACACTTGCATTATGCTAAATACCTACGATACTAGCTGAGTTACCTGTGAAATACGAAGCTATGCTATACCCAACCCCTGGAATCTATCCTCCTGTGATACTAGATGAATTAGCCTAAATACCTACGATACTAACTGAATTACCTGTGAAATCATACACTGCTATGATGCAGTCCGCCTCTTGTAATACCAGCTGAATTAGCTTAAATGCCCTCCGATACTGGCTGAATTGCCTGTGAAAAATATGCATCTATGATACGTTCTGCCCCTGGAAACTAGCCTCTTGTGATACTAGCTGAGTGACTCTAAACACCTATGTTACTTGCATTATCCTAAATACCTACGATACTCTCTGAATTACCTGTAACATCATACGGAACTATGCTATATCCGCTTCCCAGGATCTGTCATACCCTGTCATACTAACTGAATTACTTACCTGCTAGTGTGAGTGGGTTAGCTTTTCCCTTTGCTGGTCACATTTTTCCCTTTGCTGGTCACGTTTTTCCCTTTGCTGATCACCTTTCTTTCCCTTTGCTGGTCACCTTTTTTCCCTTTGCTGGTCACCTTTTCCCTTTGCTGGTCGCATTTTTCCCTTTGCTGGTCACCTTTTTCCCTTTGCTGGTAACGTTTTTCCCGTTGCTGGTAACGTTTTTCCCGTTGCTGGTCACGTTTTTTCCCATTGCTGGTCACCTTTTTTCCCTTTGCTGGTCACATTTTTCCCTTTGCTGCTCGCCTATTTCCCTTTGCTGGTCACGTTTTTCCCTTTGCTGGTCACGTTTTTCCCTTTGCTGGTCACGTTTTTCCCTTTGCTGGTCACCTTTTTCCCTTTGCTGGTCACCTTTTTCCCTTTGCTGGTCACCTTTTTCCCTTTGCTGGTCACGTTTTTCCCTTTGCTGGTCACGTTTTTCCCTTTGCTGGTCACCTTTTTCCCTTTTCTGGTCACCTTTTTCCCTTTTCTGGTCACCTTTTTCCCTTTGCTGGTCACCTTTTTCCCTTTGCTGGTCACATTTTTCCCTTTGCTGGTCACCTTTTTCCCTCTGCTGGTCACCTTTTTCCCTTTGCTGGTCACCTTTTTCCATTTGGTGGTCACGTTTTTCCCTTTGCTGGTCACATTTTTCCCTTTACTGGTCACCTTTTTTCCCTTTGCTGGTCACCTTTTTCCCTTTGCTGGTCACCTTTTTCCCTTTGCAGGTCACGTTTTTCCCTTTGCTGGTAACATTTTTCCCTTTGCTGGTCACCTTTTCCCTGAATGGGTTACGTGATGGGCATGTCTAGAACATTGACATGAAACAGTTTTCCACGAAGTTCACGTCTAAAGTCGCTTTCAAGGTCTAGCACCTCCCCTCCTATTCCCTATCTCTCCTGTATATAAGTCCATATTCCTACTGCTTCACTATCTGTCTAGCCTAGCAACTCTCCTCGTTTCCCTGTACCTCTCATATAAACCATACTCTACTCCTCGACCTCTGTCTAGCCTAAAACCTCTCCGCGTTTTCCTATACCCTTATATAAACTATACTCTACTCCTCAACCTCTGTCTACCCTAACACCCCTCCTCCTGTTCTATACTTCTCATACATATAAACGCCTACTCTACTCTCAACCTCTGTCTAGCCTAACACCACTCCCCGTATCCCCTACCTCTCATAAAGCGCATTCCTCCTGCCCCCCTCTAGCTAAGTATCACTCCTTGGTTTCCTATCTAACCTAACTTTAACACCTGTCTATCCTAGCATAGGATCTCTCTCCGTTTTCTCGTCTCTCCTTATAAATACATACTCAATTCTCCTAACCTAACACCCCTCCTCCTGTTCCCAACCTCTCTCATATAAAGGACATACTCTACCCTTCAACTCTGTCTAGCCTAACAGTCCACCTCGTTTTCCTATACCTTTCCTATACTCTACTTCTTGACCTCTGCCTAGCCTAACACCCCTGCTCCTGTTCCCTACCTCTCTCATATACAAGACATGCTCTACCCTTCTACTCTGTCTAGCCTAACACCCCTCCTCGTTTTCCTATACCTTTCATATAAACCATACTCTACTTCTTGACCTCTGCCTAGCCTAACACCCCTGCTCCTGTTCCCTACCTCTCTCATATACAAGACATGCTCTGCCCTTCAACTCTGTCTAGCCTAACACCCCTCCTCGTTTTCCTATACCTTTCATATAAACCATTCTCTACTTCTTGACCTCTGCCTAGCCTAACACCCCTGCTCCTGTTCCCTACCTCTCTCATATACAAGACATGCTCTGCCCTTCAACTCTGTCTAGCCTAACACCCCTCCTCGTTTTCCTATACCTTTCATATAAACCATACTCTACTTCTTGACCTCTGCCTAGCCTAACACCCCTGCTCCTGTTCCCTACCTCTCTCATATACAAGACATGCTCTGCCCTTCAACTCTGTCTAGCCTAACACCCCTCCTCGTTTTCCTATACCTTTCATATAAACCATACTCTACTTCTTGACCTCTGCCTAGCCTAACACCCCTGCTCCTGTTCCCTACCTCTCTCATATACAAGACATGCTCTGCCCTTCAACTCTGTCTAGCCTAACACCCCTCCTCGTTTTCCTATACCTTTCATATAAACCATACTCTACTTCTTGACCTCTGCCTAGCCTAACACCCCTGCTCCTGTTCCCTACCTCTCTCATATACAAGACATGCTCTGCCCTTCAACTCTGTCTAGCCTAACACCCCTCCTCGTTTTCCTATACCTTTCATATAAACCATACTCTACTTCTTGACCTCTGCCTAGCCTAACACCCCTGCTCCTGTTCCCTACCTCTCTCATATACAAGACATGCTCTGCCCTTCAACTCTGTCTAGCCTAACACCCCTCCTCGTTTTCCTATACCTTTCATATAAACCCTACTCTACTCCTCGACCTCTGTCTAGCCTAACACCTCTCTACTATTCCTTCCATATAAACGCATTTCCCTCCTTCAACCCTGTCTAGCATAGTATCGGTCGTCGTATTCCCTATCTCTCCCATATAAACCCATTTTCCTCCTTGAACTTCCGCATCTAGCCTCGTTTTCCCTATCCTTTCCCATATATGCCCAAAAAACTGCGCCAGCTCTCTCTATATTTACCTACTTACTTGGAATCTGACTTTATGAAACATCTTCATTTACCAGTCAAAATAAAATGTAACTTACACGACGGTATGTACGTACTGTCTCAACTAATAATTATTGGTATACAATGAGAAACTAGCGCGTACTGTACTAAACAAGACGGTATTAAGGCTGGTTCACAACCAACGAGAACGGTAACCAGAACGAGAACGAGAAAGTTGAAATACATGCATTCAAATGGGAGCGTTCACAATCGACGGGAGGCATTCCCGAGCCCCGGGAACGGGAAAGAAGAGTTGCCCAACTTTTAACTTTCTCGTTCTCGTTCCCGAGCACGGCATATTAGATCCATATTGTGCATATCAGACTCTTCAGTCTAGAGATTATTCTAGGCGGCCGCTAGTGCGCTCTATAGTCGCAAGCTGGAAACATGAAACTAGAAGAAATTAGTAGTAAATGTGCTTTCTAACTTCATCCCGACACCCGTAAATCTAATCAGCGTTGGTTCCTCTGGTGAAAGGGTCATTAGTAGTTTGTTTATATGCAACTCAAAACTGGTTATTGCCCAAAAACAATGGCAAAAGCTACAAAGAACAGCAAAAACCCGGTGGAAGTTAAAAAAGAACAATAAACAACTTTAATGTATGCCACTAAATAAACGAATGAAAGCTTGGTGCTACTAGAGGGATCGCAAATGTAACGGATATGCATTTAGATAATGTTTACTCTATCAAATTTTGAGGTAACCCGCATTATGTTGGCTAAATTGGAAGTAGGTGAAAAACTATCATTGGTCAGTTAAAAACAAATGAAATCCCAATGCGCAAAATCGACTTTTATTTTGTGATCGATATGATCATCGATTTGCATTCTCGTTTTCGTTACCGGGCTGTTGTGAACTAATATCTTGTATGGTGTAATACTTCCCGTTCTCGTTTACGTTCTCGGGCGGTTGTGAACCAGCCTTTACTGTACCGTCCAGTAGGCGTCACATCAGCCACACCTATTGACAGTGATTAGTACTGCGGGTTTTCTTTACATCTGACACGACACAAACAGGTTTCACAACCGGAGACTAAAACGACGGATTTAATGTTGACGCATGTAACGCATGGTTCCTAACCTCAAAATGCGAATTATCATTAATCCGTCTCATATTCGATCAGAAAAGTCGACTTAATCTCCAGATGAAAGCATCTCTCGAATTCCCGGTAGTTGTACTTCATGACACTGCTTGAGATAAGAGAAACTTAATGGTTTGGGTTATCGCACCATTCCGGTCTTTGTGTAGTGTCATTCACTTGGCCACGCAATTCATCAAATTCCGTCACTTCACACCTTCGAGGAGTAAAGCTAGCGTAACTATGCCTTCATTACCATATCTGATTTAATCTCTCTCATTATGTTTCACTACGCTGACTGACAACGTTTTTACTTAATCTTCAGAAATGACCATCTTCGTTCAGCAACAAAAGTTTCTCGCTTCACTTTCTCCACCATTTGTTTCACCAGATACAACGTTTGAGATCTCCTAAACCACCCTCCACCAAACAAATATGATGTGTTACGTTCACATTACTTTCTCTACCCACTGTCGTTTATTTCTATATAGATTAAACAAACTATTCTTACGAAAGATTATTACTTGCTCTACTACGTATAGTAAGTAGAGGAAGTATTGTATTCCACCCAAAAATTCGATACCGAGATTTCACCGGAAATACATGTTTTGAGACCCCCTGAATGCCAAAAAAACATTTTTGGAAACATGTCCGTGTGTGTGTCTGTGAAGAGCATAACTCAGAAACGAACAGTCGGATAAACACCATACTTGATATTTAGGTTCAGTATCTTCCAGAGATGCGACCGAAGGTTTTCAAGAAAATCCCCCACCCCAGCTTACCCTTTACATGGAACATTTTTCGAAAATTTTAATTTTCTCATAAACGGCTCTAACGATTTTGAATAAAATATCATATATTTAAGATATTTTCATGACAGATGAAATGTATATCTCGAATTTTCTGGAAATGTCTCCAAAATTATTCTTCATTTTGAACGACTTTTGCATAACTGGTAAACCATAAGAGATAGACAAACTTTTACTACACAAAAAATGTAGATCGCGTTAAAATACACAATTTATATCATATACATTTTTGTTGTTGAGTGAACCATTTTCGAGATAATGCTTGTTATTCCCTTAAAACTTCCAATACTTATACTTTTTCTCAAATTCGTTATTCATTTTTTTTGTCCTGATAATGCAAAGAGAATGGAATACGCCACATAGCAACCAGCTCTTAAAATATTTGACTATAGCTTAAAGCCTAGCAATTCCCCTTGCATCTACAAGAAAATTAGCAATAAGATTAACATCTCGATCTCTCGATTAACATGAAGCATATGGAGAATAAGCGTTTGTAAAAATAGTTTCTACAAGAGTAGAGAAAGTCATGTGAGTGTAACACATCAGATTTTTATAGCTAAATCGCCGAAGTCTAATAATAGCACGAATTTGGCATACCTACTGATCCCATTAATGACAGGTGTTAGTAAACGTGACATTTACTAGTTATGCCACCATGTGTGTATTTCTATAGTACATTACAGACTCTATGGCTGGCACAGATCCATGTGTTTTATGAAAAGTGATGTGATGTATATAGAGTGAGGAAAAACGCTCCTCTTCAGATGCAGGGACCTCTCACAAGGCTCAAAGATAGCAGAAGCAAGGCCACGGTTGTCTGTGAAGACCAACTGGTTTTTCTTTTCTTTGCGTGAAACAAAGGAAAACCACAGAAAATCCTTGGACTCACAACCTAAATTAAAGCGTAAAGTTTATTCCAACTTAAACGGAAATGATCTGCGAAATATCTCACCTTCTCTACTGTTCCTTTATAAGTCACAAGTTCACTCATTCTGAGACACTAAAATTGATGTTAATGTTTCTAGGGAATCCCAAATATGCATGACATTGTCAAACAGGTTAATTCGCAGTATGGGATTACCAGGCATAGAAATTTCCAACTATCAAAACTCAGACGGGAGGAAATAAGGTTGAACTGTCACTCGACTATAGACAGGGAGGTCGTAGGTAACAAACTACCCCGTACAGTCTTTTGGTGCTTGTAGACAGTACTCGGAACCGGTGTTTACCTGCCTATCAGTGACCCTTGCCCCTGTTGTTTTGTGGTCTTCGGTATGAATGTAGATAACTTGAAGCCAACTGCTTAAGGATTTCTATGCCTGGTGAATTATTAATGACCACAGCAGCAGAAAAATGCAGACCGGAGTGAGGGACTCACTTTTGTACTATGTGAATTTGTTTCCAGTTTTACTTTGTAAATTTGTCATAATGTAGACATGTTTTCACTTTAAGATTCATTGGCATTGAAACTATGCATTTGTCTATGCCACATTATAGCTGAACTGTCAGGGAGCCGTTGACGACGAAAGGTTGGAACCATCCATTATCTCTTAACTTCTGCCCATTCATAGCCGAATTTTCAGGGATCCGTTTATGCCGAAAGGTTAGAAGAATTCATATCTCCTAACATTTGCCCATCTTTTAGTACAGTCGAATTTTCAGAGATTCGTTGAGGTGGATAGTTTGGAAGAATTCATTACCTCTTGAAACTTACCCAGAATCAGTGCACCGAATTTTCAGAGATTCGTTGACGTGGACACTTTGGAAGAACTCGTTGCCTCTTAACGTTTGTTCAGCATCAGTACAGTCGAATGTTCAGAGATTCGTTGACGTGGATAGTTTGGAAGAATTCATTGCTTCTTAACGTTTGCCCAGCATCAGTACAGCCGAATTTTCAGAGATTCGTTGACGTGGATAGTTTGGAAGAATTCATTGCTTCTTAACGTTTGCCCAGCATCAGTACAGCCGAATTTTCAGAGATTCGTTGACGTGGATAGTTTGGAAGAATTCATTGCTTCTTAACGTTTGCCCAGCATCAGTACAGCCGAATTTTCAGAGATTCGTTGACGTGGACACTTTGGAAGAACTCGTTGCCTCTTAACGTTTGTTCAGCATCAGTACAGTCGAATGTTCAGAGATTCGTTGACGTGGATAGTTTGGAAGAATTCATTGCTTCTTAACGTTTGCCCAGCATCAGTACAGCCGAATTTTCAGAGATTCGTTGACGTGGACACTTTGGAAGAACTCGTTGCCTCTTAACGTTTGTTCAGCATCAGTACAGTCGAATGTTCAGAGATTCACTGACGTGGATAGTTTGGAAGAATTCATTGCTTCTTAACGTTTGCCCAGCATCAGTACAGCCGAATTTTCAGAGATTCGTTGACGTGGACACTTTGGAAGAACTCGTTGCCTCTTAACGTTTGTTCAGCATCAGTACAGTCGAATGTTCAGAGATTCGTTGACGTGGATAGTTTGGAAGAATTCATTGCTTCTTAACGTTTGCCCAGCATCAGTACAGCCGAATTTTCAGAGATTCGTTGACGTGGATAGTTTGAAAGAATTCATGACCTCTTGACATTTACTCATGCATCAGTACAGACGAATTTTTACAGATCTGTTGACATTGTTGGTTGTAAGATCCATTTCCTCTTAATATTTGCGCATATATCAATACAGCCGAGTTTCCAGAGATCCGTTGACTTCAAAAGGTTAGAAGAATCTATTATCTCTTCGCGTTTGGCCATTCATCAGTACAGCCGAATTTTCAAAGTTCCGTTGACGTGGATATTTTGGAAGAATCCCTTACCTCTTAACATTTGCCCATGCTTCAGGAAAGTATAATTTTCAGAGGTCTATTAACGTGGAAAGGTTAAGCTTTTGCTGTACGTCAGTACACCGAAGTTTTAGTGATCCATTAACGTGAATACTTGCCTCTTAATCCACCACCAGTACAGCTGAATTTTAGTCTGTGTGTGCTGTTTACGTTACGTAATCCTGTCAGCGGAATCCCGATGGACCGATTTCAATCAAACTTGGCACGCTTTTTAGTTGCTATATAAGTAACACTGCTGTGGGTATCAGACATTCCTACCGCACACACTACGAGAAGAATGAGAGTCTTATGAATGAAAAAGTGTGAAAGGTTGGTGCTATTTTCCTCCTAATCTATTGAATCGATATCTACAAAACTTGGTTAATTCCCAGATTCAAAAATAAATTTATGATATGCTGCACTCACATTACTTTTCCTACGCACTCTTCTACAAACTGTTCTTACAAAAACTTATTCTTCTATCTGCTTCTTATTAATCTAGATATACCTTCAATTCACACTTACACGTTTCACTGTAGGACACAGTAGATAAAGCGATTGTCAGATTTTCACTTTCTCTACCACGTATATAATGGGTAGAGGATACCGAAATTTCAACGGAAATACCTTTTCTGAGATCCTCTGAATCCAAGAAACACTTTGCGCCTGTGTGTGTTTGTGAACAACATAACTCAAAAACGAAAAGTTAGATGAATGCAAAACTTGGTATTTAAGTTCAGTATCTTCCAAAGATGCAATTTTTCTATAAATACTTTTCTTTGGATCCAGGGAGTCTCAAAGCGTGTGTTCCCGGTGAAATCTCTATATCGAAATTTTGGTTTTAGATATTAAGCAAAATATAAATGGGTAGTTAGGCAAACAAGCAGGTTGACAGGCATAACTAGACAAGAGGGAAATGTATAATGCCTACTCTTAGCTTCAGAAAACAACCTTATTTCAACCAACCTGACTAAACTTTCTCGTGGTTTTCCCAGCCAACCAGGTGAAATGGTGTTTCGACGATCCTAAGGTCCACCTAGAAGCCAAAAAAAGGGACAAAATACAATAAAATAAATTAACTTTAATTAATTATAACAACATTAAATTTCTTTTACAATATCTTCTATATAATTTATCTTACTGTAATAATCAATTTTGTACACCTCAGTATCATTTATTTAAAAAGCATTGTTGTTATAAGTGTTTGTTATGTTTTATCCGACACATCCATGCTAAACTGTAATATTATAGTTACTGTTCTGTAGTATTTGGTTTTTTTTGTAAACTATAACTCGAATGGAACTAATTGTTCTTCCACACAAGTCGTGTGTTGGACAGGGTTAGAAAGGAAGAATCAGACGATTGAAAAATTCAATGTCATAGCCGGGACATGAACCACGGATCTCCCGGTCTCCGTCCGGTTGCTCTAACCCTGAACTACCATGGCAACTTGCCAGTATGACATTAAATTCCCCCGAATGCGAATCAGTTGACTCGGAAATACAAAATTTGAAGTCCCCTGAATACTCCAAAAAGCATTTTTAGAAAACGCTATACAGTGTGTATATGATGTGCGTGTACCTGAACAGCATAACTCGAAACGACGTATCGGATAAATACCAAACTTGGTACTTAAATTCAACATCTTTGAAAGTAGGAAAAATAATTAGCATTTTGTGGATCTTCTAATTTTTTTTTCAGGTTTGCCTTATGCCTCAACATTTTGTGTATGAAAAATATACAAAATACCTCAGATCTTTTTGTAAAAAAAAACAATAAAACCCTAACATGCAAATCACATTCCCCAGCCTAAAAGAAAACTAAATAATAATAATAATAATAATAATCATAATAAAATGGGGGACCAAAAGTCGGAAGCAAAGGGAGCCGAATACCGGTGACATTCTCGTTTTCTTGTTCTAGTTTAAAAACGGCCTGGAGTTCATTAAGTGTTGCATACATTTTTTGAAAATGTTTAATTTTTTCGGGATGGATACAGATTTTCTAAAATTCGCGAGTAATCCACCAGAGGAAAACCAATCCACGCATCTACTAATGTAGTAAAAATATTTTTCTCTCTCTTAATTTACGTGCTTTAATTAAAAAAAGAAAAAATCTTATGTGTTACACTCACATGACTTTCTCTACTCTTGTACAAACTATTTTTACAAACGCTTATTCTCCATATGCTTCATGTTAATCGAGATGTTAATCTTATTGCTAATTTTCTTGTAGATGCAATGGGAATTGGTAGGCTTTAAGCGATAGTCAAATATTTTTAGAGCTGGTTGCTATGTGGAGTATTTCATTCTCTTTGGATTACCAGGACAAATAAAATGAATAACGAATTTCCATTTGAGAAAAAGTATAAGTATTGGAAAATTTAAGGGAATAACAAGCAATATCTCGAAAATGGTTCACTCAACAAAAAAATATGTATATGACATAAATTGTGTATTTTAGCGCGATCTACATTTTTGTGTAGTAAAAGTTTGTCTATCCCTTATGGTTTGCCAGTTGGGGTGGGGGATTTTCTTGAAAACCTTCGTGTCGCATCTCTGGAAGATACTGAACCTAAATACCAAGTTTGGTGTTTATTCGACTGTTCGTTTCTGAGTTATGCTGTTCACTGACAGACACACACACACACACACACACACGGATGTTTCCAAAAATCCTTTTTTTTTGTATTCGGGAATTCTCAAAACATGTATTTCCGGTGAAATCGCGGTATCGAATTTTTGGGTGGAATACAATACTTCCCCTACTTACTATACGTAATAGTAAAAATGTGATACGAAGATTTTCAAGAAAATATCCCACCGCAACTACCCTTTTCGTGGAAAAGTTTTATTATTATTATTATTATTATTATTATTATTATTATTATTATTATTATTATTTTCTCTAAAATATTCCAACAGTTTTCATTAAAATGCCATTTATTTAAGCTCTTAGCTCGGCTAATAAAAAGCACATGTTCAGTTTTCTACATGGCCCGTGAAGTCAACTTCCTTCTGAATGAATTTTACGCTTTTGTATAACTGATACACCGTAAGTGATAAACAAAAACTTATTGTACATAAAACACCAACTTGAGCCAGATAATTTTCCTGTGGCTTTAACAATTTTTACATATTCGTTGTTATGTTTAAATTTTCAAAGGCATTAGATATACTTATCTTGAAGTGTCAAATCACCATTCCTTTATTTCTCGTGGTCATGCAGAACGTGGAATTTTAAAGCCAGCACAAGAAACCCGATCTTTGGAGATTTCACTATCGCTTCAACCCCTTGTATTCCCTTAAAAGTACAACGAAGCGTGTAATAAAACTATTTCTGCAAACGTTTATTTCGATTAAAATGGATCAGATAGAAAAGAAGCTTTAGTAAAATGTAGTATAAACTTCTTAAATTGTAGGATGCTTAATTTGACAAAGTATACTACAATACAAACGTAATGGTGTATGTTATGCAATGGTTACATGAATATTGGGGAGAAAAGTTGTAATAAAAATAAGAATTATTAGACTCAAATTAGAAACTGCTATAAGATTCATTATATTTTAAGGCTACAAAATCGTAAATACATGTTCAATATTTCCAGTTTCCCTTCAGTAGGAGATTATCATCAGGATATTTCTATATTTCTCTTTCCTTAGGTATCAAAACATTTATAAAGTTTGGGAGTAAAATATCCAATAATTGAATAGGAAACTATACCTATGTTATTTGATAAGTATTTAACCTATATATCTTAAGATAAGCTGCAAAAGTAATACATTCTACATTTTTTTTCTACATTGTGTATGTTTTTTGCAATTTTGATAATAGTATAACGTCTCAGAAGCATACTAAAATTTGGTATCATTGTTTTGCAGTATAAAAGTAAGGAAAAATGTTTTGGAGAAAGTTTAGCCATAGTTTTGAATCATTTATTTTATACATTATGTGTGTTTTCAAGAATAATTATTAAGACATAATTTATATCATAGGTTATAATCTTTCTTGTTCTTAAGTATTGTGTTTTAATCAATAGTGTAAATGAAGATTGTGTTAATTAGTATGTGAATTATTCTTTATGGTGATGTTAATAGTCGCGTAATAACTTTAGCGTTTAAGCGACTTTAAACAAAAATAAATTTATAAAAAAATTAAAAGAAACACACAATAATGATAATGGAAATTATTTTTTTATTTTTGTGTGTGATTTTAATCTTTATATTTCCTGATGAAGGGTAAATCGAAATATTGAATATCTTTGTGTTTGTATCTTTCATCCAGAGCAATCTTGTTGTCTTACCACAAATATCTCTTCTTCAGCTTTATTTACTGATCACACATACAAGTATACAGGGTGGGCCATTTAAGTTGAGACTGTACAATATCTCCAAAACTAAGCGTTGTAGAAAGAAATGTCTTTAATAAAAGTTGCTTGATATTATGGGGGAAAGTAAATGCATTAGTCGTGTTTTGTTTGGAGGACATTGTGATGATCGTTTTAGGGTCAATTTAAGTTTCCCTAATAATATCAAGTTTATCAAAGACTTTTCTTTCTACAACGCTTAGTTTTGGAGATATTTGTACAGTCTTAACTTAAATGGTTTATCCTGTATATTTAAATGCACTTGGAGTAATTTCCTTCGTTTATCTATTGCAGAGAATACAGTTTAGATACCACATACCTGTTGGGTGTTTCAGATAGCTGATGTTCAGGACTCCAATTCAATAATAAGACTGGGGCACGTTTGAAAGTTTGTCATGCGTTTCTCAACACTCTCATATCCTTATCGTTTGTTTTCGCCCTTAACCTCTTTTCTCTTTTCCGTTGAAATTCTACCTTCCCCAAAACTTGCGGTTCTACACACTTTTTTGGGTGTTTGACGCCTCAGATTATTTGTATAGACGCCCAAGACTGTAACGATAATGGAGGCTTGTCCTTCACTCTGTCTGGTTGACGTTCAGTTTGTTTTCTAAGGTGCGCTGGCTTTCTGGACCGTGCATCTCGTTACATTTTAACTTTGTCATTATTATTCTATGCTGTATTCTGACGTTACAGTTCCTCTTTGTCTTTAAGAAGTGAAACGCACAAAACACTTGTGGCATGCGCTAGGAATGCAATGTGTATTGCACATGCAAAGAACTGGTAAAGGTGTACAATAAAAGCCTATTGAATATATTTGTTTGTTGCACTATGGCCTTGGTTACTTGCATGTCATGGCCCAAGGTGAGCACCAAAATGTGATTTTTTGGATTCTCTGTTTTCTTTAACTGTCTTTAGAGGAAGTAGGTATTGTATTACACCCAAAAACTCCATATTAGATTTCACCGAAAATACTTTTTAGCGACTTCCTAATTTAAAAAACGTATGTATTGCATTCATACGACTTTCTCTATTCACTCTTCTACCAACTATTCTTACAAAAGCTTATTATTTACTTCTTGTTAATCAAGATAAACTTTCATTACACATTTACACATTTCATTGTTGGTGTAAGAAGAAACAGCAGGGTAAAGCGAGTCAGAGTTTTAAAATTCCATGCTCTTTGAATGACATCGAGAAAAAAAACGAATAGCGACTTACTACTTGAGAAAATATATGTATTTGAAATTTCAAACTAATAACAAAGGGTATGTGCTTTAAACGAGGTCCACATTTTTACTTTCTCTACTAAAAATAGTAAGGAGGGGAAGTATTGCATTCCACCCAAAACTTCGATACCGATATTTCACCGGAAATACATGTTTTGAGATGCACTGAATCCAAATAAAGCATTTTTGGAAACATGTCCGAGTGTCTGCCTGTGAGCAGCACAACTCAAAAACGAAAAGTCGGATAAATACCAAATTGGATATTTGAGTTTAGTATCTTCCAAGGATGCGACACGAAGATGTTTAAGAAAATCCCCCCATCCCAGACTACTCTGTACATGGAACATTTTTCGAAAATTTTTATTTTCTCAAAAATGGCTTTAACGATTTGATTAAAATGTCATATGTTTAAGATATTTTCACGGAAAATGAAATGTATATCTCGAATTTTCTAGAAATGTCCCCAAAAGTCCTTCATTCTGAATGACTTTCGCATAACTGGTAAACCTAATAGATAAACAACATTTTACTACACGAAAAACGTAGATCTCGTTAAAACACACAGTTTATGCCATATACATTTAATTTTTTTTTGTCGAGTGAACCATTTCCAAGATATTCCTTGTTATTTCATTGAATTTTTCAATACTTATACTTGTTCTAAAATGGGAATTCGTTATTCGTTTTTTTACATGCTGCACATACAAAGAGAATGGAATGCTCCACATAGCAACCAGCTCTTAAAATATTTGACTATCGCTTAAAGCCTACCATATTCCCCTTGCATTTACAAGAAAATTAGCAATAAATGTTTATCTCGATTAACATGAAGTAGATAGAGGGTAAGCTTTTGTAAAAATAGTTTGGACAAGAGTAGAGAAAATCATGTGAGTGTAACACATCAGATTAAAATGTAGTAAAGTCTTGGCTATCTCTTACGGTATACCAGTTATTTGTCGTGCAAATATCTTAAATGTGTGGTATTTTAATCAAAATCATTAGAGCCATTTTTGAGAAAATCAGAAATAAAGAAACATGTTTCATGTAAAGGGTAGTTTGTGATGGGAGATTATCCTGAAAATGTTCGTGTCGCATCTTGGAAGATGCTCAACTTAAATACCAAGTTTGGTATTTATCTGACTTTTCGTTTTTGAGTTGTGCTGTTCAGACACACATGTAAACATGGATATTTTTTTAAAAAATGTTTGTTTGGATTCAAGGAGCCTCAATACGTGTATTTCCGGTGAAATCTCGATATCGAATTTATTGGGCGGTATCTAACTTCAAACAACAACTAAAAAAGAAGAATTCTTAGAAAAAAGTACCTGTGTGTGCGTGTATGAACATGATATCATAATTAAAGATGGAGTATATAAATGATCAAATAAAAAAATAACAGTAAGATAGAGAAATAATTGCAATAAATAATTTCGGTATATTAAATCAGTGTACAATGTAACAAGTGAGGACACGTTAGCTCAAGGATTTCTGGGAGCGCAGTCTAGAGTTAAGTTCAGTACGTTACACAGGCACATAGGCCAATTCTGGAAATTAGAGAGGCGACGGAAATACTGAGAATTGCTAAGCCCCTAGTAGCAGTATCACATTCGTATACTAAGAGTTTTGAGATTTGGCAACGTATAAGTTAGAATGTTGGTGGAAGTAATTCTAAAGTACATTAATAAATGTTCATGCACCTAGATCTGAGGGTTACTCTCTGCTCTGGTACCATCATTGTTACGGATCGACCTTCGTGCACACAGATGTTCACACATTAGTTACTCTCTGCTCTGGTACCGCCAGCGGTACTTGCTCGTGTGATATTTTAAGCGCCCAGTGACGCACTTTTGTGAGTAGCGGCTAGCGTGTTAGCGACTCACGACAGTTATTTCTAACCGTAACATTGTTACTGCAGAAGTTAGCAGGTGTAATAATTCAACTGTTATAGTTTCGAGCGCTACAATTCAGAGGCAATATATTTCTTCAATTCAAACGATCGGCAACTCATTTCAAAAGCTCAAATATTAGTTCGCAATAAATTTCCCAGTCAAGTTAAACTGGTGGTGTCCAACACAGTACATCCACACATACCCTGAAGGGAAATACTCATAGCTCTACCACTGGAGCAGCCGGCAGACAAATCAACAGCAGATATTGGAGACGACGGGAAAAGGTGGCATCTACATTCCTGTATCAAACTGTCGCAACACCGCCGCGGCATTACATCAACAGCTCCAAATAGCATAACTCAAAAACGAGAAGTCGGATAAATACCAAACCTGGTATTTAGGTTCAGCATCTTTCAAAGATGCGACACGAAGATTTTCAAGAAAATCTTCCCGTCCAGACTACTTTTTACATGGAACATTTTTCAAAGTTTTGATTTTCTCAAAAATGGCTTTAACGATTTTAATTAAAAAACCATATATTAAAGATATTTTCATGACAAATAAAATGTATATCTTGAATTTTCTGGGAATGTCACCAAAAGTCCTCTTCTTTCTGAATGGCTTTTGCATAGCTGGTAAACCGTAAGACATAGACAAAATATTTCTACACAAAATATGTAGATTCTCGTTAAAACACACAATTTATATAATATACTTCTTTTTTTTGAGTGAACTATCTCCGAGATGTTCGTTATCATTTGTTTGAATTTTCCAATACTTACTTTTTCTACCTTTTTTCTAAAAGTGCTTTTTTAGATTCAGGGGGCCTCAAAACACGTATTTCCGGAAATCTCGGTATCGAATTTTTGGGTGGAATGCATTACTTCTACTTACTATACGTAGTGCAGAAAGTAAAAATAGATAACAGTGTAATGATAAATACTTTAATAAGAATGTATCCTAAACAATAACTGTGAACTTACCTAATCCTGAATTTTAATAAAATTCGAAAAATCCCAATGAAAAGTGGTTTGTATTTAATATTAGCATGTGTCAATTACCCTATCTATTAAGATTTCATGAATTCTTTGCATACCATATCAATGGGCTATAGGAATGCCAGTAGTGTTTTGGTACATTCATATTGTAGGAGTCCCACGGTGAAGATTTGCCCATGGCCCCGCATCAGCTAAGGCCGTCACTGTGAAAGGAACCGAAGCAATGGCTTCCTACAGCAGCACCATATGTTTTGTTTTTTGGCACACCAGTTTACTTCACAGAGGCGATAGCACTGCCTGAATCGAGCTAAACTGTCCCCAGCTGTAAAACTAATGCTTGATCTTTGACCGCAGTTTCCCGCGTATAATTTTCCTAAGTACATCTATCACTTTACTGTGATGCTCCGGTTTACCTTGACTGCTGCGTAACTGGTTTAAACAATTCTCTGGGTTTTGCTTCATCTTAGTTTGAGATGTTGGGACTTCCAAATGATGATGCACGCTCTTAACTTAGCTCTTACCTAAGGTCGTTAGACAAACACTCTTCAAACCTCTTGATACTATCCTCACTTGACCCACAAGAGGGAAACTGTGTAGTGGGGAAGTCCTTTGAAAAAAATACTGCAAGGTCATGTGGATACACTTGTGGGCAACTCAAGGGCAGAAGTGAATGGGGAGAACATAGCTTAGATTTTTTTTGAAAACTACACTCACTTTATATGCGCGTTAAATAAATACTTGTCTAAACGTTCTGTTGTCATGTACAGTCTTCTGTCTGAAAATATGTTTTTATATAATAGAGAAAGATCGCTCAGCTTTGCAAGAAGTCAACGGTGCGTATTTATACAGAGGGATTGTGTTAGGAATAATATTCTCCGGTGGTTCTACATTTTCACTATTAAATGAGTAAGACAAAGTCAGAAAACTTGAGTATCTAGAGTCCTTATTCAGCACAAATTGCGGTTTGGTGGTAACTATATCATCCATTTCACCTGGTACAACACTGGCCTGAATTACATCTTCCATTATTTACACAGCTTCTCGGATAGGCATACCTGAAGTTTACTATTTCTTTATACTGTCAGGAAGTCAGCTGAATTGACTTGCGATGTATAAAACTGAACTGAGCACTTTAGAAGTGTTGAATGCTGACAAGGATTCACTCAGAGACACTGCAGGATCAGAAGAAAAGTTCTCCATCACGGATTTCACAGCTTCGAAGTGCTTACTGTAGAAAATCACATTTTCAATCCAGTTGCCCACCTTGTGACCACAGGCTCCGGAGGCAGAGGTACGCCGATAACTGTTGATTGTAGAATTTACACGATTAAAGGCATTAAAAACAAACTTTTTCGTTGCTGATATCAGAGAATTTACTTCCAGGAATTTATGTCTGTCTCTGTCACTCGATGCAATGCAAGAGCCATACAAGTAACATGAACTAAGTTTGGATAAAAGTAGGAGCGGCTTCGGGGGTAGTACCTCCGTGTCATGGCACTACCTTAATAAAAAGAAGAAATAGGTATTTGAAATTATTTGTATACTCCACAGTTACACCAACAATACGGTTATGCTTATTGTTCTTAAAGGCGTAATGAAGTGGCTTTTCTGAACATATAAAAGCTTAGAAGCTGAAGGAAGCGACTGCAAATTGCGAGTTTGCCACCTTATTATATGATTACTCTATGGATCCGTACCATTTCTGCCCTGGCACGGATTCATATCACTCTGGGCTTTCAGTCTAGACTCTGGCGGGGACTGGAGGGGCAAGAGGATAGCCCATATTCGTGCCAGTTAGTACCTGTCACGGCTTATCTTGGCACCACATGCGAATCATAAGTACCAGCTTTATTGTACACCTAGAAGTGTATACTGAGAAGAGCGAAATAGGGTACCAATCACTTGTAGTGTAGAAGTTAGCAAAAAACCGTCCTTTGTTATATCACATTCGTAATTTATTTTCCATTGTTCACATTTAAAATTAAATTAATAATTTTATAGTGCTACCTGTACTGCCAGCAGTCCAGCAGACGATTCAAAGAGAAGTAAACGTCCACCTGCATCCGGTAAGCTGTGAGTTTGCGCGCGTGATTTCAACGGGAACCACGTGTTAGGCTTACTTTTATGTGTATGTGTGTACTTGCGCTCTATAATAGTGCCTCTACAATTAAGAGCCTGTATTACAATCTCCGGTTAAGGTTCCAGTTAGATATTAACTGGGAGGGCAAATTTTCGTATTACGACGTTCAGTTAACAGCTATCCGGGAGTTATTCTTAGCGATGAACTAACCGCCACCTCGGGTAGCGGTTAGACTTGGAGGTAACCATACAAACATGGCGCAGTGGTGGTATATTTATTACATCATATAAGAATTTCGGGGAGGTATTTCTGGCACTGCCACCGCATTCATGCTTCAGCCGCCACTGGATAAAATACATTCAGCGATTTCTCTGCTTTAAACATAAATTCAGCTTTATCTATGTACATCAAAAGGACTCTCTCTTCTTTTACGTCATCTGGTCATAGTACCATTAAGTCCATCATTAACGAATCTTGCAGTTGATGAATTATTTGTTGCATACAAAGTTTACAATAAATTAAATAGGATTAAGACGTGTCCACACAGTCTAACTTGCCCACTGTAAGATTCGCGACGAAGTGGCCTACAGCCTCCACGTCTCATCAGCAACAATCCATATAGTTGAGTTCCTGTCAGCCCTGATTGTTTCTAAGATGTCAACCTAACAAGAATCCAAGTAATTCCTCCTGGGAATCGACTGGTCGGGAACGTTGCGGTTGTAGAGTTTCTGTAATGCTGGGATTATAATGAACTTTATTTAACGTGACGGGACGTAACGCGAAGTTCAGAAATGTTAAAGTAATGGTCTAATTAGGATGCATTTAACGTAATGAGAATGACTCTTGATTGGTAGTTCCTTTATCATTACTTCACGTTACTGCTTCACGCCGATTGGTACTAATTACCACGTGACGTCAAACTTGATGTGATCGGAAGGAAAGGTGACATTGCCAAACTCTTTTAAGTTACGTGGCGTTAAGTGACGCTCCATTTAATACAACGCGTTAGACTTTCACGTTACGTCGCGTTAAGTCACGTTACGTTTTCATCGTAATTCTGGCTTAAGAAATGTTGAAATTCAGGTTGCTGAAGTATATTCCAGGGTATGTTATCTGCAACCATTACCATACACACTAAATTCATTATTACGTAGATGATGTAGGCTGCCCTTGCAACTATGTAAGTAGTACCTGTTTCTTTGAAGAAACCAGTTGTTTATTACTAATATGTAGATCACCTCGTAGATTTCATCCAACATCCTATACGTTCATTACAAGTTTGGCAGCGGGCTGTTTTACAATCTCTTGTGAAAGCACTGTCAATAGAAATCCATGTTTCCAGTTTTGAGGACATCGAATACACCAATGGTGTAAACACAACTGACTGCTACAAATTGTGGTGCGTTTTGAGAACAAGAAAGGAAGCTTTTAAAACGAGTCATTGTTGTCCCCATCGAACTAGCGCAATTTTTGGATGTAACGGAAATGATGGGATTGACGACAAATTATGAGTAGGATTTTAGGTATTATAAAACCTTCAATTTGTTTTTCCTTTCTTGATATATAACAGAAATGTATGGGGTTTACAACAATTTATGAGTAGGATTTTAGCTATTATAAAACCTTCAATTTGTTTTTCCTTTCTTGATATGTAACAGAAATGTATGGGGTTTACAACAATTTATGAGTAGGATTTTAGCTATTATAAAACCTTCAATTTGTTTTCCTTTCTTGGTATGTAACGAAACGTATGGGGTTGACGACAATGTTTGAGTAGGATTTTAGCTAGTGTAAAACATTCAATTTGTTTTTCCTTTCTTGCTACGGTGTTGTATAAAATAATAATAATAATAATAATAATAATAATAATAATAATAATAATAATAATAATAATACTGAAAATGTAGAATAATTCTGCAATAATCTTAATATAATTAATATGTGAAATTATGCAGCATGTAAGATATGTTTTCTATATATCAGTTCAGCGTCCTTTAACCAGTTAGGTCATATCTGATGACGAATGAATGAAATGGGTGAAATGATGCTCAAATGAACCCGGGGGTCCTTAGACCTTGAAGTTTCCGACATTCATCTTTTCAGGATGAGGGAAAACTCGGAAAAAACGTTATCCGGATAACTCACCCCGAGATTCGAACTCAGGATCTCTTGAAGGTGAGGTAGACACGCTACCACTGCACCACAGAGGCGGGGTATCTGTAATATTATACCAAGTTTTACAAGGAATATAAAATACAATTTATCTACGACATTCGTACATCTCGTTAATATTGACCTTATATTGATGGATAAATATGTAGCATTAAATAATAGGTAATCCGTGCTGTAATAATTATATTTCAGGTGTGCAATAATAAATATATCAGAAGTTAGAGTAACAGTTCATGCACACACATATTATAATAAAATAGGCAAAACACGGAGCACCGAATGCTGGAAATCCAAGTTCCCACCATGATAGCATAAACAGGAAGTGGAATAAAAGCCACTATCGTCGCAGAAGGAAGTGATGATTACAGCGTTTCTAACTCTATAACAATAATCATGGAGTGTCTGCTGTTAGGGCAACACGACTAATGATAGGGCTGATGTTTCTTAACATTCTGCAAATATTTTCCGTATGTTTAAGCTTGTACTACCTAAAATGGAGGTGATCTGGTACCTATTGTATTAAGTTAAGTTGGTTGTTTCCAATTTTTCAGTGGTATTAGACAACGACTTTCGAGAAACTTCTGATCTTCGAGAGTGAAGCGATAAATCCCATGGTTACATCGCACGTTGGTACTATAGCAGCATCTACTCAGCTTACTTCAAGAAAGCGAGGAGTAACTGAGTGAAGATTAGAACTTTATGCACATGTAAGTTGAGAAATCTCTATTTAATTTAATTTTTTTCTTTTCAAATTTGAGATACTTTGCTTAAAAAACCTAATGTGTTACATTCACATGACTTTCTCTACCTCTATTGCTTAATAGTGGGTATACAAATTATTTTTGCGAAAGTTTATTTTTTTATCTACATTTTAGTCAACACAAACCTTTCTGGAAATAACTACATTTCACATTTTGTTATAGATACAAAGGAAATAGCGATAGTTAAGTGTTTTACAACTGGACGCTATATGTTGGTCTTAAAATTCCATAATCTTTCCATGATATTGCGAGAAACAACTGAAAAACGACAGGACTTGAAAAGAATGAACTATTGAACAATTTGAACCATTAATAACAGATGTCTCAGAAATGGCTTATGCCACAATAAAGGTTATTTGAAATAAACTGTGTATTTTAAAGAGGTCTAAGTTTTTTATGTAGTACGTTTTCGTCTATCGCTTAACGTTTATACAAGATTATACAAAATTCCTTCCGAATGAAGAGGACTACATAGGCTATTCTCAGAAAATTCAGGATATACATTTTATTTGTCATATAGATATCTTGTATATATGATATTTTAATCAAAATCCTTACAGCCATTTTTAAAAAATACAAAATTTCGAAAAAATTAAGTTGTTTTTTAAATTTATAGACGCTCTTTAACTGCTATGGTTCTTAGCGTCCCATTCTATATTGGGCGGGAAAGACCGG
This sequence comes from Deroplatys truncata, assembly GCA_030765065.1. Lineage (NCBI taxonomy): Eukaryota > Metazoa > Arthropoda > Insecta > Mantodea > Mantidae > Deroplatys > Deroplatys truncata. The sequence goes on along the minus strand of JAUKNL010000023.1, from coordinate 64,269 downwards.
AAATGTTGCTCATAGGCCTCTTTATCAGGCTTGAGGTTCCTTTACGTGCCGTGAATCTATGACACGGGACCACCGGTTTTTACTTCCCCTCCGAAGGAAGCTATGCTAAGGATTTTTACGCCCGAAAAAATCCATCGCCGTCTGCCGGGTTTGAACCCGCGACCTCGGTAACTAGAGGCTAAAATTTCGAAAAATGTTCCATGTAAAGAGTAATTGGAGTAGGCGGGATTTTCTTCAACATTTTCATGTTGCATCTTTGGAAGATATTGAACTTAAATGCCAAGTTTTGTGTTTATCCGACGTTTCGTTTTTGAGTTATGTAGTTCACAGACTCGCACACGGAGCTTTTACTAAAAATGCTTTTTTGGGGATACCTCAGAATATATACTTTCTGTGAAATCTTGACATCGAATTTTTGGGTGGAATGCAATACTTTCCCCGCTTATAAAATAAAAGGTAAAAATAAAAAAGAAATGATCGATGTACACTCGCACCACTTTCTCTACCCATTACAAATTCACGATATACCCGCATACATTTATACTATTCATATAAACGGCGATTATTTCTTCCACGTTATGCTATTTATGAAGTCTAGGAATGAATACAAAATAAGCAATAAGTGCAACATTGGAAACTTTATGCAAATATTTATTTCAGAAGCATCGAGGAATAAGCTCTTACGAAAGAGAAGATCGCTGTATGCTGGGTGGCTTTGAAATTAGATAAACACCTTAATACCATGCTTTGCATGAGATCACGAGAAACAAAACACTTGCAAAAATCTCATGTGTTGCACTCCCTCTTCTAACTACTCTTACAAAAGCTTATTCTTCTAAATAACTACTTGTTAATAGAGATAATCTTTCATTACACGCTTTCACATTTCGTTTAAGAGGAATGCAGTAAGCTAAAGCGATAGTCAAATCTTTTGGTCGCTATATGGTGGCTTTGCAGTTCCGTTCTCTTTGCATGAACAAATGAGTAGTGATTTGCGATTGAGAAAAGATAAAGTATTTGAAAATTCAAACCAATAACAAAGAATGTCTCGGAAATGGTTAACGCCATAAAAAATCGACATAAATTGTGTGCATTAAGAGATCTATATTTTTGGTGTATTAAGATTTTGTCTATCTCTTCATTCAGAATAAAGAAGACCTCAGAGGCTATTCCCAAAAAATTCAAGATACACATTTCATTAGTCATGCAAATTTCTTAAATATATAGTTCAACAATCAATCGCTATTCCCTTTGTATCAATAATGAAATGTGTAATGTAGCTGTTTCTGGAAAGGTTTATCTCGATTAAAACGAAGTAGATAGGGAAATAAACTTTCATAAGTATAATGTTTATAGTAAAGTCATTTGAATGCAGCACATCAGATTCAGAAAATTCAATTTAATTACAAGCTTTTTAGAACATCTCATGACTGCACGTTGCATAGTGAGAGGTAGAAAGGGTGAAGGAAGAAGAGTGGGAGAAAAGGGATTAGGGAGATTGAGCTATAATGGGAGAGAAAGTGGCAAATAAGCAGAGAGAAAGGGAGGTAGTGGTAGAGATAGAGGGAGACAAAAATAAGAAGAGGACGTGGAAGAAGCAAAAGAAGAAAGGGTAGCAGAACCTAGTGGGGTTAGTATAGTATATAATAAAACTGTAACAAAATTTTCTGGCAATTTCGAATGAATAATTGATAGTAAGGCTAGCTTGAAGCAAAATGTGGCATTTTAAAAATGTTTCCTTGCATACGCATGTTGTTTTTTCGTATAATAATGGCTAAAACTGGTGTATAACATGCCTTAGGTACCACCCAGAAAAGGAGCTATTTTGTATATTAATTAATTCCCCCAAAAGTAGGGGTTCGATTGTGGAACAGAATACAAATTTCGAAATCATTTAAATGTAATAAACATGGAGTCAAATACACATACAAACGCTTCACAAATCGCAGTACCTTTCCTACATCACCAGCTGCTCCCGAAACGATTTCCTTATTTTGCTTTCTTTAAAAAATATTAGACAACAGAAGTAACTACATAAAGATAATGCTTCCGAGAAGTTGTATTAGTTAATTTCAATTGGACGAATATTTAAGAAGTTAAAGCAATTTTTGGTTACTATTATTTGTGTATGTAAATCGATTACCACGAGAAACAGGATAGCTCTGATTGCATTGCAAGCATAAGTTCGTGTACTGTTAAACGTTTTACTAATTTATTACCAATACCCAGACAAAGAATTTTACTATCGGTTTTCGAAACATCACACGTGAGTTGCATAGAGAGGGAGATGGAGAGTGGAAACGGATATTCTTCTTCTTTTTCTTCTTCTTTAGGACTAGGGCTCTGGTAACCAGCCATATTCCTCTTACAAATAATTAATACAGCAGAATGCCTGTAAACTGCTTAATTTAATGAACTAACTTTTTAATTTTTAACAATTTTATACGAAATTGAATTTCATGTACAATGTGCTGTAATATGCACATAGAATTTGTGCTTTGCTACTTTTGTTAGTTTTTAACCGTCTCTATATAGCAGATTAACAATCAAATTAAATTTTCGATAGTTATTGATTAAAATTAGCTCAATTGGTGTATTACAAAAGATTTGGCAACAAATTCAGTATCCTGTAAACCTGCTTTTTTTTTTAATATAAAAGTTATACATAGAAGTTGACTAACATTCTACTGTATTAATTATCCATAAGAAAAAGGTAAAAGAGCCTTACTTCTACATTCACTGCAAAATTCCGTGCTGATTTTCTTGTTCAGTTCATGCTTCTGTTTACTGTCCTATAGAAAAAGTTTTAACTCCTCTAAGTAGAGGTTATAACTTCTTCGGTTTATTTGTGCTTCACGTAAACATTTAAAAATATATTTTCCAAATTATCAATTGCTTCACACCGAGCAGGATGGCTCAGGCGATGTCTGTGGCCCACATTTGGGAGGTCCCGGGTTCAAATCCCGTGGGCCAACCATTGTGACAGGTTTTTTCGTGATTTACCTCCGTCGCTAAGGTAATACCGGATTGGATATTTAATACCACGACCCAAAGTAATAGCGAATGCTATGCCATCTATCTACAGACAATGAAAGCAGGCAGACTGGAGGGCACCCTAATGCCATCTGCACGGTTCGAAGCAGAAGATCCGGCTGTTATGTGCTACGGTCTCTTGGAAACGACGAAGCGGGTGGTTACACGGATGTGACCTAGAAGGCTAACTGTCCACCACACCTCGATCTAAGAGTTATCTATTACCAGATCCGTCGCGATATGACTTTGTAGTTAAACCGACGCAAAATAAATATAGTAGTAATAATAAAACAAAAATTTCTTCACATACAGTTTCTATTGATCGGTTGAGCCACTGGCACCAATGCGTATCAGCTCCATGTAATTATACAATCATCACTAGGTAGCACCACTAAGCATTACGCATTGGTCTGTCTCCAAACACGTGTTGGCGCGATCAGCCCGCGCTTCTTTCGGAAGTTCAGAAAAAGTAAATCTTTACTGAATCATCTATAAGTTCTTCTACAGAAAATGCACAAAAAGACTGTAAGTACACTAAAAATAAATACGGAAATATCTGCGATAACTGTCACCAGTCTCACTATTGCTGAGTTGTTAAAAAGTCAATCGTTTCCCGCTCTCCTGCCAAAAAGGAAAATAAATTATCTATCACGCGACTGAGCGATTTCCAAATTTTCAGTGTGAACATACATTCGAATAATTCATTGTGGTTGACCTTTTCGCCCAGTCTCACCGAAATATCAAATAGTCATATCCCATATACTAAATTCTAGCAAGCCTACGGATCCTCTATAGTCCTGGCGCACCGTCGAGTACGAGGCGTCATCTGTGCTTAGAAAAATAAGATACGGTATCTGGGTCCGGTAACATTCACTCTTGTTACACAACTCCCATCATATGTAACCCACCCGCAACCCGAAGCATTATGGGAGTATTGCCAACATTGAGGACCCTAAACCGCAAGGCGTAGCCCACCACTGAAGGCCCTAAGTGAAACGTTGCCGAGGGATGCTTTTTAGAAGTAGAACAGGGGCGTAGCCGTAGGTTCTGTGAGGCTAAACCTAAATGTTCCAATCGCTAAGCGACGTTTTGACATCTGTTGGCAACCTTTAGCCTCAAAATGGATTTCATAAGTACTTCCGGTGCATGTTACCCATAATCCAATACTGTACTGGAACCCTATAAATTATTCTCTTAATGAAGTAAACTAGAAACGTTATTTCTTTAAATTTGCGCTCTTCAGTTATACTTATGTATTTTCTTTTATGGCAAAACCTATTATGTTTTTAAGTAATTTCTCTCTTGAATATGCTTTACACTCCCACGCTGGTTTCTAAATTATTATTTAGTCTGTTATGTATTATAATACAATGCTATTGTTATGTTTGCAGTGAAATAAATCTAGCTTTTTTAGGTCAGTACTATATTTTCGCCCTTGTGGGAGGTAGAAAACAAAGCCGTTGTATTAGTGAATAAAGCAATGAGTTAATACTAAAATAATCAATTTCCCAATCGTAAACCAATAGTTTTTTGTAGTTGGTCATTTACTCTATGCTTTATTGTGCTAAGCAGTAGTTATTTTATTTGGTACATGAAACAATGCAACTACTGATGTTAGGAAAGGAAAGCTGGTATTACAAACTTCCTCAGTCATGCCATCAACAATGGCTCATTTGCTCAGAGCATGAAATATTAATGACAATACTAAGGCTAACTTCATATTAATGAATAACCGCAAAAAATAATAATAATGAAATTATGATAGGCAAAGACCTTGATAAAAGTTCTCATTACAAAAAAAGCCATAATAGGCCATTAAGCTACGAAAAGGCACACATTATGAAAATAGACAAATGAGTAAGTATGAAACATATTTATATATAAAGCCTGGGTTTTAAGCAAGGAACAAAATAGGCAAACGCTGAAGTCTAGTTTTCACAGTCATGCAAACAAACTTTTTGGCCCAGAAGTGAATTAAGGGGTGCAAAATCCTTGGGAATTAAAACATTCATAGGCTTGCTGTATATTTTGGAAATTTTCAAATGAAATATTGAGAATCCAGTTTTTGCTGCAGCTGAAACAGGTAATTTATATTTTAAAGTTTTCTTTCAGTTCAAACCAACCTGTTTTCATGTTTATTTCATGAGCCGATCTTCACTGCAAATTTGGCTTATGGTGTATTTTCTGCCTTAAAGGTGTTATGTTGCTTGTGGAGGTCTTTATTAAATAAATAGAATAATCAATAGGATGGAAATTTTTATTGTTCATTATCTATTTCTTACACTATTTTTCATCAGTCTTATGCACAAACAAAAGAGATTTCTGTCAGTTGCACAATTTTGCCAATAAGGAATGAGCTTTTTATTTTTGTTTACTTCACAGTCTACTAGCTACGCCTTCCATAAATAAATGTGCATTTGCTTGAAGAAGCAGAGAACGAATGTTCTAACATCTTGGCTCTTCCTATAGACTGGAAGTGGTAATATAATACTATGACTCATGTCCAGGTTCTGTACCTATTAAATCCAGCATTTCAATTAGCAATATCTGTTGCAACACTCACACAACAATCTTTATCTATGAAAAATTAATTTGTATGTCATATTTTAGAGTATTCATATAAAGTATGATTCCTCTAACCATATTACAATATTCATAATACATTTTTGCCAAGAAATGACTTCCAAGTAAGCAGTAAGTGCATAGTTGCTTGAAACATGTGGGAATAGTATTCAAACATTTAGCTACAGTAATGGGACAGACACTTTACATAGAAAGAAAAAAGAAGAATTGCAGAATTTTAAGCAGGTCCATGAGGTGATGTGTGTACTTGGGAAAGTGTAAAAATGCAATATGGAACATTTCCAGGCTGGCTAGTGCTATGAAAAAGGTTAACAAATTATGAGCTCTGTTGCTTATGATTTTTCAGTTATACAAAACTGAGAAGTACAAAGAGGACGTTATAGGCTGTTCACAGAAAATTGAACATTTTATTAGTCATGCAAATACAAGCATCTTAAACATGTAATATTTTAATCAAAGTTTGTGTACGGCCACTTCTGAGAAAATAAAAGATAATGAAACATTTTCCATGTAAAGGGTAGTTTTGAGTGAGAAAATTCTCTTGAAAGTATTTCTGTCACATCCTTGGAAGATTTGAATTTAAATATCAAGGACTGACTTTCTTTTTGATTTACACTGTTTTCTCTCACCCCAACCCCTTTGAGAATCTGATAAGGAGTTTATTGTGTGGAATATGTTACTTTCTCTACCAACTATAAATATGTGGTAGAGAAGTAAAAGAGTTTTATCAGCAGTAAGGTATCATTGCCTCTTTCTTTTTGTTATTTTTATATCATATTCATGATTGAGACACTAATAAATGAAAGGGCCATTTTGGGAAGTGGGTTAGTCCTTAATGCAAAACTTTACCGGCATCTCTGATCAGAGCCTGCAGTTTAACCATGCTGTAAAAGTGCCATGTTTTTGTACTCTTAGTAGTTGCTATAGACTGTAAGTCCGCATGGAGAAAAATTTAGATTTATAAATAAATAACAACAAAGTAACACAGAATCTACAATTTACTATGTTTGAATTTTAATCCACGAAGTACAACCTTTTATAAAGCAATAAATCCTGTCCAGTTCTACTGGAATTGTAAGTTTCTTAATGCATTACATGTGTATCAAATTCACAAACCAGTAACGCATAATAATATTGTAAACAGGATAAAATGCACACATTGGTTACTGCAGTGCTTCAGATTACACATTTCATTCACAGTCCTCAATTTTCATGGTCGCTCTCTGCCAAAACCTCAACAACCATCTTCCTGATTCTTTCAGATTCTGTTTCATAAGGATCCATTTTGTAAAAGAATGGATCAATAAAAAAGTTGACTAACAGAAAGTGAAACTTCAATAATAAGAAATCTTTGTGAATAAACTATTGTATGACTACAATAGCTCACCTTCACTATTTCTGCTAACAGCGACAATGCAGATAATGTCCAATGTTGTTGCTCGCACAGGACTGTCAGCCTGCAATTGTTACCCATTTCAGAACTGCTGCATAAGTCTAAGTCAAACCAAGGAGTAATGTAATACTGACGATTACAGGAAGGTACTCGGGCCATGTGATTCCTAAGGGCTTAGCCATAGGTGGACCAAGCTTTTTTTGGTACACACTGGACCAAGGGAAGGCTAAATAATGTCCACCATTATACTTTACCCTTATGGTTGTATTTACAATTTTTGCATAAGTATTAGTTCTTTATTAAGTGAATTAAGTAAGAAATATTGTATATTAAAGAAGGATACAGACAGCTGAAATGAAATTTCTCAGACCTATTGCAGGATACACAAGACTGGATAAAAAGCCAAACAACGAAATAAGGCAAAAGTTAAAAATAGAAGAGTTAAATAAAGTAATAATAGAATATAGAACTAACTGGAAACAACACTTAGAAAGAATGCCATTAAATAGGATACCCCAAGCAACATATAACTACAGACCCCAAGGATACAGAAACCCAGGATGACCAAAAAAGAGATGGACACAACAAGATTTTGGAGCCGGAACAGGCTAAATGGCCTAAAACCGTGAACTAGAAGAAGATATTTCATATTAAGAAACGTATATATTTTAACAATATTTTTTATATCTTGAAAATTGTCAAATTAAATTAATTATTGAAAATTGTTGCAGTCCAGACTTTCCAGTATTATATTTGCAGCAGTTTCTCGCGTGGGGCGAGGTGGACTAGGTACATAAGCCCTTCCATTTTTAGTCACGTACATCACAATTCGTACACTTGCATTATTGTTATTACTAATATTCCTATCAGTTTCACTGTCACTTGAAGTGGGTACAGTAAAATTGGGTTCTGCACATCATCAATATCACCATTATCATTATCACAGCCCATGTCATCGTCCTCCGTGGTGTAGTGGTTACCATGCTAGCCTCTAGTTTCCGAGGTCGCAAATTCAAACCCAGCGGAGGGCGATGGATCTTTTTTTGGCATAAAAATCCTTAGCATGGCTTCCTTCAGATGGGAAGTAAAGCCGGTGGTCCCATGTCGTAGATTTACGGCACGTAAAAGAACCTCAAGTCTGATAAAGAGGCCTCTGAGCAAAATTATCGGTCTTTCACACCCAATATAGAATGGGATGCTAAGAACCACAGTACTTAACGAGCATCCATAAATAAAACTCAATTTAATTTAATAGTCCATGTCTTCAATCTAATGAACTTCATCTTCAGTTTCACTAACATACTCATCAAAAATATCATAACTTTCTTCCTTGTGATGTTCTAAAAGTGCTTCTGATTCTCTTTCCATATGATATAGTTATTTGCTCGTATTTCTGAATCATACCACGTTCAGAGACAGAATAACACTGTTTATAAAATGAGTTTTCCATCCATGCACCAATGCCAACAATGCAGTATAATGTTGGTTTCCAAATAAATCCATTGTTACAACATATGTTTGCAGATTTGAATAAGGCTATTGTTGTAACATATGTTTATAATTTCGAGTAAAAAGAAATTGTAACAAGTTGGACCAAGAGAGGGCTATTTTGTGACCACTTTGAAATTTAGTTCATATAATTAAGTTTTCGATAAAAAAAAACTTGATTGTCTTTATTGAATCCTTAAATTTATACTATTTTGGACATAAATTGACCCTCCCTTGATCTGTCTAGGGTTAGAGGGAAAGAAAAAAATACTTTCGTGTGGACTGTGTGTGTGCGAGCAACTGCTAGAGGATTAATGATTGATATTCTTCACATCAGCCACCTCACACAATGCACAATCTGCAGGAGTCTCGTCAAAGCTGTTGATATGACACAAGTTATTGTGTATTTTGTATCATTGGCACAGACAGCCGAGGTTCTTGTGTCACAGACTTCAATGTGCAAGTAATTGAAATGCACATTTTCTTCCAAGTGTGAAGAGCATTTAGAATGATTTTAAAACTGTATGGGGGACACTGCATTGAAACCAAAATGGGCAAAAATGTTATCCTGATTAAGGATCAAGCAGACCCTAACAAAAATACAGTTTGATTCTTGAAGCAATTGCTTCAGAAGCAATCCAAATAAACCCACAAATGGTAACTTTGGAAATTCTAGCATTATCACCTACTATTAAATGAAAGTTCCAGTAGCATAAAATCTTAAAGTAATTAACACTTGTAGCAGAGGAGAAAGAGCATGTTTCTGTTGGTAGTATTCTACCTATCGCATTTCCTAAAAAAAAAAAAAAAAAAACATGCTCATGGCCGCTTTGGACAGCCTGGCCTTAAAAGGTCCTTCTTTTGCAGGTTTTCAAATATATTATGGTGCACAGCTCCTTTTCCATTAGAAATGGCATTAAAAATGCCAAATACAGTGAACTTACATTAACAGCTTGGTTTGTGGCAGCCATTTTTCAACTTCTAACATAATGCCTTAACACAATGGTACAGTGATGTTAAGTTAACCGCAAGTTTAACACAATTTTAAAGGTAACATTGTTTGATGAAACAGAATTTGTGTTCTCTTCAGCATTAAGTCAGTTTAACATTGTGGTAAAATTTAGCATCGGTTGGTGAAAGCGGCTCTTAACACTTAATAAACAAATCTTACATGTAGAAGGAAATAAGACTTAACAGTAAAAGTGTTTATACCAGCTGTTCTATCATACATTTCAATGAAACTTAATCTGTCCATGTGAATTATAATAAGATGAAAAGTTGGAACATTTTTGTTTTCTTCTGAAATAAGCATTCCCAGACTAAAATGGTATCATTTTTCATTTATCTTTGTACATACAGGATGGTCGAGAATCCCGTACCCCCTAGTATTGATGCTAATTGATTTATTTTAGCACAAGTACTTATGTATTAAGTGTCTAATATATCTGTATGTTCCCCATCATGCTGTAAACACAGTTCCATATGCCTCCATGTTCTTCTTGATGTATTCTCAAGCATATCCAGTGTTGTAGTGTGAAATGCATCCTCAACAGCATTGTGCAGCTCTTTGTTTGTAGCATAACGATATGCAGATACACGCACCTTAATGACTCCCCATAATGAGTTGTCAGTGTGATGAGGTCAGGACTTCTTGGTGACCATTTCAAGGGAGTTGGTGTTGCCGATGAACCACAACCTATCCACTGTCCTGGAAAGTGTTCATTTAGGAACTCGCGCACTGCAAGAGCATAGTGAGAGGTGCTCCATCTTGCTGCAACCATGTACGTTCTGTGAGGCCCCTTTCCTCAAGCTCAGGTATTAACCGTATTTGTAACATGTGTAAATAATTTGCGCCATTCACATTCCCTTCAGAAAGCACGGTCCAAGCAGATCTGATGCCATTGTTGCCCATATCATTATGTGAGGCAGGTTTCTTTCTAACTCGACTATGTTATGAGGATTCTCTTTGGCCCAAAAGGACAATATTTGTAGCACATGAACTGCGATAAATTGCACATTCATCTGAAAACATAACCTTGGCATGGTTCACTGCATTTGGAAACTGAGTTAGCATGCTAAAACAGCAAGCTAAAATGTGCTCATTCCGGTCACTATCCGATAACTCGTTTTGAATGTCAGTTGAAAAGGTCTGAGCTTAAGGTCTTTTTTCGTGTGATGTCACATTGTTGTCCTCAGTATACCGAGTTCCGAAGCATGTTTATGTGTCGACTTCATAGGAGATTGTTCAATCGAAGCAGAGACTCCACATGTTTCTTCTTATGTCTTCTTCCTTCCACTCCGCGGCCTGTCTTTAACACTGCCAAAAGCAAAAGCACGTCTTTCCCAATCCAGAAGTGTGACTTTTCGCGGTGGAGCCTTATTAAATCTTTCCTGGAATGCTCCCATAATCCGTCTCATTGTCTGCCCTGTGTGTTGTCATTTGTGCACCCATATATTTGTTACTAAATGCTCCTCAACAGTGTAAGTATAATTGCTCACATCTCGTCCAACCTGTAGAATCGTCACCTAAGAGGATGACAAGTATATCCCTTCTGCCCAATATAATGATGATAAACAAGGTGTGCCCGAGTGGGCATTAAATATTTTTCTTCAATCTTTGCTAAGAACAGTCAGTGAGATTGAACCTTTGGAGCACTTGGATGCATGGTAATGATCGCAAGGCTTGTCACATATCACACATAAGCATGTTTGTCCTGCCTCATGGAGCTTTTTACGCTTACATATTTTGTGAGGGCATCTGTGTATAGCGAATCTTGTAACTACATGCCTTAAGTCCTGGTTTTCCTTAGTCCAGTTTCTGCCAATGATTGCATCTATTTTGTAGAACTCCTCTTCTATGAATCTTTGCTTCTGTCTTCTTTTCTCCAATGTTTTATCATATGGATCTGGAAAGGGTAGAAGGCTCTTTATTCTTAGGTCTTCCAGATAGAAGACCTGTACAGATCTTTTTGGCAAATGCCTGGAAAAAGGATCAATACCAAACAGTTGGAAGAATGCAAAGATAAAAGTTTTATACAAAGCAAAAGGTGACATGGGTAATCCACACTCTTACAGAGGAATTGCATTACAAAATTGTATGTGCAAAATCTTTGCAAGAATATTGACAGACAGACTTGAAGAACATATAAAAGACATCATCCCAGATTGTCAGTATGGATTCAGAAAAGGAAGAAGTACACTGGACAAGCTGAAAGGAAAATATTGCACAATCTTGTTGATTATACGAAAGCATTTGACTTGATAGAGATATATACATCAGCAGAATTGATAACATAATTGGGGAATCACACTTGTTTATAAGATTCACTGAAAATATTCAAACTAATGGTGTCCAACAGGGGGACCCAATGAGCCCCTTGTTATTTAATGTCTACCCAATATATCAGATTGCTAAAATGTATCCATACTTCTTCACTAATTTTAGTTTCCATGAAATCATCGAACATCCAGAATTGCTTGAATTTGTGTCAGTAATGGCACTGTGTATGTCGTCTAGTAGAAATTGTAATATTTGTAAGCCTTATGGTTATTATCAATCGCAACAGTAATCAATTAATTATTGAATCTACAGTTAATGTTTTGTACACATATATAAAATCTATAAAAGTGTCACTGGAGGTTATGTCATTAATCTGCAAATGCTCTTATGCATTAACAATGAAGAAGCGGAGAAAAAAAGATGATGATTACAAAAAGCAATGGAAATGACCATTGCTTGAGTGGTAGGTATCCATGTAACCTAGTTTGAGTAATTTCCTCACTTATCACCTTTGGAGACTGCTCAGTAATTAACTATAATTCTGTCTTTATAGCCATTATGAAGCTAATTGTTAATGTCCTTAAGGTACTTTTAAGTAATTGTTGTTTGGACATTGTGGTCAAGTGTCTTTCATGTTATTACTAGTCTGCCATAAATCTTGATACCATTAATGCCTTTTTTCTTTCTACAGCCTATGAAATGGATGGAAAAATAAGTATCAAGAAAGAAATGGATGCTGTAGATGAAGCCATACCAAATGTCAAAAAAGAAGTGGATGTTTTAGACAAGTGCTTACCAAATGAGAGACAGTTTGTTATCACAGAACTTGTGAGGAAATTGAAGAATGACCCCACCACATGCAGCAATGATTTTCAAATGGATAATAATATAGAATCCAAAGTGACAGCTTTTGCTTCTGATATAACTTTCCAGGAAGAGAAGGCATTATTTTTGTCAGATCTTGTAAAGAAGATTAAGAAAGAAAATGCCATCTTTGATGACAATGGCAGGTTGTATATTGAAAGGACATTAACAGAAGTTGATAATCAGCCAGACACACATGTTTCAGTTGTTTCACACCATAATGAAAACGAGGTAAGTTTAAAACAAGTAAGTTTAAACAAGTAAGATTAAACTAGTACTAAGTGTTAAATCATGCATTAAACTCTTTATAAAGTTGGTTTTGGCCAGTAAATTTCCTTTAAATGTTGACAAAACTGAGGTCATGAAATCCACAGCATATAAATCCCAAAATACCAAGCTGCAAATGGTCTGTTAATGCCTGCTAGACCATTAGATATTAAGTATTTTGTTCCTTGTGTTCATATGCATTTAAATGGAAAGTTTATATAGAATGCATTATTCCAAAACTTAGGTTGGTAATGTTTACGCTTAAATCATTCAATCCTTTTTGTTCAGTGTCTGCAATGATAGTGGCGTATTATGCTTAGTTTTCACAATAATGAAATATGGTCTAATAATGTGGGGTAATTCTGTTAAAATGTAAACAAGTATTTGCACTGCAGGAGAAAGTCATCCAAATTATGTGCACATTAATGACACACTGGTCAACAAAATTTAAGCTTTTTGAGGTTAAAATAAGTACAATGGGCGATTCTTACTGACTTTTTTGTGCTGATTTCAAATCTTTTTACAGAACTTTTCCATCACCATAGTTTTTGAGTAATTGCATGAGTAACATTTCTGGTAATTATACATTTTAATGTGTTCAACACCTTAGTTGGAATACCTTTTATGTACCTAAAATGAATGTGAAGTAAATTTTCGACTATACTTTGCTTGAGGTACATCTCTCTTGAGTGTCCAACAGTAGTCTGCCAACATATCTGGAGTCCATTTTCCCTGGTAGCATCTTTGCATTTCAGTGATATGCTGATGTAAATACTCGCCATGTTCATTGCTATAACTATAAGTTTTTGATGAACCTACTATAGAAGGAGAATAATCCTAGCACCTGTGGTAACTGTGTGATGTTTTTGGGAATGCTGAGCTGTGTAATCATCCAGATTGTATCCTTATCATTTCAGTTCCTGCTGCTGAGACCTAAAATCCTAGGAGCTTAATTTTCAGCATTGCAAAAAAAGCATCATAACTTAAATATGTAGTTCCAACTTCTTGAGCTTGTCATCAATCCCCAAAAAGTCAGTGCAAAGACTCAGAGCTTTCTTGTATCTTGGTTCTCCTAGTAATTTATTACCAATCTCTGAAAATGCTTTTGATGCATTCACCAAACCAAATGACAACCTTTGGAATTTGTACTCTTCGTCTGTCATTGTAAAGGATGTGTATTTTTTACTTTTTTTGGCCGTTGGTACCAAGATATATACACTGAGTAGATCTAATGTGCATTAATATTTTGACCTTCCTAGATAACTTATGAGGTCATCTATTAATGGTAATGGGAAAGATGGTGTTAATATCTTAGCATTATGTCTCCAATAATCAACACAGAACCAACATATATTCTCCATTTTTCTTTTTGACAAATATGTTAGGTGAATGTTATTATGCCTGCTTCCTTCATTTCCTTTAACTGATTATTAATTGTTTCGCTTTATTTTTGGGACACTATGTATGGACTCTGTTTAATTGGCTGGAATCGGTCGCTTCTATTTCGAATTTAGCAATATCCACTGTTCCTATCCGTTGCAATGTTGTGGCAAAAATCTGCACATATCTTCTGAGTAAATTCTGTATTTGTCTAGATTGTCCCTTGTCCAGCTGTGAGTTGATATGAAATTCTGCGTCCTCAAATGCTACAGTTTTATTGTTTGCTTATCGAAGTTTACAGTTTTTACTTCAACCAGGGCCAAGGTTGTGCTGCCATATTATTTTAAATAAGCAAAGTTGGATTCTCTGCATTACGGCAAAGAGTAATTTGGATGCCACTGTCTTTCTTTTGCAGGGTATTAATACACAGTTTCAAGAAGCACATTTATAGTTTTGTGGCATCTAATTTTCACATGAATAGTACTAAAGGGAGGGAAATGTACATCCTCTTTGCAAGTTGGTTTTTGTATGACCTTTGGCACATCTGGTTCAAGAATTATTTGAGCCAGAGGACATTCTTTTACACGTGACCCAATTATACTGACTGTTGAGCCAACCCATTGCATCAGTATTATTGTGCCATGCCTCAGATTAATTACTGCTTTATGCTTATAAAAAAAATCTATTGCCAGCAGGGCATGTGAGAAATTGTTAACTAACAAGAGTTGTTCTCTACATTCTGTTCCTTGAATTTTAAATGCCATCTCAGCCAGATGGGTGCTTTCAACAAAAAACTGTTTGCTGTATGTGGAGGGGCTGGCTGTCTTTCTACGCTTGCAAAGCTGTGGAACTTCCAGTGTCTATCACAATTTTAACTGTCTCCTTTCCTTTAAGTAGTGGTTGGTAGCTGGACACACACTTCTTTATGGGGGCCAATCTTGAGGCTGGATTGAACAATTTGGGCTCCCTATCCTGTTGTTGCAGTTTGCTATTGTATCCCTGCTTCTTTTGCAATAGTCTCAGATAGGCCTGCACTAGCTGTGCATCTCCGACCATATAAGACCTGCCTCTTAGTGCACCATAGCCAAAATTCCTTTTCTGGTTCCTATTTGTTTCCCTTTTGGAAGTGGGTAGGTCCTTGTGCACCATTCCTTCACTTGCTGCCAAATCTTGTATGCACTTTGCCATATCCCTAATCTGTTCATGGACTCCATGATCCTGTTTCTCAGGAAGAGGTGCTTGCAGGGAAATTAGGACTACCCTGCTAGAATCTTGCCATATCTATTGGTCTTACAAATTAATCAGGCTGTTGGGCAATATTTGCTTCAATAATGATGGTTTTAACCCTCTCAGGATGTTCCTTATGTGCTCCTGTTCAGTTGTGTATGAGTTGAGAGATTCTTGGTAGGCCCACTCAAATCCTGCATCCGTTGCCTCAATTTATATTCCAATATTCCAATTTCCACCGCCTGCATGAAAGTTATGTGCAACCCTTCCTTCAAGTCTGCCCAGGTAGCATTTAGTTGTCTCAGTTTAAACACCTTGAACCAACTCGCTACCATCTGCATGAGGTGGCACAGCTAATATTGTTTCCTATTTGGATTTCAAATTGAAAGAAGTTAGCAACAGTGAAGCTTAAATTACTTTAGTCAATTTTTGTCACACAATTTACACCTGTAAAGCTTAAATACATTTTGAGGGCTATCACTCTTCAGCTAAAGGTCGATTGGTATTGGTAGTAATCAGTTGGACTGGATCCGTAGGTAGGTGTCAAGATGGCAGCATCTGTAGGGTTGGAGTTGGAAGTAGGTGTGATGAATCTACTGAATCTATCCATTGGCAGGATTTAAAAATTCATAATTTGGTGTTGGTATTTGGTGATGTAGATTTTCTCCCAAGCAGCTAGTTCTAATGGATGGCTGGCATGTTTTAATGGGGTTGTATTTGTATCTATTTCATGACTGACTATCAAGGAGATATCCTTGTTGTGTCTTGAGCCAGTCTCTCCCCATTACTTCAATCCTCACTGTGAATTGTCAGCACTAATAATCTAGATACACCACCTATCCTGATTTCAATACTTCTGCATGCGTTACCTCTAATACCTGAAGTTTGTTCCCAGCTCTGGGAAGCTACAATACATAGTAGGGGGGGATTGAACCTTGGAAGAATAAAAGGATAAAAATATCAGTGTTTCAACAACGATATTATCACATGAAAAAACTTTTGTGTTGTTTTTAATTCAGCTTCAGCTTTTTGGATAATATAAGCAAGTACAAATACCAAAGATCTGTTTTAATATAGATACTTAAAAACACAAAAAGAAATTATGGGTAAAAATTTTACATAATGTTTCCCATTCATTCTCTGAAAACTGCTAAGACAAAACAGTTAAGTCACTTGTAAAAGAAATAAAATATCACCTGACAGATAGTTACTTTAATTCTTCAGAAGGTGGAACCTAATTCATAAAATCAAACATATGGTCTTAATTGCCATAAATGTGGAAATAAGTAATCATTTCTGTAGAAGTGCTTAAGCAGGGTCTTAGCAGAATTTATAAGTGGAGGAATAGCTGTACATCCTACATCTTACTGAAAAGTAAACTTAAACCAATATCTTAGTAACAACAAGAGATATATGCCATTCTTGCACAGCATCATACTCAGTATAAATAAGTTTCTACATCTTAAGTGCCATATTTAATATTTGCAGTACAAATATATTTCAGTTCTCTGTTATAATTTATGCTATACTAATATCATAAAGAGAAATAATTTGTGTGTGTAGAATAATCTCAGAAAATACGCAACAAATTTAGATAATTGCATCACTATGGAAAAGACCTGCTCTTCCCAATCAACATAGGCTGTAAGGCAGCTTACAATTTCAACTCCTAAATGAATGTGTCATAACTTATTTACATATTTATGAGATACATGTAAGTTTTATATAGCTTTTCCATATTTAAATTCCTCTATACTATAAAATACATTTTCAGTTAAGTATTTTTTTATGGTTTTCATCATTGCTTTTGTTTTGTTTATGTTCTTTATTTCATTTGGTAGTTTATTGAATAACTCCGTTCCTACAATTTCAGTTGCACAATTATTCAATGTTCCCCTTAGGGTCGAATTCATAGTCGTTGCTTACATGAAAAGAAGATGCTTAAACAATAAGTATTTCTTTCTGATAAGGAAACACTTATTACCAATTGGTATACATAGACAGCACTTATATGCCCAGTGCTATGCACTTTCTTATTTCCAAAGCACGTGTGGCAATATGGTTCACTGTTTCACAGCCGCTCGGATGCGCGAAGGTATGTGTAAATGAACATGCAAGTGACTACATAGCCAGCCACTATTTCCATATTTATTGTTGTTTTGTTCACAACAGCTGTTGAGCACGTCGTAGACGTTTGTGAGTTTTAAATGGTACATTTATTAATCAGTTAACTTTAGTTTAAAATCAAGTAGATTGTAATTTTAGTTAAGGGTTTATAGTAATAGTTATACAGTTACATTAGTTAGGTTGAAAACATGCCAAAAGGAAAGGATTTCAGCAAGTAGGAAAAAAACCAACTAAAAGAGAGGTACTGAGATACAAAAACATAATAGAATGTAGGCGATTGGACTCTGTGTGATGTACTGACCTTAACTGGTATTTACTCGTGGACTGTTTTAAAACTGGAAACCTGACTTTCTAGCATGAAGTGTTAGTAGCTAGAAGTATTTACACCAACCTGCATACTGTTTATATACACGTATTGAATTAAACCACAAATGCAATTACTACACCATGTAGCAGCAAGAAAAAGCAAAGTAGCCAATAACTTATAATGATTGGTTTGAACAGCGGTTTTACATGCAAAATCGGTAAACCTGTGTTCAAGATTTTGATAACCCAATGTATATTTGCAAATTGATGGTAAAGATGCGTGACTTGTTAAGTGATCCATTGCAACCGTAGTGATTATGCAAAATAGGCAATTTGATCGTGAAAAGTACTGCAGAGATGTGCTTTATTTATTGCAGAAGTATTTCTGCATTTTATTTTTAGGATTTTATTAAATGACTAAATAAATGCAGCAGAATCTTGTTTTCTAGGAATCTGAGGATTTTGGACAGCATAATTGGGAAACGTCTGAACAAAAAACATATGGATAGTGTTATAGCACTGAGATTCTATGTATTATCTTTTCAAGTAAGCCTGTTTCACGTTGCAACTTCATAAACTCTGTTTGTTAAGGTTACATTGTTTAGCAGAGGCATTATATTATTACAACAATGGCTTTGGTAAACCAATATCGCTTCTTAAATTCAGCATCCCTATACATTTTAAGTGAATTTTACAAATCATGCAAATAAGTTTATTAATGCACAGTACAATTTCGTTACGAAATTTTATATACTCCATGAAATCACTATTATCGTTAATCTCCATTACAGGCAGTTGATGCAAGATGGTGTCGGCTTTCCTTATTGCATATAAGCACAGGTCGGAGCTTCCTTATATGAATAAGCATTTCTTTATTCACGTGAAAGAGTAGCGTCTGTGTATTGAAAATCGCTGCTTAAGGATTTCCTTGAAGTAAGCAATGACTATAAATTCCAACCTTAGTGTTCCGAAGTAATTGTCATTATTCCTCAAACTACGTATAAGTACAAATATATTGCTATTTTTTATGTCTTTTATATACAATAGTTTTTATACTTATATATATGCATGGAGCAATTAACATTTTTAGGTTTTTAAACAAATTTCTACATGTTTATTTATTATTTGTTTTGCCTATTATTTGGATGGCTTTTTTTCTGTAATTTGAAAACTTTTTCCATTTCTCTTTGCATTATATTCCTGCATAGTGTAATACCATAGCTTATATGAGAGCGTTTTAAATGATATGCATCATCATAGACCTGCATCATCATTTTGCTATCCATCGTCTTACTGATCTGTTTTATTATATATATATATATATATATATATATATATATATAACTTTATTTATTTTTTGGATAAAATGTGCTACATCAGTTTTGTCACTGATAATTCCAAGAAAGTTTGTACTATTTATTTTACTTATACTTTCACCTTCTATTTTTAATTTTGCGTTATTTGAATTGCGATTTGTTAGCTCAAAATTGATGCATACTGCCATTTTTACTTTCTTTACTACGTATAGTATGTAGGGGAAGTATTGCATTCCATCCAAGAATTCAATATCGAGATTTCACCAGAAACACATGTTTTGAGGTCCCCTGAATCCAACAAAGCATTTTTATAAAAAGGTCTGTGTATGCGTCTGTGTCTGTGAACAGCATAACTCAAAAATGAGAAGTCAGATAAATACTAAACTTGGTATTTAGGTTCAGTATCTTTCAAAGATACAACACTAAGATTTTCAAGAAAATCCACCCACCCCAGGCTATCCTTTACATGGAACATTTATCGAAAATATTAATTTTCTAAAAAATTGCTCTAAGAAGTTTGTTTAAAATATCAAATATTTAAGATATTTTCATGACAAATGAAATGTATATGTTGAATTTTCTGGGAATGTCCCCAAAAGTCCTCTCCATTCTGAATGGCTTTTGCATAGCTGGTAAACCGCAAGAGATAGACAAAGTTTATCTACACAAAAATGTAGATGTCATTAAAACACACAATTTATGTCATATACATTCTTTTGTATGAGGAGTGAACCATTTCTGAAATATTCCTTGTTATTTGTTTGAATTTTGCAATACACATACTTTTTCTCAAATGGGAATCTCTTATTAATTTTTTTATGTCCTGGTCATGGAAAGAGAATGAAATGCTCCACATAGCAACTAGCTCTTAAAAGATTTGTCTATTACTTGAAGCCTACTATCTTGCCCTTGCATCTGCAAGAAAATTAGCAATAATATAGTTTCTGTAATTGTTATCTCGATTAACATGAAGTATATGGAGAATAAGCATTTGTAAAAATAGTTTGTACAAAGGTAGAGAAGGTCATGTGAGTGCAACACATCAATTTTTACATTTATTACCATCTCTGGGTTGAAATTTGCTTGCTGTATGATTTTTAAGATTGAGTTTGTTCAATCTTCTACATCTTTAGCTGTTTGACCCCTATTATGACTGTCATGTCATCAATGTACCGAATTCCTATGCCTCCCTTTGACTGTATCAATTTAAATATTTTACGTATGTAAATTAATAATTAGGAAGGGTCCTAATTTTGAGCCTTGTGGAACTCCTGGTGTACTTTTTGAAATATGATTTTATTTTTTCTATCACACCAATAGCATTTGAATGATTTATTTTCTCATACTGTGTTTGGTTTTCTCAGTATGTTAATACCCAATTCTGTGCCAGGCCTTGAATTCTACATTTTTCTTAACATTATCAGCATTTCGTATTATAATAATAATACAATACTTACGACAAATTAGCATTTGTCAACAGACCATTTCCATTTCAACCTAACCTTCCAAAGAAGTTCCCCTAATTGCCTTTTCTGCGATTGATCTGTGAACATTTTCCTAATGAGTCCAGCTTTATTACATCTAAACCATTTTTCTTGGATTAGTCTTTTCCTCAACATTCCATCAAAATGTACCCTCAATCTTCATTGTCCCCACAGATTGGGCATATATCTTTCATCACATTTCCACTTTGCCCCCTTAATTTCCACACCTCTAGGCGGAACCATAGAACCTAGCTTCCCTCTCCTTTTTATTACATATATCTAAATATTTTTCTTTGTTTGGTTCTGTTTTAATCATTTTATAAAAGGCTAATACCTCTTCTCAGACTTTCAGAAGCAAGATAGAGTGCTCATCAGTTTGAGCCACATAGAATTACATGGAAGGGAGCCAGCAAGCTAAATAGGTGCTATATGAATTTGAATAATCAAAGAAGGCCAAGCAGGGCATTTGGTTGCACCAGATAAAGGTACAATTCGTTAAATTTGTCACAGCAATTTATTATATTAATCCAGAATTGGTCCACAAATCAGTGAGCGATTTAAAATAATAGGAATGGCTTATACAAGTTAGATGGTAGGAGAAATAAATTGAGTTTTATTTATGGGTGCTCTTTAACTACTATGGTTCTTAGTGTCCCATTCTATATTGGGCGTGAAACACTGGTAATTTTGCTCAGAGGCCTCTTTATCGGCTTGAGGTTCTTTTACGTGCCATAAATCTACGACACGGGACCACTGGCTTTACTTCCCTTCCGAAGGAAGCCATGCTAAGGATTTTTACGCCCGTAAAAATCCATCGCCCTCCGCCAGGTTTGAACCTGCAACCTTGGGAACTAGAGGTTAGCATGGTACCACTAGTCCACGGAGGACGACAGATGGTAGGAGTGCTACATGGTATAGATACTACTTTGTATTCTATACATGGTTCAGCAAGAGTTGATGTGTGTATATCCTTCTGCATGTAAGCGGAAAGGAGGAATTTTGTTTGATTCACACTACTGGTGCAGATTTGAGACTGTATCACAGCTGTTGCTTAATGTGCAGGACTTGGAGATGATATGCTTACTGAACATTTGTTCTCACTGTTATAAACTACTTTGTAGATCATAACTAATGGAGGAAAATAAAAATAAATTTTCACTCAGTACTCACTTTTATTCCAATTCTGACAGCGGCTCTATTCTTTCCAGATCAGATTCAGAATCTTCTAAATCACTCGCGGTGATATTAATGACCAGACAGTCCACTACACTGTCTGTTAAACTGTCCGGTTCCCACATCTTTGTTTCCTAAATTTTTATGCCGCCACACAACAATATCTTCTCTGTTAATAATCACTTGTTTTTTTTCCTGTTCACAAAATCAAAGCTGGTCTGCTTCAGTATTAAATAAAATGAGGTCCTTTTGCCACAACTTGAATCACTATCATCACTGTCCACTCCATAACTGAATGGCAATAACTTATTGATATGCGAAAACGGGGCAATTCTTACCTGAAAGTGGCCCAAATAATGGTTGTTCCCTCCTGGAGATAGAGGTGGGGAAGTAAGACATAATACAATAAGGAAATCTTCTTTCTTCTGCATCTGCTGTGGTATTTCTTCATTAGAAACATTTGCATCACTAAATAAAGCCTTTATGGAATAACTCTAACAAATTCAGCTATGTGCAGCCATTTTATAGGTATATAAGTAATATTAAATAATCCAAAAAGGCTTAAACTGAATTAATGTTTTGGGAAATAGTTGTTAAAGAGGAACAATATGACACCTGTGCTACGGACAAGAACACATGCATTTGTTTACGTTGCAACTCAACTCTCGCTGATCAAGGTATAGTGGCTCTTTCACTTTGTTTTGAAAGGTACATCAAAGCTAGAGTTTTGTATCTTTAAATGCATATAGCTGGTCCTGTAATGCAGTCAGTAGAACTCTTGACTGCTTTGCAAGGAGTATGAGGTTTGTGGAATCAAGAAATTTTCCTTTAAGAAGGTTCCTCAGCATACCTCTGTTTGGTGTGTGAATGTGAGTGTACCTGGATTGTTACCATTTATTTAATAATAATAATAATAATAATAATAATAATAATAATAATAATAATAATAATAATAATAATAATAATAATAATAATAATAATATCCCATTCACCCTTATAATCAGATTTTTCAAATATCGCAGGGCACATGCAGAGTTATATGCTTCTAAGATGGCAATGTAGAATCTGTGCAACTGTAGGGCACAAAGAGGCACTGCAAAGGGAAAATAAATAAACTAATGTGCATAATTATTTCTCTGTGATCAGTTT
This sequence comes from Deroplatys truncata, assembly GCA_030765065.1. Taxonomy (NCBI): domain Eukaryota; kingdom Metazoa; phylum Arthropoda; class Insecta; order Mantodea; family Mantidae; genus Deroplatys; species Deroplatys truncata. Next base: position 41,199 of record JAUKNL010000023.1, on the reverse strand, counting down.
TTCTCCAGAAACAGATGAGGAAAACTGATTATGCAGAAAAGATAAAGTTGGCCAATATCAAAGTTAAATTCCTATTTTAAATGTAAACAAAATAATGTCACTAATGATGTATTTGTGTTTTAATGGTATTTATTGCAGCTAATCACTTGTTGCTATTAATATTGGTAGTTTATTATTGGATGCAATAATTTTATTCAGCAAACTTGAAGTATTCAGAAATAGAAGGCAAAACAATCTCGATTTAGTTACAAAAAAGGCACACAATTAATCAAAGTTATAACATTTTATTTATGATGTTATGTTACTCCAAGTTGGTCCACAAATCCGTGAGCCACCTTCCAATGATTGTGTTTGACATGATTTACATTAGATTGATGAACAAATGGTAACTATCATTTTACATATTTCTGGCCCGGAGTAATGGAAACAATGGGTGATATGAATAAAAGTGAGCATGTGCTCTTGTTCAACAAATTTGAAGTTTATACTACGAATCATATGAATAAAAATTTGGACTATAAACTTAGTTGAGAGTGCAAACATTGGAGAGTGAGTATGTGAGTATAAGCTCAGAAAATTGTATGATAAAAGAGAGTATGTACTTTTGGTGGTGAGTTCATGCTTCTCTTAGGTTGAGCCGGTCAGTGCAAGCTTAACGCTGTGTTAGACATAATGCCTGAATTTATGGATAACTTATGTATTAGTAAAGTGTATTCAGTGCCTTGCGATGGAAATGACCATAATTCAAGATTTTGTAGATCTCAAAGAGAAAACATTAGGTTGTTGGTAGCACCATTTTTTGGGTGAAAACGCAGAAACCAGGGGAGGAACCCTTTCATCTGAACAGTACCTATGCACTTTTTGTGGTTGACCCAGGATTTCAGATGGATGTTGGAGAAGATTTAGGTGTATGCCAAAATACCGTATGCAAAACCATTTCAATGGTAATGGATAGTATCACTGCCAGAGCTAATATATGGATTCAATTTCCAAACAGCTCTTCAAAACGTCAAATTGGAATGGCAAAGGAAATATTTTTTTCCATGTGCAATAGGTGCTCTGGACTGCATGCACATTTGTATCACAAAGCCATCAAACCACGGGGATGAATACATAGACAGGAAGCAGTTTATGAGTATCAATGTAATGCTATATAATAGTAAAGAGAATGTTTATAAATTGTCTCTTGGGCAGGATCAGTGCATGATTCTCGAATTTTGAAAACTTAAAATTTATATAGAGAGCTGTTCTTCTGGGTGATCAAAGATTTGGTTTAGCTTGTTAGCTAATTATGCCTTTTAGAAATTCTACTACTCTACAACAATGCTGCAAAATATCTAAAAGATGTGTTTTTATGTTAATTTTTTTGATTACCTCTCTGATTTTCTGCCATATCTTTTCCATGCTGCACCATCGATTCATGTTGAATGTTGCTTGGTGCAGTTTTCTTCTTCCTTTGTGGCTGGGGTTTGTGATTTGGAAAATAACACAGGATGGTTTTTTAGCATGCACACAAAAAGCTTCTTCTTCTGATGTCCTCAATACTCAACATATCTGTCATATTAACACCATTGTTTGTTTACACATAAGTACAATGCAACCGTAAACCAGTACTGCAACAGGAATAAGTTGCAGCGGTAACAAGGATTCACAACAATGTATTTTCTAGCCAACAATGTGAGTTTATGCTCCCTATTGTAAACTCATTTTTATTCATATCACCCAATATCAGTTGAGAGTTATTTCTTAGTCATGCAGAAGATAAGGTGTTTCATTTACAGGAAAATATTGTGTTGCTTGACAAAGTATCCCACATTTCAGAACTTGGAGTTATCTTTATGACCAATGGTCATCTGGTCAGCCTAGTTGTATATAGGTAGAGTTGTGCAACAAGGAAATGTAAGTTTCCTGTACCTAAACATTTTTATTACTCTCTATATTGCTGAGAAATGTATTGAATTAAGTGTACTGTTTCAAGTAATTTAGCATAGAGGTCACTGCTTGATTATTATTTGCCAACAATTGCTATTTTTACATTATAAATATTTGAGTTAATTTCTTGCAGGACATGATGGCTGGGAACTTTCGACCAGCAGAGCCATCTAGGTAAGACTTCTGGAAAGTGTATATTGCAGCTCAGTCATGCATCAACCTCCATTTTATATCTTAACTAATGTTTCTTCTTTACAATTTTTACAAAACCTTCTTTTCTAAGTGATTAACTCTAATCCCATTAACAAAATTAGCACACTAGTGGAGCTGAGCGCAAATTTAAATCAGGTTACTGAGGTAGTTATGAGGGTATTTATTTGAATAGTAAGCGTAAAAATTCCTATAAATTTAGTTTAATAGATTGCAAAACTAGTCTTTGGAATATAAGAGGATAAATATTAGTATTTCAGATGTGCAGTATTTAAATTTAATACTCCTTAATCTCTTTTAAAAATAGTTCAAAATCTCAAGTTTCATAAGGAACACAATTGATTCTACAAGCATCTCTGGTAACACTCCATCTTTCTTAACACGGGTTTTAATTATGTAATTAAACTGCGATGTAGGTGGTATTTTGCTTCCATAGCTTCTCTATTTTGTTTCAATAAACATTTAAGCTATGCAAACAGATGGTGAGAATTTTTGCATGAGTTTTATATGACTTTCTAGTTAGTAGTAATGCAACAATTGAAGTTTTTAATTATAGTTGGTAAACTTTTCTATCTGCGATTAAACCATACTGGCAGGAAAAGGTGGTATCTGATTAGGATTAACTGAGGAGTACAGCACATACATCTACAATATAAATGTTAATTGTGCATACTTATGTCTAGTGGGTCCAATTAATATTATACACAGCTGTAACTTTGTCTTTAATCATAACAACTATGTGTAGTTTAAACCTTATTGATTGGAAAAGAGTCTCTCTTAGTTACTCATGTTTTGAAGACATTAGTTTGCATTGGATAGTGTTTTTACACTCTAAAATAAGTGATATTATTAAAAGGGAAAATCATAAAAACAGGAATTTTGTTTGTACAAGAGCATTTTTATTTAAAAATAGAATTGCCAGAAATATCTAGACAATGTGTGTGTTAGAATACATTCATTGAGGAATCGTCTCCTATAATTTTGTCCTGCAGCCATATATTCTCATAACTATACTCTGGACCTCTGATTTGCGCACTCCTATTTGTTTGGTAATCCTATCCAATTGATTGTGATGAAAAGCTGATTTTCAAGTAATTAAATGCTGCTGAGTACATTGCCAGAAAGCTATAACTATATAGCACTTGAAAGAATAACAGCAAATTATTTTTAGATACAGATACTTTTCCATTTATTTCTCAGAGCATGCATATATTACAATTCAGAGTCTTTTTTTTTTTTCCCCTCAAAGATTTAGAATTAATCTTATTCCAATTCCTCTCATTAATAACATTTCCTCCAATTTTTCAGATTATGTGTAAAAGAACAGCCTGCAGCTCCTGGAAGTGACACTGGAAGATATGTATATTCGCTTAGATCAAAAAAGTTTGATAAAGATTGTGAGAGTGGCAAAATTTGTGATTCAGCTTTGCGCTCAAAAAAGCAAGTTCTGAGAAATGAAGATGAACATCCTTTGATTCATGAAGGCAGAAAAGCACATAAATGTGATGTTTGTGCGAAGAGGTTTTCTAGGGTGGATCACTTGAAAAACCATAAATTGATTCATGAAGCCAAAAAGTCACACAAATGTGAAGTTTGTGACAGGAGATTTACTCAAACAGGATACTTAAAAAGACATAAGCTCATTCATGAGGGCAGAAAGCCACACAAATGTGATGTTTGTGAGAAGAGATTTACTCAGGCAGGAACGTTGAAAATACATAAACTCATTCATGAGGGCATAAAGCCATACAAATGTGATGTTTGTGCGAAGAGGTTTTCTAGGGTGGATCACTTGAAAAACCATAAATTGATTCATGAAGCCAAAAAGTCACACAAATGTGAAGTTTGTGACAGGAGATTTACTCAAACAGGATACTTAAAAAGACATAAGCTCATTCATGAGGGCAGAAAGCCACACAAATGTGATGTTTGTGAGAAGAGATTTACTCAGGCAGGAACGTTGAAAATACATAAACTCATTCATGAGGGCATAAAGCCATACAAATGTGATGTTTGTGAGAAGAGATTTACTCGGTGTGGAGGTATGAAAATGCACCATTTGATTCATGAAGGGATAAAACCACATAAATGTGATATTTGTGAAAAGAGCTTTACACAGAGTGGAGATTTGAAAAAACATAATTTGATTCACGAAGGTATAAAAGCACATAAATGTGATGTTTGTGAGAAGAGGTTTACTCTGAAGGCTTCTTTGAAAACGCATAAAATAATTCATGGGAGTATAAGACCATACAAATGTGATATTTGTGAAAAGGATTTTTTTCACCTTGTAAGCTTGAAAGTACATAAATTAATTCATGATGGTATAAGGCCTTACAAATGTGATGTCTGCCAGAAGAGCTTTACCTACTTGAGGAGCCTCAGATTTCATAAATTGCTTCATGAGGGCAAAAGGCCACACAAATGTGATGTGTGCAAAAGGGGCTTTACTCTATTACACCAATTAAAAGTGCATAATTTGATTCATAAAGGCATAAGGTCTCACAAGTGCTCTGTTTGCAATAAGAACTTTTATACAAGATCACATTTGAAAAGACATACTTTGATTCATAAAGGATTAAAACCATCATACAAATGCAATACTTGTGAAAAGATGTTTACTTGGCCAGAAACCTTGAAACATCACAAACTGATACATGAGGGTAAACCAAAAAAATACACATGCAATATGTGCAAAAGGAGCTTTATAACTCTACCACATTTGAAACGTCACATATTGATTCATGAGGGACAAGAAACACACACATGTGATGTTTGCAACCAGAGATTTACTCTGCCATCTCGTTTGAAAAGGCATTATTTGACCCATAAGGAACGCAAATGTGATATTTGCAATAAAAGTTTTGCTTATATCTCAGCTTTGAATAGGCATCGTGTGATTCATGAGGATAGTAAACCATACATGTGTGATATATGCAAAAAGAGATTTAATCTGAAAAGTAATTTGAAAAGGCATATTATGGCTCATGAGGACAAAAAGCTGCACAAATGTGATGTATGCGGGAAGAGCTTTGTTTTAGCAGAACATTTAAAACAGCATAAATTGATTCATGAAGGCATAAAACCACACAAATGTAATGTTTGCAACAAGAGCTTTACTCTGCAGCAAAACTTGAAGGTGCATAAATTGATTCATGAGGGCATAAAACGATATAAATGTGATGTTTGCAAGAAGGGCTTCACTCGTCTAAGAACTTTGAGAAAACATAAATTGACTCACGAGGACAAAAAATGAGACAAATATGATATTGGCTAGAACAGCTATCTTGTATGAGTTATGAAAATATGCAATTCGGTTCATGAACATATAAGCTACCAAAATGGAAGTTTCCTACCATAAAGGTATTATCCTTCATGGTGTATATAAAGCAAGAAATCTGTAGTTAATTTTCATGTTACCAAACTTTCCTAACATGTATTTACCAAGCAATGTATAACAAGTACTCCTATCAAGTTTATTTTAATTTGTAAATTTGTTTCTGTAGCTTCATCCATATAATACCTTACACAATCAGCTTAATTAATTAAAATGTGCAGAGGACAAAGTAAGAGAATGAAGATGAAAGATCAAAGATTTTCAGAAAAAGGATAGTTTGAAGTTGAATATTTAGATGAGACTAGGTGTCAAAAGAGGAGTTCAAAAATGGAACCAAACTGGTGAAGAGAAAGAAAGAAAAAGCTTGATAATTATGAAATGGAAGTACAGATGCCTACTAGAAACAAAGAAATTACAGTGAAGTAGGAAAATAAGTTACAAACTTTACTCAGCTGTGAAAGTAGGAGATAACAGAAGTTGATCAACTATATTGAGGTGACCTGCAAAAGCAAACCTGTCCACTAAATACACTTTTTCACTATCAACACAAAATTTATCTTAGCCATTCCTGTGAATGAAAATAACATATTGAAATGCATATGAGTATAGAAAGCAAAGCCCAATGTATAAACCTTGTCAGACCAGTCATGACTAGAGGGCAGATTCTTGCATACGTATTTGGATGATTTTTCTTTGAAACTGAAAACGTGTGCATGGAAGAGGTAAATGTATATCATGTTATGAGGAATCAACTGGTGTAATTTTATAGTTCATATAAATGCATATTCAAGTGGTTAGTGCATATTTTACTAATATTTGCATATTATGTTTGTTCTCCATTTCTTATCAAAATATTTTGTTTCAATAAAACAGTGAGCTTTTGCCTTACTGCTATGTTTTTGCAGCAGAGGGCCATGTTTTCATATAGCCCCAACTGGAATTCCCATTTATATAGAATATTTTCCTTTCACTCCGTAGTGACGAAGTCTTGCAGCTAAATATATTCTGTTGCTGTAAAGGTTAACATCTGGCTTGCTTTTGCTTCCCATAAGCTTTCAGGTGTTTGTAACTCTATGTGGAGCGAAATGATTTCTTTTTAAGTTTCATTGCATGAAGTAACATACTCATTGGTGCGATGTGAAACATCAGCAATGCATTATTTTGGGAAGTTTTTGAATGCATGTAATAAGTCTTAGACTAAATTTCTGTTTATTAGAAGCTATTTTAGAAACTTTTTAGAAATCGCAATTGCACATCTGGAAGGAATAAGGGTACCACAGTATGAAACTTCTATTGCTAAAAATGTAACTGGAAAAATTAGAAAGAGCCTTCATTGCAAAATGGAAAATATCAAAGCTAGGAATCCAGGACTAACACTTATTTGGGATGTTGGCAATGTTGTATTACAAGACCAATTTGAAAAATGATTTAATTCGTATTTTGTGACAGCCTATTTGTGGTATTCCATGTAACTTATGTGAAGTTGAGAGGATATTTTCTTTGTACAAAATGATTTTAAGTGATGGAAGAAAATCTTTACTGCCAGAAAAACTAGAAAATAATTGGATATTTTAATAAAAATGAACTGATAAAATTATTGTTAAAATACTAAGCAATGTTTCATGCTAGGTTATTGGCTATAAATAATATAGGAGATCATAATTACTATTTTAAAAAACCAATGAAAGTCAATACACCAATTACTTCAAAAAAGCCAATAAAGCTATTTAAGAAAATTGTATAGTTCATTAAATTATTAAAATATTTTGTGGGTATTTTTGCATGTTTAGAGCATATTTTAAACATCTTTCCACATAAATTCATGATTTTAAGTGCATATAAATTCACCTCTGGCCATTCCAGAGAAACAAGAAGTGATTTGTAAGAACCAACGAAATGAAAATTTTAAGATTAATAAAAGGATATGCATTATATAATGAGAAAATAAGGAACATGTATAGAATAATGGACATTATGAAGTGGATTATACAAAGAAGAAAAGGATTGAAAAATCCTGTTAATAGAATGAAGGAAGATCGTCTTCCATGCTTGCAATGAACTTCAAACCAGACATACCACGACCAGTCAGAATACTGTTTACACAATGGAAACAGAGCTTATCACCACTAGAAAGAGACAGATGAAACATACAGGCCATCTTTTTAAATTTAGAAGAAGAAGAAATGCAAGCTTTTTCATTTTTATGCCAAAAGGCAATTAAGTCTAAAATAAATCATCAATGTAACCCATAAGATAAAGATACAGCATAGGACAACAACAAAAATGAGCATACCCTCCAAGCATATATCTGTCGAAGCCCAAATCGTTTCCACGTCCAGTTCACAATGTCTCGGAACACGTGCCTTTAGCTTCGTTCTATTGTCACTTTTCATATTGAGTCCCAACTACTGAATATGCACTCATGGCCAAGCGATTATGAGAGAGTATGTAGCAATGACGCCTACCGACGTTCATATCCTGAACATAGCTATATTTTTTTTTAAAGAAAACGAAGCAATGTTTATTATGCATATAATATAATTTCCGATTGCTGAGGCTTATTTGATTTCAAGGCACTTCAATGGCTAAGTCGAAACATGAATTGTTAAACATTTTCAGTCACTACTAGTGGTATATTTCTGCATTTTTTTCGCATACAAAAACTGAAACGCTCTTATTTCCGTTTTCAAACTAAACATGAAATAAGTAAATATATTACCCAATGAAAAAGCAAATAAAGGTGTGTAAACCCTTTCCTTCTATTACTGCCCTCATTTTATGGGGCATGGATGATATCAAATGCCTAGTCAAATTTTCTTTAGATGATACTTCCTTCCAGGCATCCTGTATTTGATCCCTCAAAACCTCTTTAATTGCCAAACTTCCTTCACCTCTGCCCACACACATTTTCAGTAGGATTCAAATCTGGTGAACAAGGAGGCCTTTGCGAGAACCAGTTTGAAACCTGCTGTCTCGTGTGGACAGGGTGCTTATCCTGCTCGAATTCAGTCATTCCATCAGGATATCTAGTCCTTACAGAACTCTTTATACTGCTGGCTTTTTAATGTGCCATCAAGCTGCCACAACATATCTAGACCATGTGAAATTCAACCCCAACATGACATATAAGCAACATTGGCGATCCATTTGTGTCATGTATTTTGCGTAGCAATGTTTTCCTCTGGAGCGGTAGATAACTGCTTTTCCCTCATATGTCACTTTGTCTGAAAATGTAAATCATTCCAGTTATGGTTGACATTTACTTCTGCAAATGCGAGGCAGCATAATCTGTGATCATCTGTAAGACACTGCTTCGTAGCTGCTGATCGAGCAAAGAACCCTGCTGTAGCCAAACGACGCAAGGCTGTGCAGTTATATCCAGGGAAATTATAATTGTAGACACATGCTGCCTCTTCTAAAAGTGCAGTGTCCTGCTGAGGAATGGACAAACGCAACCCGAACCAGGATAACGACGAACAATCCCTTCCCTGGATAACCGCAACCACTTCGTAGCCATAGATACAGGGACTTCGAGTGTTCTTGTAGCCTGAGATGCAGAGTATCCAGCAACGTTCACTAAAGTAAGGAGACATCTTGTAGCTTTGTCTTTATGCGTGTGCTCATCAGCCATAGCAAAAATCAGTATGACTGCTAACATATGTATGTAGAACTCCAAACAAATTAAAATTTAAATAATTAAAAGCAGCACATACATAAAGGATTCGAGTCTAGATTATTCCAATTACGAGAAACATGCGTTTCACTGCCTGGCTACCATGCATACAACTAAACTAGCAGTCATCTTACTACTTATCGCATAGCTTTGAAATGAATGCAGTGTGATATTTAAGTGTGTATTGTGAACGCAGCGTCAGCGAATGCTTACGATGTTTTCCAAATCGAACTCCCTCTCTGGCTGCTGCTCATTTATTTTGTCTTAGGCTGCACATACAAGGTAATGTACTGTAGAATTATTCTTACTAAACCTGCTGACAAAAGGGTGCAGCAACACTGAAAAACAGTAGATAGCAGTGACCAAAACAGTTTTAACACCATGATAATGAAATTGTGGGTTAAATGACTTAAGTAATTGTTTGCTTGAGTGGTTGGTTGCAAGTGTTTGGGTCCATGAAAGACAGCATAATTTTGGAAGGCCACTCCCAGGTAAATCAACATCATTAGCTTGGAAAACAAGCGTTCGTTTTATGGCAGCTACAAAGACGGTGCCAAAAGTAGTTGACCATTCATCAGACTCGATACATATGCCGTAGTTGCTGGATCCATAGAACAGTATTCTAGTTAATTGACATGCAAACAGGCAGCAGAACTTGGAATACCATACTCAACAATACTTGTCATGTGAAGAAAGGCTTCAAGCTTAGTTCATTTCGACGTTGTTTCATAAATGAGCTTAGTGATGATATGAACAGAGGTACGGGAGCATATGCTTTTTTACGGTGGAATTTCACGTTTGTTGCCAAAATGTTCTCTTTAGGGACGAGTGTGCAGTTTATCGTGTCAGCCATGGCTACAATATTGATTTTTGGGCACAGGAAAATTCACATTTCACAATCGAGTCGGAATTTACACCACATCTTGTAACAGGTGTTAGTGCTAATTATATGGTTGAACCATACTTTTCTGATACTAGTGACTTTGTTCACTACTCTGAAGAGTAGTTGATACTCCAAACTAAAATATGGATCAAGTATGGCTGCAATAGGATGATGCTAAGCCCATAGTCATGATAGAAGTTTGTAATTTCCTTAAACAATGATCGTAGGCAATGATGAAGCGCACACAAACACATTAGTGCAGGTAAATGATTCAAAAGTATATAAGGGTACGATGTCTTAGATCCATCCTGTAGAATGAAAACATTCCTTTAAAAAGTCCATTTATACTCGCTGTCAAAGAAGAAAGGGTTTGACATTTCACGGAGAGAAAGAAACGACATTGCCGCTTATCGCGACCACATGGAGAGCGCGTTAGAATTGTGTACGAAGGCGATTGGGTTGCATCTGCAATGTAGGGCGGGCATTATTTATATTCGTATATGAAGACAGTTATAAAATAATGAATAATTGCATGCAAACGATAGAACATGCAAGAATATATCAGTGTAAAGAACAGCGTTAACAAGAGAGACGTACCTGTGAAATATGAATACTTACTCTAATGGGAAAATGCCGCTGATTCTCAGAGCATATTATTTGCTGTGTTTGCCATTTAAATGGGATACCTTTACCGAGTACGCTCGGTTTTTCTTTTGGCTCGCTGTCTTCGTCACTTTTTTTTGGATATTATTAAATATCCATTAAAAGTGTTAACGCAATTGCAAATGCTCACAACACACACACACACACACACCACAGATACACGGAATCAAACACACATAAACACAAAGCAAATAACCGCACAAATAGGATACAAAATGACTTGTCAGTACACAGGCAATCTCTAAACTGATTTCAATACATTAAGCTGTGGCTAAAGGAGCATTGTTTATAACTTCAGCGACAGCAGAAGATAAGACGTGCAGTTCATGTTACTGCAACGGTCGCTCGCCAGGTACGTCATGCTAATCACGTGTTATAGTATCGGCAACAAGGTTTTTTGCGTCTATCGTTGCTATGGAAACGTCTTAGCTCTAGTTGGCCCTTCTAATCGTTTCTATGACGTATGCATCCCCTCCCATTCATTTAAAGCTTTCCGCCATGTGATTAGTAACTGTCAATCACCTTCTTGATTGGCGCCGACTATAATTGTATGAGTATATTCTCTTTTGCACGAACTGGTTTTACATGTTTGGATTTGAATGATTCTCAAAAAACATTTTTTTTTTGTAAAATGCGTGCGCGCGTGTGAGCATATGCGTGCATGAGCGCGCTAAGCATGCCTCTGTATTAACTGTCAGAATTTTGTTACAAATTCATGGCTTTGTCAAAATTTATAATTTAATGAGGACAACAATAATTGGGATATACAAGAAATAAAAAAACACGAAAAGAATAATACTATAAATAATAAAAACAATAATGAAAGGTTAGATTACTGTAGTGACCAGAGTATTAAAAAGGGTCCTGCACACTATAAAGGATTGCTTAATTAAGAATTGTTTTATTTTTTTATTGTAAACTAGGTATTATTAAGGTTATTTCTTTTTTTGGAATTAGATTGTATGTATATACCCTTGTGAGGTACTGAATTGAAGTTTTTGGTTTCCTGACAGCTTATAAATGTATTTTATTGCTGTTTGGTGATGCATTCATGTAAAGCATTGTTTGTATTGCATAAGTAAATGTTGTCCCCTATAAAGCATACAATTTCTAATGGCAAGGCAACGTTAGAATATTAATTTGCTTGAAGTACCGTTTACAAGGTGTAGTCTTGCTCAGATTTAGCGTTCTTCTGAACTACAAATGAATTGCTTACATCACTTCCAGAACCCCAAATAAGTACACTATAAGCAAGCGTATATTGCACTTAGGATAAATAGGATACGCATATTATATAGTAGACTCTATTAATTTTTGTTATAATATTCTTAATATGTGACTTACAGTTCAACAATTTATTAATTGTAAATCCCAGAAATGTTGCTTTAGAGACGTACTGACTATAGTATTTTATTATTATAAGTGATATTTACTGCTGTAACGGCGTAATCTCTATTACAACGTGTAATGCATACGCAATGAGATCTTTATTTTTGTATTTAATATAAATTTATGGGTTTACCAAAAGAATGCATATATACTTTAACAAATAGCTGCATATTGTTTACAGAGTTCAACTAATTTTCTGCGAAGTGTGTTGTAGTACAGTGTTTCCTCAGCAGATGTCGGTTCCTACGTGACTCTAATGCCTAATACCGAAAGAAATGAAATATGTGTAATAGTCGAGGCTAAGTATACACATGAAAATGCAGTTGTAAAGGAATTATATATATATATATATATATATATATATATATATATATATCCCACCGGTCTCCTCGCGGTTCCATAATCCGGATCTCCTTAATCAGGTGGTAAAAAAAATAGACAACTTAAAGAAGCATGCGATTTTAGAGGTAATATGAATGGAAGACCTTAATATTAGGATTGGGGAAAGTGATGTGAATGATGGAAATGAATGGACAAGTGATGAAATGGTGTCAAAAAGAGAGAAGTTCAGGCAAAGTAAATATAAGTTTGTTCGCAAGGGATGTGAAAAGTTTATAGATCTCTGTGAATTGAATGCCTTAGAAATTTTGAATGAAACATATGGCGAGGATGGTGAAAGTGATTGGTTGAGTGGTGAATAGCGTCGAAAAATGAGAAGTTTATATATAAATAAACCCAGTAACACATAATACTTAAGTGCAAAGGAACAGAAATCTGGAGAAAAGAGCGTATCAGAAAGTAAGGGTATAAGAAATGGTTAAGTAAAGTTGAAAATGATTGGGTTTGGGCAGTAAGAAATTAAGAATTAAAGGAAGTTGACTAAGTAAAATATTGCAATTTAGAAATATGACCGGTAAAGAGCCAGGGTTGAATGCTGATCTTATTCTCTTTTATGTTTTGTATTGGGTTAGTACAACAATTAAATTAAATATGGTTAGAACCAATAATAACTGGAATTAGTGAAGAGAGAAGAAGCAAATTGATACATATGTAATAGTATAATAAATTTTGTATGCAGAGTGGGTGTCTACTGAATTAGAGTGGCCATGGTCAAATGTTCAGTAGGCAACCCTGTATATTGTAATTTCTTAGCACTAAATAAATTCATTCATTAAAATTCACTCATTCAATGACTAACGTGACACGCGAAAGTAAATCAAAATGGCCGGGTCATGATCATAGTTGAAGAATGAAAGCTTATTTTAAAGTAGTGGTCCAAGCTCGTAAATGTTGCTGAAGTTCAACATGCATGGAAGCATGAGTTTGCAATACAACCACCAATATCCCCTCAGGGGCTCACCTTCTGTGAGTACGGGTTTTTGGCGCACCCGGGGGTTCCCGAGCCATTCATCGCCACATTCATCCCCTCACCCCCATCCGGTCGAGGTGGGTTCTTCAAGTGACCGGTGGACACAAGGTAGGCTCTCGTGCGTTCTTTACATTCCATTCATACCGCACCTCACCATCGTTTCTTTCTTCCCTTATCACTTTCCGGCCATTTCGCACCATGACATTCGCATATCTCCTTTTCTTCCCCGCCGGCCTACCTTGCGTGCGAAACGCCCACACTGTTTTAGTTTCTTTTATCTTTTTATTTCAATCCTCCGTGGACACAGCCTGACGGATACCCGCGCACCGCGTGCGCAGCTGGGTGAGTGGGTAATGGCGTCATCCCCACCACCCGGGGTCGTCATGTAGGGTATGTGTTCGTATCCGCTGTTCAACTGCAGTCCCGCGGGGGGGCCATTGCATGAGCTGCTGACTTCTGACGGCGATTGGGTCCCTCTGTCTATGTTCTGGGAGGTGTGACCCTGGGGTGAGTCTGGTATAGATAGGCCACTCACCCAAGCCGGGGTAACGCCCGAGAAGTCAGAGCCCGAGGTCGGAGACGGTTGCAATGGTGGAGGATATTTTTCGCTATGGAGCACCCTTTCTCCATTATTAACAACAAGCGCCGAAAAGTCATTGTAACAGAAGTAGCACCGCCGTCATCTGGTTGTTACTTGGTCATTTCGAGAACAGAAGAAGGACAAAACTTTGAGAAGGTGAACCCTTTTATTATTCAGAAGGGCATAGATGCTATTGCTGGTGCGGTTCAATCATGCACTCGTCTACGGAATGGTTCCTTATTGGCACAAACTAAGTCCGATCAGCAAAGTAAGACCTTGTTGCGCGCTACGCTTCTCCACGGTTACCCCATCCGTGTTGAGAAGCACCGCACATTGAACTCCTGTCGGGGCGTCGTTACCACCCATAGCCTCGATGGTATATCGGACGAGGATCTCGTAGAATATCTATCCGATCAAAAGGTGACTGCAGTGCATCGAGTGCAGGCCAAACGCGACGGCGTATTGGTACCCACTCGTACCCTGTTTATTACATTTGATGGCGTCGATCTGCCCACGAGCATTTCCGCAGGGTACGAACGGATTTCTGTGAGGCCTTATATTCCTAGACCTCTGCGTTGTTTTAAATGCCAACGTTTTGGGCATACGCAAGTCTCATGTAAGAGTGCCGTTAACATCTGTGCAACATGTAGCCAGCCCTCACACGAAGGTACCTGTTCAACAGCCCCCGTCTGCGTTAATTGCAAAGGGTCTCATTCTGCTTCGTTTGCCGACTGTCCGCGGTACTTGGACGAGAAGGCGATCCAGGAGATCCGGGTAAAGGAAAAACTCTCCTTCGCTGAAGCCCGGAGGCGTTACCATGCGCGCCAACCTTCCCTCCTGCGATCTGGCACATTTAGTTCTGTTGTTGCCTCGCCAGTACCACGAGTAGATGCCGAAACTCAGACCTGGACCTTGACTGGATTAACCGCCACTACCATCCGGCCGTCTATTAAAGCTACTGTTACCAAGCCTTATAAACCTGGTCCAAAGTCAATGAAGTCGCAAGCCGCTGAAAAGAAGCCCAAGCAGAAACTACGTAGGGAAGATTTCTTGAAAGACCCTCCGCGTGCGCGCGGTAGCAAAAGTTCACCTTCTCCTCCTCGGAGGTCGCTGTCCCAGGAAGGTCCTGGGACAAGCCGCGCTCAGCGGCACCCCTCACCCATCGCCACCCAGAACCGATTCACGGCGCTTGAATCGGTTTCTGGCACTGAGCGCGTGGGCCCTCCCTCCGAGGAAGCTATGGAGTCTGACCAACTCCATACAAAAAGCCCGAGCCCAAAGGTTAAACAAAAGGTAATTTTAAGCCGCCCTTCTAAGTAGACAGTTTATCCCTTTTATTCATGGCTATCCTGAGCTGGAATGTACGTGGTGTACGATCGCATAGGGCGGAACTGCAACTTTTATTGCGTTCCCATTCACCTATGGTCGTGTGTTTGCAGGAGACCAAGCTTCGCCCTCACGACCCTTTCGATCTCCGAGGGTACACTCCGGTTCGCTACGATCTTGAACCGGAGGAGGGTGCTCCTGCTCATGGAGGTGTCATGTTGTTGGTGCGTCATGACGTTCATTTTCATCCTATCACACTTACGTCCGACTTGCAAGCTGTTGCCATTAGACTGCAGTTACCCGGTTTTTTCTTTTCTGTTTGTTCTGTGTATACACCTCCATCGTCTCCCCTCGCTCCCGCGGACATTCGATCTCTCCTGTCCGCTCTCCCAACACCATTTCTTCTGTTGGGAGATTTTAATGCCCATCACCCACTATGGGGTTCGCCAAGGGCTTGTGCGAGGGGAACTCTTCTTTCCGACATTTTTTATCAGTTCAATCTTTCCATCCTCAATACAGGTGCACCTACTTTTATTTCTGATTCTTCCGGTACATTCTCTCACCTGGACCTTGCCATATGCTCAATCCAGCTTGCATGTCGTCTTCAGTGGAACGTCGTCGCTGACACCTACTCCAGCGACCATTTCCCCTGCATCGTTTCTCTTCTGTCGCACCACGTACAGCATTCCAGAGTACCTACCTGGATATTCGCAAAAGCCGACTGGAGCTTGTATTCCAGCATCGTGCATTTTGACGACCAGCCCTTCTCCGACATTAATCAACTAGTGCAGCACCTTACGTCTATTATTTTCTCAGCCGCCGAACGTGCAATACCCCGTTCATCCTCCCAACCTCGGCGGCCACCTGTTCCGTGGTGGAACGAGGATTGTCGGGACGCCGTTCGTGCCCGTAGGACTGCACTTAGGGTGTTTCGGCGCCACCCTACACTTGATAATTTGGTGACTTTTAAACAATCGCGCGCCAGGGCTCGTCGCATTATTCAGGATAGCAAGAAGGCATCTTGGGCTCGTTTTGTCGAGTCTTTTAATCGTTTTACGCCTTCATCCGTTGTTTGGGATAAACTTCGTCGCTTCTCAGGTAAAGTGTCACATTGTACTGTTTCTGGCCTTCAGGTTTCTAATGCCACCATAGTGGATCCGGCTGCCATCGCTAACACTCTGGGTTCTGCCTTTGAGGCGGTTTCCAGTTCAGACCATTATTCCGCCGGCTTTCGCTCTATTAAAGACCGGCAGGATTCCGCATCATATACTTTTCGGTCTGCTAATGCTGAATGCTATAACGAACTATTCACCATGAGGGAGCTGGAGCACGCTCTTCATTGCTCTCGGCACTCCGCTCCCGGGCCGGACGGCATTCATGTCCTGATGTTAAAGAACCTTTCAGCCGACAGTAAACTATTTCTCTTACAGGTCTATAACCGTATTTGGCAAGACGGCATTTTCCCTTCCGTTTGGCGCGAAGCCACCATTGTCCCTATACTTAAGCCTGGGAAGGATCGCCAACTACCTTCCAGCTACCGCCCTATCTCCCTCACCAGTTGCATTTGCAAGGTGATGGAGCGCATGATCAACGGGCGGTTGACATGGTGGCTTGAGTCTCAGAAACTTCTAGCGAACGCTCAGTGCGGGTTTCGTCGCTATCGCTCTACCGTCGACCATCTGGTGTCCTTGTCGACGCATATTATGAATGGGTTTCTGAGAAAGTGTCAAACCGTGGCTGTATTTTTTGACCTGGAGAAAGCTTATGACACTTGTTGGAGGGGCGGCATTTTACGTACACTTCACGATTGGAATATCCGCGGTCGTCTTCCCATATTTCTTCGGGAGTTTATGACGGACCGCGTCTTTCGTGTACGTGTGGGCTCGGTTTTATCTCGTCGTTTTATTCAAGAGAACGGAGTACCGCAGGGCTCTGTACTCAGTGTCACACTTTTTGCGATTGCTATCAACCCCATTGTTGATTGTATTCCACCTGGCATTTCATCGTCCCTTTTTGTTGACGATTTCGCTATTTATTGCAGTTCACGGCGGACCTGTCTACTCGAACGCCGTCTCCAGAGCTGTATCGACCGTCTCTACGCCTGGAGTAACGCCAACGGCTTTAATTTCTCCGCCGAGAAATCCGTCTGCATCAACTTCTGGCGCCGGAAGTATTTCCCTCCGCCCTCTCTCCATCTTGGGCCAGGGATACTTCCGTTTGCAGACGAGGCGAAATTTTTGGGGTTGATTTTTGACAGGAAGTTGTGTTGGACCTCGCACGTTTCCTTTTTAAAAGCAAAGTGTGACCGTTCTCTTAATATTTTACGTGTTTTAAGTGGCACATCCTGGGGAGCTGATCGGACCGTCCTTCTTCGCCTTTATCGCTCTTTGGTCCGATCCAAGCTTGATTACGGGTGTATTGTTTATTCGTCGGCACGTCCATCTGTGTTACGTCGATTGAATGCCATTCACCATCGTGGCATCAGAGTCGCTACAGGGGCCTTTCCAACTAGCCCTGTATCCAGTCTGTACGCAGAAGCTGCAGAGCCTCCGCTGTCCTTCAGGCGTGAGATGCTCTTGTGCAGCTATGCTTGTCGACTCTCAAGCTTGCCTAACCACCCGTCCTTCGAGTTATTTTTCGAGGAGTCACTTGATCGTCACTATTTTATTAGCTCCTCTGCCTTGCTCCCACCAGGGGTTCGCTTTCGACAGCTCCTTCGGCATTTAGACGTTCCGCCAGCGCCGGCCCTTCCACGGGGGGAAACGCGTTTTCCTCCATGGTCTCGCGCTGAGGCCCACTGTCACCTTGGGCTAACGTCGATGCCGAAGACTGAGACCCCTGCTTCAGTCTTTAGATCGGCTTTTTTAGAAGTACGGGCTCAATTCGGAGACTACTATTTTATCTATACCGATGGATCTAAGACTGAAGCTGGAGTTGGATGTGCCTTTGTGTCTGGTCACTGTAGTTTTAAGTTTCGTTTACCTGGACAATGTTCAATTTTTACTGCCGAACTTTTTAGCATTTATCAATCTATTTTATACATTCAGCGGCACGCCTTACAGCACTGTTTTATTTGTACGGACTCTCTGAGTGCCCTTCAGACTATTACTGCGCTGTACCATTACCACCCGCTTGTACAGCGCATACATGACCTGCTCCACTCGCTTGGTGTCATTGGCATCAGCGTGTCCTTCATGTGGATTCCAGGTCATGTGGGCATCTCAGGTAATGAGTCTGCTGACGCCGCTGCGAAATCGGCGATTTTATTACCCAGATTTTTTACCTCTGTTGTTCCCTCGTCAGATTCGTGTGTTATTTTACGTCGCCGCATCCTCTCGCGCTGGCGCGATGAGTGGACGGCCCTCCGGGGGAACAAGTTGCGGGAGGTTAAGCCTCTCCCGTTAATCTGGGGTACCTCTTCTCGTTCTTCACGTCGGGAAGAGGTACTTTTAGCCCGTTTACGAATTGGACATTGTCGTTTTAGTCATAGTTACCTGCTCAGTGGTGATCCTGCTCCGCTGTGTCAGCAGTGTGACGTGCCCTTAACGGTGCGTCACATTTTAACTGAGTGTCAAGTTTTAGCTCCACTGCGCGTTCGCCTGGGTCTGCCTGTTGGCATAGCCAACGTTTTGGCAGACGACGCGCATGCTGTAGAATGTCTTTTACGTTTTATAAGTGACATTGATTTTAATCGTCGCATTTGATGCGCTGAGCGTCTTTTAGCTTTGTTATTTTCTTCTGTATGTTTTTATAGGGACTTACTCCCCAGTGACATGTGGCGCTCATGTCCCGCATTCTACAGTTCTTGACACGTTTTAATCTTTTATTGGCTATGCTTTTAGTGTGTTGGTTTTTGAGATATAATTATTGTTATTATTGTTGTTGTTGTTATTGTTATTCTTGTTGTTATTTTTATTCTTGTTGTTATTGTTATTGTTATACTATTGTTAGTTTTAACTTTTTTGGACATCGCGGGTTTGTGTCCCGTTTTTTAATTATGCGGTTTTTTTACCTTTTATGCTTTGACCTTATATTTTACACATTGTAAGGGCGCTGATGACCCTAGCAGTTTAGCGCCCTTAAACCGCATATCATCATCATCATCAACCACCAATATATTTGACAAGGTTTTATTATAAGTTTGAGATGCATGGTACCATTTTTTTGTGCACAATGAAAGATACGGGGATCTCGCACAACTACAAGCCCTGCTTCTTCAGTTATGGTGTTAGCAAAGTTTGCAATATTGCCTCAGAAGCCTGCTACACAATGTACTTATGAAATGGGTTTGCAGTGAACATGTGTGATGCATTCCAAAAGGTGATAGAAAGTGTACAGAGGTGTGAAAATTATTAGAATCAAGCAGCATTATTTGCAAAAAAATGCTCAATATGTGTTTTGAAATGATTTTATTTACAACTAAATACAAAATCAATACTTTGTATGCGTGCCTTTCACTTTAATCAACATTTCAGTTCTATTAGGCATGTCTTATATTAAAGTTGGGCATTTTTTCTGGATCTCTTGATCGCGGTGCCATATTTCTAAAAGTGTCTCTATCAGTTGCACCTTAATCGTTATTGTTTTCTTCGTCAGTCTCTTTTTCACAATTGCCCACAAATTTTCAATTGGGTTCATGTCTGGGCTATTCCCAGGCCATGGCAGTACTTTCACATTTTTTTCTGCCGAAAATCCCATTGCTGACTTGACTTTATGGTAGGGTGCACCATCTTGCATAAACGTGCACTCTCAATTGGGAAACCATTCATTTAATTGAGTCAGAAGTCGTGTTTCCAGAACTATTCTGTAGTGATACTTGTTCATTGTATTTTCAACAAGATACAGACGCCCAGTACCTTGTGCACACATGACGCTTCACACCATGATAGAGGTGGGATGCTTGACATTTTGAGCCACACATGACTCCAAAAATTCCTCCTTTGGAGTTCTCCTCACATATTGGCTGTTTTCTTCACATATGCTGAACATGGATTCGTCAGAAAAGCGGACCTACAAAAGGAAAATTAATAAGTTTCGTCTCAAGAAGCCAATTATGGCTGAAATACAGCACTTTAGAGTATGTTTTAGAAGTCATCACAGAGATATATTTTGATTAAGAGGCTAAAATGTTTATTTAAAGTGTTTCTGCACTTAATGAATTCAAAGCAAGGCTATAAATTGCTCACTCACCTTGCTCCAATCATTCTTAAAGAGTTTTTTTACTTCATAAGCCAATTGAAGCCTCATTTTTGCCATGCCATGTGTTAATTTTGCTCTTTTCCTAGGCCGGCGTGATGAAATTCCTGCATTTATGAACTTTCTTGGAACAGTGGAAGCACACACATCAACTCCATAATCTTCCAAAGACTTCCTCAATTCTTGACTGGTGGCTCTTCTGTTGTCCCTAGCCATCTGAACGAGTCTACGCTCTACCCTTGGACTTAGTTTGCTCTTGCGACCACGCTTTCCAACTCGACCACAACAGTAGCCAAGGCTATTTTTAAGTGACTGGCTTACACGGCTTACAGATTTCTGTGAAATTTGTAGCCTTTTGGCTATTTCTCGTTTGGAATAATTTTGATGTTGCAGCAATGCCTTTGTAACATGAATTTTTCTTGGAGAAAGATCTAATTTCTTGCCCATAACCTCAAAAATTTAAAAAAAAGAGCATAATAATTTGTTGCAGGGTTAATATACTCCATTTAATGTTTAAAGACTTGTATAAGCCTCTATATTACTTGTAAAATGGGTACTTATGGTCAGAACTTATCTAAAATCAATTTTGATGGAATAAACTCATTAAAGCAAACAAATACCCAGGAGCCCAATGATAGAACACAAGCAGCTGGCTGGCTTAAGCATTGCTACCAACCTTGTTTCAAACTCATAGGTACCAAGTAGTGACTGAGAACCAACTTAAAATGCTTTGTATGCATAACACCAAAGCAGAATCCCAATAACCTATAGTTCAAGGTCCCTACAAAGAAAATCCATAAAAAGTAAAATATTTGCTTTGAGTCTAATAATTTTCACACCTCTGCATATACACGTATCAAGTAATGATTATCCTGATTGCTGAATAAGAGTTTTGTGAATGGTTTTAGCATATCATAAATGAGAAAGTGCTTGTGACGAAGATTGTATGGTCTGATGAGGCCCAATTTAAATTTAATGGAACAATGGATTGTCATAATTACGTTTACTGGGCATTCAGAAAAGCTACATATTCGTTTCGATAAGGCTGTCAATTTATTAGGGTTGAATGTCTGGTCTGGAAACAGTGACTTGTACGAACAAGACAGATCAACCCCACACTATCACCAAGGTGTGGAATTTCCTGGACAAGAATCTGTAGACAGAATGGATGGGTGTTAGGGATGGGCAGAAAATAATATAACGGTTACAGAGATAATAGAGACAGTAATGAGTTACCCATTAATGGTTACAAGAGCAACGAATACCAAATAACTAGTTCTCCAGTAATGGCTACCAAAGTAGATGACAGTAACAGAGATGGTTACCTAATCTGGGTGACGTCATTCATTGCATGTGATATCCCTTATCGGAAACTAATTACCTCAGCTTTTTATGCATATTAATCTCCTCCGTGAGAGATCGTCCGTGGCTATGACAAGAAAAAATGCCTGATAATTACCCGTCTTGCTACATACATGTAATCAACTAAGACTATCTGCATCATTTGTGATGTGAGACAATAATGTGTGTTTGGACTTAATGTTTCTCTTCTCTGGCAACATTTCCTTTCAAGGTGACTTTACCATATTTTATCTTGTCCCACGAGAATATTAAATGTATATGTTTAATTGTAGTCATGTTGATGTTGGCAATAGTGATGTATTTTCTTTTGCTATGCTTGCATCATGTGGTCTTTATATTAGGATTCCTGTGCAGGAATGTAGAAGTATAGTCGCGCCAATCAAGATGGTAATTGACAGTTGCTAACCACGTGGCGGAAAGTTTTAACTGAGTGGGAGGAGATGGATACGGTATAGCGGTCGTCATAGAAACGATTAGAATGACCAATTAGAACTAAGACGTTTCCATAGCAACGATAGACGAAAAAACCTTCTTGCAGATACTGTAACACGTGATTATAGCATGACGTAAATGTATTTACACCAGTTTAGAGATTGTCTGTGTACTGACAAGTTATTTTGCACCATCCTATTTTGTACGGTTATTTGCTTTGTGTTGTCGCGGTATCTTCGTGTTATCTTTTGCTGAGCGCCTGTTATTGTTTTATTATTTTGCATTTTGGGTTCATTGTGCTCCGGCTAGCTATTATTTCTCAGTCGAGCATATCTCTTAAACAGGGTGTGTAAACGGAAAGGAGTTTTTACTGAAAGATATCACTGACAAAAGAATTTGTTTTTACACTTTTATTGCCGTCACACTTTATTCATTTCACATAATTATTCTTGATACACGTCCGACTGAAACTGTTATATTTTCTAATGTTACTATAATCACTTATTTGCTGCACGTTATTAATTCGCGTATTTCACATTTATAACTAACTTTACGACGCGAAAGATTCTGTAGAATTGCGCGACGTATAACGCGTAAATGATTCTCTTAAACTTTGCGACGTATAACCCGCGAATGCTTCTGTTGAACTGAGCGACGTATAACCTGTGTATGATTCTGTTGGACTGAGCGACGTGTAATGCACGAATGTTTCTGTTGAACTGGGCGTTACCTGTCTCTGGCTTTAGCTTTTTATACTCCCTCACCCCGATATGCCTAAAGATTATAACAGAGCTGCTATTGGTTAATAAAACGCGCCAACATTAGCGTCTATTTTTTTATATCCAATCAAAATTACGAACACATGTGCTCTAGGGAAGATATTCCCTCCATTTCTAAGAAAAGCGCGCTAATCTGACGTCATTTGCTTGTCTCTTATAATTAATAAACAACTCACCCCCTCGCTCATTGTTGTCCGCTCTTATTGTCAGTTTCAGTGAGGCCATGTAAACTTATTTCCCAACAATGCTTATAATTAACAAACATCTCAAATCAATGTCATACAATAATGCTTATTTACACTACAATCACTCTGGCATTTACATTGTTGTGATATAAAATACTGCCACAGTGTTTACGTGTGTTTGAGTCCCTGTATCGGTGCTTGTGCTGTGAGCATTTGTAATTGTGTTAACGCTTTTAATAAATATTTAATAATATCCAAAAAAAAATAGTGACAAAGACAGCGAGCCAAAAGAAAAACTGAGCGTAGTCGTAACCAAATAAAACTGTACTTGATAAAGGTATCCCAATTAAAGGACAAGTGCGGGAAATAATATGCTCTCTGAGCGAATCAGCGGCATTTTCCCATTAGAATAAGTATCAATATTTCACAGGTATGTCTCTCTTGTTAACGCTGATCTTTACACTGATATATCACTGCATTTTCTATCCTTTGCGTGCTGATTCATTATTTTATAATTGTCTTCATATACGAATATAAACAATATCCACCCTACAATGCAGATGCATCCCAGTCGCCTTCGTACACAATTCTAACGCGCTCTCCACGCGATCGCGATAAGCGGCAATATAGCCTCTCTCTCTCTCTCTCTCTCTCTCTCTCTCTCTCTCTCTCTCTCTCCGCGAAATGTCAATCCCTTTCTTCTTTGGCAGCGAGTATAATGTGATGCAGTAATTTGTATCACAAATTATTTAAATGTAAAGAATGATTATAGTGTGAATATGCATTTTTATGTGACATTGATTTGAGATGTTTGTTGATTGTAATTATTGTTGAGAAGTAACTTTATACGGCCTTACTGAAACTGACAATAATAGCGTGCAATAATGCAGCGAGGGGGTGAGCTGTTTATCATTATTAGAGACGAGGAAGTTACGTAATATTGGCGCGTTTTACTTTAGGATTTGCTGGAACATTTTTCCTAGAGCATATGTGTTCATAATTTTCATTGGATATAAAAATAGACGCTAATGTTGACGCGTTTTATTAGCCAATAGCAGCTCAGTTATAATCTTTAGACATATCGGGGTGTAGGAGTATAAAAAAGGGCTAGGTTAGAGATAGACCCCGTCAGTTCATCGAAAATATTTGTACGTTGCACGTCGGCTCCAGTCCATTATACCTCACATAGTTTATCGATTCGCAGGTTACGCGTAGCAGAGTTATGAAAAATCTCAAGTGTTGTATAGTTAATTACACATAAAGTTGAAGTACGCGAATTAAGAATGATCAGTAATGAAGTTATTATAACAGTTTCAGTTTGGCGAGTGTCAAGATCAATGTGTAAATGTGATAGTGAATGTGTTCGACAATAAAAGTGTAAAACAAATTCTTTCATCAGTGTTATCTTTGGATAAATGACTCCTTTCCGTTTACACAACCTGTATAAAGAGAAGTGCTTGACCAAAAAGATCATAGCTAGCCGGAGGACAGAGAACCAAAATTAAATAAAATAACAGTAGCATTCTTTCAAACGAACACTAATACTGCCGCAAATTGCTAACACCAGATGGAGCTAACAAACCTAACAAAGAATCACGTCACAAGATGGCTTCACCACGTGGAGTAAACACAAATACACAAAAACATTAATAAAACCGTCGCAAATTGGCACCCAGAACGTGGTGCATAATGACCAGGAAAGGGGCAGAATGACCAGGAAGGAGCAGAATAACCAGGAAGGAGCAGAATAACCAGGAAGGAGCAGAATAACCAGGAAGGAGCAAAGGAACCAGGACATGGAGCGAATGGAGAAGTGAACTGAACTACAAGACGCAGATTCCAGAAACAACTACAGGGACGACAGACTACGCGGATGATTGGACATCGTAATTCCAAGATTACAAGGCAACAGGGGAATTCAACTACAGAACACCAAGACGACGTAGATTCATCATAATACGACGCAGAAGCGACATATAATCTAGGAGAGAGGGGTAGAAAGCTGGACATCAAAGCAACATCAGCAGATAGCATCAGAAAGGTTAGAAAAGTGTGATTTTTATTCCAAAAAAGTGTAAAAATTTAAATGTACCTTAGGAGCGGTATGATAAAGAAAACAATGGCTACTAATAATACAGAAGAAATAATTATGGAGGGAGATAATGTAACAGTTAGCTGTAATTCAATACAGGTTACAGAAAATAGCTCAAACAATGTAGTATTTGAGGGAGGAAATGTTAGTGCAGAAAGTGAGAATAGAACAGCAGGAAATATTAATTTTGATGCTAGTATGATTATGGAAATGTTTAGAAATTTTGGTGAAAAATTAGATCAGAATAATGAGAACTTAAGGGAAGATATTAGTAAGAGTTTAGAACAAAAAATAGATCAGAATAAGAAAGAATTGAGGGAAGATATTGGTAAGACTAATGAGAAATTAGAAAAACTAACTCAGAATGATGAGAAATTAGAACAAAAACTAACTCAGAGTAGTGAGAAATTAGAAAAACTAACTCAGAATATGGAAAAGAATAATAGGGAATTGGGAGAAGATTTGGAAAAGAATAATAGGGAATTGAGGGAAGATATTGGTAAAAGCTTAGAACAAAACAGGGAAGAAATTGAAAAGCAATTTATGGAGCTAGATAGTAGTATGATTAGAATGAGAAATGAAAATCAGGAAATGATAGCAAATGAGATAGGTGAAGTTTCAAAGAAAATGTTAGACATGAGCAGGGAAATATCTAACCAAAAAAATGAGGTTAATAATGAAATAGAACATGTTGATGTAAAATGTACAGAGTTAGGTAGCCGAATGAGTAGCATTTCAAGTGAGTTAAGAGAGATAATGGAGGCTACAAATGCAGATTTAATGCAGGTGCAAGTTAATTTCAGAGGGGAAATATCTGAAATTCAGAAGGAGTCAGAAACACAGAGAAATAAATTGTCTGAAGAAGTTAAAGATTTGTCTAAAGATTTGAATCAAAAGCTAACTTCTGAAATTAACAAACACCAAGCTGTTCAAAATGAGAGTAATAGAAATTTGGAACAGACAATAGAAAGTCTGCAAGGTACTGTAAATAGGTTAGAATTGAATTCAAGGGTAAATATATGTGATGTAAATGTATCTGATGTACAAAATAATGATAGAGGTAGTTCCTCAGGTATGACAAATAATGTGAGTGATGCGGCAGCTTCATCTATAGCTAATGCTGAAACTCAGAGTGCACAAGTAACACTAGAGAATTTAAATATCTGAGTAGGGAATTTGCAAAATTACAATCATATCTTAAGTGATTTTCCACTTCCAAAATTTAATGAAAACTCCAGTCCAGTACAGTTTATTGCAGAATTATCAGAGTATTTTCAAATTAAAAAGATACCTGAAAGATTAAAAATGATAGTTGTCAAAAGATGTTTGGACCAGAAAACTTTAGATTGGTTACAAATGGTATCAGGGGGTAAAATTTCATATGAATACTTTAAGAGGTTATCCATGAACAAACTTTGGAAGGTTAGGATACGGCTACGAGTAATGTTTAGCCACAGACAATTTGATCCAGGAGGGTGAATAGCAATGAGATGTAAAGTAAATGCTGGATAGTTAAAGATGAAATGCAGAGTAATGTATTGGAATATAAGAGGGTTAATTATGTATGTACGTCATGAGAAAGGAGAAATAAAATTATGGACATAACTAAATGTTTAAAGGGAAAAATAACATTTTCTTAGTAACTGTAACAGCATTTGAAATGAAGCATGATGTTATATTAAAGTAAAAGTACGTAGATATAATTCCAAGAGTAGTGTGAATATAAAGTACAAAACAACAAAAATGGGGTAAAAATAATTAAAACAAATACTTATGTAGCAAACAGAAAATGTGAAACAGTGTCTAGATTTAATAGATGTAAATATATTTATGTAAAGGGTGAATATTTTTGGTGAATATGTTTAATAATTACAAAAAAACTCTTGAATTGATAAATTTTTGTCAACAATATAAGAAAGTAAACCATTTTTGTAACAGTAATTAAATACTTCAGGGTACAGTATTTGCTATAAAAATTGTGATGTCAGATTAATGTCTAAACACATTAAACCAGAGCCAGTAAGTAGTTTCGAGATAAAAAAAAACATATGTCGTGTGTTAAATACGTGTGAAGTGTCAAGTGAAAGTGATAGCGTGTGTTCCAAGATTTAGGAGACTAAAAACCCAATTATAAAATTTCCAAACAAGTTGTAAATATTTATAATTATGTTTCTAGTGGGGCATATGATGCAGTAATTTGTATCACAAATTATTTAAATGTAAAGAATGATTATAGTGTGAATATGCATTTTTATGTGACATTGATTTGAGATGTTTGTTGATTGTAATTATTGTTGAGAAGTAACTTTATACGGCCTTACTGAAACTGACAATAATAGCGTGCAATAATGCAGCGAGGGGGTGAGCTGTTTATCATTATTAGAGACGAGGAAGTTACGTAATATTGGCGCGTTTTACTTTAGAATTTGCTGGAACATTTTTCCTAGAGCATATGTGTTCATAATTTTCATTGGATATAAAAATAGACGCTAATGTTGGCGCGTTTTATTAGCCAATAGCAGCTCAGTTATAATCTTTAGGCATATCGGGTGTAGGAGTATAAAAAAGGGCTAGGTTAGAGATAGACCCCGTCAGTTCATCGAAAATATTTGTACGTTACACGTCGGCTCCAGTCCATTATACCTCACATAGTTTATCGATTCGCAGGTTACGCGTAGCAGAGTTATGAAAAATCTCAAGTGTTGTATAGTTAATTACACATAAAGTTGAAGTACGCGAATTAAGAATGATCAGTAATGAAGTTATTATAACAGTTTCAGTTTGGCGAGTGTCAAGATCAATGTGTAAATGTGATAGTGAATGTGTTCGACAATAAAAGTGTAAAACAAATTCTTTCATCAGTGTTATCTTTGGATAAATGACTCCTTAGTAGTAATAGTCCCGGATGAGCCAATTGTTTTAACGATAATCCTGCCGCTAGGGGCGCTAGTGTCGCTAGTGTCGCTGCGTGCGACGGCGGCGGCGGTAAGTTTGAAAAGCGCCCTGAGCGTTAGGATTATCGTTAAATCGGTTGGCTCATCCGGGACGAGTTGAAAGAATTGAGGAAGTGACGTGGAGTGTTTTGATTGGTTCGTTAATTTGGGGTGGGAGATGGAGGAAGGGAGATGGAGGAGTATGGAGGTCGCGTGATGGAGAGGAGCTGGGTGGCGAGGTGTTGTCTGTGCGGAGGTCGGTACTGAAATGGGGGAAAAGATGGGGAGCGAGGGATAAAAAGTGTAACAGAAAGTGACGTGTGAAGTTGTGATTGGTGGGAATAAGAAGTGATGTTATTGGTGGAAAGGAGCAAATGAAGGATGTTGATTGGTAAGAATAAGAGAGATTATGATTGGTGGAAAGAAAAAGGAGTGGGGTATGTTGGAGGTGATGGGAAAGGTAAGTTTTGCTAGCAACAGGATTTGCAAAAGCCTGTCGTGAACTGATCAGAAATTTTTTGAACGTTGGATGGTAGTTTTCTTGAGTGGATAGAGAGATGTGGCGATATGAGATGCGGTGGCGAAAATGGGAACTAAACAAGGTAGTTGAGACAAGAGGTTTAAGGACGAGGAAATTTGGAGGTTAGTGGTGAACATGGCGGTCGCAAGAGGTGGGGGGGGGTAAGGAGACGCGGTGGTGAGAATGGGAACTAAAAGAAGATGGCGGTAGCAAGAGGTTAGAAGAGTAGATTTTGAGGTTAAAATAGCGGGAACTAAAAATGGCGGAGGGTCTGCGACAAGGAGATGCGGTGAGAACTAAACAAGATGGCGGACGCAAGAGGAGGGTAAGGAGATTTGAGGTTACAGTACCAAAACACGAAAGGATATATTCCTACGTCAAGAATGTCCGAAAAATAATTATGCGTGTGGTACTTACCTGTTACCGGTGTGGATGCGTCACCAAAAGCGCGGCACGCGAGGCGGAAAAATAAAAGCAAACTGTTTTTGAAAATGCTTAACCAGCTTTAAGATCAACCAACATCACTACGCACTGATATACCTAGGTTTTTAAACGGTACAGACACCCTTTGCAGAGGCGTAATTTAACTATACCAAAACCTGGTACTGGACCATCGTGATGGTCGCTAGCGTACGTAGGAGCAGGGTTCTCATAGCCGGTCGAAAGCGGTCAAAAACGTGTACGACGTAGGTGTTGACAGTAGCTGCCGTCGAGTCAACCGTCGAGGTGTGAATAAACAAGATCTGTTCTCGCCGGCAATTTGGTTCGGAGATGTGAGCAGCGGCGAGGTGTTGCCTGTGCGGAGGTCGGGACTGAAAGAGGGAAAAGATGGGGAGCGAGGGATAAAAAGTGTAACAGAAAGTGACGTGTGAAGTTGTGATTGGTGGGAATAAGAAGTGATTTTATTGGTGGAAAGGAGCAAATGAAAGTTGTTGATTGGTAAGAATAAGAGAGGTTATGATTGGTGGAAAGAAAAAGGAGTGGGGTATGTTGGAGGTGATGGGAAAGGTAAGTTTTGCTAGCAACAGGATTTGCAAAAGCCTGTCGTGAACTGATCAGCAATTTTTTGCACGTTGGATGGTAGTTTTCTTGAGTGGATAGAGAGATGGGGCGATATGAGATGCGGTGGCGAAAATGGGAACTAAACAAGGTGGTTGAGACAAGAGGTTTAAGGACGAGGAAATTTGGAGGTTAGTGGTGAATATGGCGGTTGCAAGAGGTGGGGCAAGGAGACGCGGTGGTGAGAATGGGAACTAAAAGAAGATGGCGGTAGCAAGAGGTTAGAAGAGTAGATTTTCAGGTTAAAATAGCGGGAACTAAAAATGGCGGAGGGTCTGCGACAAGGAGATGCGGTGAGAACTAAACAAGATGGCGGACGCAAGAGGAGGGTAAGGAGATTTGAGGTTACAGTACCAAAACACGAAAGGATATATTCCTACGCCAAGCAGGTCCGAAAAATAATTATGCGTGTGGTACTTACCTGTTACCGGTGTGAATGCGTCACCAAAAGCGCGGCACGCGACGCGAAAAAATAAAAGCAAACTGTTTTTGAAAATGCTTAACCAGCTTTAAGATCAACCAACATCACTACGCACTGATATACCTAGGTTTTTAAAGCGGTACAGGCACCCTTTGCAGAGGCGTAATTTAACTATACCAAAAACCTGGTACTGGACCATCGTGATGGTCGCTAGCGTACGTAGGAGCAGGGTTCTCATAGCCGGTCGAAAGCGGTCAAAAACGTGTACGACGTAGGTGTTCGCAGTAGCTGCTGTCGAGTCAACCGTCGAGGTGTGAATAAACGAGATCTGTTCTCGCCGGCAATCTGGTTCGGAGATGTGAGCAGCGGCGAGGTGTTGTCTGTGCGGAGGTCGGGACTGAAAGAGGGAAAAGATGGCGAACGAGGGATAAAAAGTATAACAGAAAGTGACGTGTGAAGTTGTGATTGGTGGGAATAAGAAGTGATGTTATTGGTGGAAAGGAACAACTGAAAGTTGTTGATTGGTAAGAATAAGAGAGATTGTGATTGGTGGAAACAAAAAGGTGTGGGAGTGGGGTATGTTGGAGGTGATGGGGAAGGTAAGTTTTGCTACCAACAAGATTTGCAAAAGCCTCTCCAGAACTCATCAGCAATTTCAGCAGACGATGTGCGTGGCGATAGGCCCGCTGCGATGAAAGAGCTGCAAACTGCGCGATAACTTGAAAAATATTGCCCGCCGTGACGCATTGCGCGCGCGCGTTTACCGTAAACCGTTACAGTTGCCATACTTATATTATCCGTCTTTCTTTTTTCTTTTTCTTTTTTTTACGTTTGTTTTTTTAAAAAACATAATTAGTTTTTCGGGGGGTTTTCTCTGGTTGGTAGACGAATGCAAGCTCTTTCTGCTTTTTCACAGGTTTTCCCTGGTTGGTAGGCGTTTGCTGTAGTGGTTGACGAAGCCCTTTCTAATTTTCGAGGTTTTTTCTGTTTTTTCGAGGTTGTCCCTGCCCGGTAGGCAAATGATGAAGTTTTTGCTTGTCAGCGCACGAATACTAGGCACATACTCGCACACACACACACGTTGCAGTTGTCATACTTATATTATTCGTCTTTTCCTTTTTTTCTTTTTGTTTTTTCGTTTTTTTTAAAAAATAACGTGATGTGATAGGCGAAAATAAAATCGATGGTGATTGGATGAAAAATGAGGAGAAGGAATTAGCGGCGAATTTGTGAACTAAGATGGCGAAGATAATTTTTTAAAAAAAAAAGACGGATAATATAAGTATGGCACTGAAGGACGCAAAACATGCACGACCGAGGGTTAAAAAGTAGAACAAGTAGTGACGTGGAACGTTGTGATTGGTGAAACTAAGACGATCTCTAATAGGAGGACAAACTAAAATAACGTGATGTGATAGGCGAAAATAAAATCGATGGTGATTGGACGAAAAATGGCGAGAAGCAATTAGCGGCGAATTTATGAACTAAGATGGCGAAGATTTTTTTTTAAAAAAAAATACGGATAATATAAGTATGGCACTGAAGGACGCAAAACATGCACGACCGAGGGTTAAAAAGTAGAACAAGTAGTGACGTGGAACGTTGTGATTGATGAAAATAAGACGATCTCTGATAGGAGGACAAATTGAAATAACGTGATGTGCTAGGCGTTGGAGGTTTTCTGCGGTTGGTAAACGAATGCAAGCTCTTTCTGCTTTTTCATAGGTTTTCCCTGGTTGGTAGGCGTTTTCTGTACTGGTTGACGAAGGCGTTTCTAATTTTCGAGGTTTTCTCAGGTTTTTTAGCGGTTGGCCCTGCCCGGTAGGCAAATGATGAAGTTTTACCTTGTCGGCGCACGGATACTAGGCACGTACTCGCGCACACACACACACACACACACACAAACGTTGCAGTTGCCATACTTATATTATTCGACTTTTCCTTTTTTTTTAAAATAACTAGTTTTTTTGGGAGTTTTCTGCGGTTGGTAAACGAATGCAAACTGTTTCTGCTTTTTCATAGGTTTTCCTTGGTTGGTAGGCGTTTTCTGTAGTGGTTGACGAAGCCGTTTCTAATTTTCGAGGTTTTCTCAGGTTTTTTAGCGGGTGTCCCTGTCCGGTAGGCAGATGATAAAGTTTTTCTATAATGTCGTCGTTTCGGCTTGTGGCGCACGGATACTAGGCACGTACTCGCGCACACACACACATAGACAGACAGACACACAGACAGGCACACACACACGGACATGTTTCCAAAAATGCCTTTTTTTTTGGGATTCAGGAGGTCTCAAAACGTGTATTTCCGGTAAAATCTGGGTATCGAATTTTTGGGTGGAATGCAATACTTCCCCTACTTACTATACGTAGTAGAGAAAAGTAAAAAAAAGTGTAAGTATTGTAAAATTTAAGGAAATAACAAGCAATATCTCGAAAACGGTTCACTCAACAAAAGAAATGTATATGGCATAAGTTGTGTATTTTAACGCGATCTACATTTTTTGTGAAGTAAAATTTTGTCTATCTCTTATGGTTTCCCAGTTATGCAAAAGGCGTTCACAATGAAGAATACTTTTGGAGACATTCCCAGAAAATTTGAGATATACATTTTATTTCTCACGACATTAACTTAAACATATGATATTTTCATCAGAATCGTTATAGCCATTTTTGAGAAAATTAAAAAAAAGTGCACTATCTTGTTTTCATGGGTTTACCAGATCGGTAAGCGTTAGAATACTCTTAGAGCTTTTTTTCAGGTTTTCGCGGTTGTCCCTGTCCGGTAGGCAAATGATAAAGTTTTTCTATAATGTCGTCGTTTCGGCTTGTGGCGCACGCATACTAGGCACGTACTCGCGCACACACACACACACACACAGACAGACAGACACACAGACAGGCACACACACACGGACATGTTTCCAAAAATGCTTTTTTTTTTTTTTTTTTTTTTATTTTGGGGGATTCAATAAGTATTGGAAAATTTAAGGAAATAACAAGCAATATCTCGAAAAACGGTTCACTCAACAAAAGAAATGTATATGGCATAAGTTGTCTATTTTAACGCGATCTACATTTTTTGTGTAGCAAAATATTGTCTATCTCTTACGGTTTATCAGTTATGAAAAAGTCGTTCACAATGAAGAATACTTTTGGAGACATTCCCAGAAAATTCGAGATATACATTTCATTTCTCACGACATTAGCTTAAACATATGATATTTTTCATCAAAATCGTTAGAGCCATTTTTTAATACAAAGAGAACGGGATTTCACAAGTGAAGCAGTACTGTGATAATGATACCAACAAACTAATTATTATTCACCCACTGAAACACATAAAAAAAATCTTATGTGTAACACTCACATGACTTTCTCAACTCTTGTACAAAGTATTTTTACAAACGCTTATTCCCCATCTAGTTCATGTTAATCGAGATAAACATTTGCAAACTCTATTTTATTGCTAATTTTCTTGTATAAAAAAAATCTGATGTGTAACACTCACATGACTTTCTCTACTGTTGTACAAAGTATTTTTACAAACGCTTATGCTGCATCTAGTTCATGTTAATCGAGATAAACATTTGCAAACTCTATTTTATTGCTAATTTTCTTGTAGATGTAGGGGAAAATATATTTACAAGGGGAATATAGAAAAACAGTAGCCTTTAAGCACATACATATCTCTTAATAGCTGGTTGCTATGTGCAGCACCATTCTTTTTGCCACAGATTAATACTCTTTGCATATCAAAGACAAAAAAAATGAATAACGAATTCCCATTTGAGAAAATAAGTATTGGAAAATTTAATGAAATAACAAGCAATATCTCGAAAACGGTTCACTCAACAACAAAAATGTATATGACATAAGTTGTGTATTTTAACGCGATCTACATTTTTTGTGTAGTAAAATTTTGTCTATCTCTTACGGTTTATCAGTTATGAAAAAGTCGTTCACAATGAAGAATACTTTTGGAGACACTCCCAGAAAATTCGAGATATACATTTCATTTCTCACGACATTATCTTAAAAACATATGATATTTTTCATCAAAATCGTTAGAGCCATTTTTTTTTAATACAAAGAGAACGGGATTTCACAAGTGAAACAGTACTGTGATAACGATACCAACAAAACTAATTATTATTCACCCACTGAAACACATAAAAAAAATCTGATGTGTAACACTCACATGACTTTCTCAACTCTTGTACAAAGTATTTTTACAAACGCTTATTCCCCATCTAGTTCATGTTAATCGAGATAAACATTTGCAAACTCTATTTTATTGCTAATTTTGTTGTAGATGTAGGGAAAATATATTTACAAGGGGAATATAGAAAAACAGTAGCCTTTAAGCACATACATATCTCTTAATAGCTGGTTGCTATGTGCAGTACCATTCTTTTTGCCACAGATTAATACTGTTTGCATATCAAAGACAAAAAAAATGAATAACGAATTCCCATTTGAGAAAATAAGTATTGGAAAATTTAAGTAAATAACAAGCAATATCTCGAAAACGGTTCACTCAACAATAAAAATGTATATGACATAAGTTGTGTATTTTGACGCGATCTACATACTTTCGTACTCACCTATAACAGATAGAGGGTAGAGGTCGTACGAACGTAGCACTTTGAGAATTTATATTCAACAGTTGGTGTTACTCCTTAGAAAGGAAGTATCTGCTGATTTTTATTTAATTCTTTACATTTTACATAACACGTATGCACTGGCACAACACAAAAACACTACACACGATACTCATAGTTTTAATATTTGCACTAATAACATCAGGAATAACTGAACTCTGCAAACAGTCATTTCCCATGTGCAGCCTTACGTACAAAGAACGTGTGTGTGCTGATCTATGTGTAAAAAGAGCCTGAGAGCGGATGTACGTCAGCGGTAAAATCTTTTAAATGCATTTTTATTGGCGATGGTAGAAATCGTGCAGTGGTGGATCGTGAAAATTCATATAAATGGATGTATCACCTCATAATAAGCCTCTATATACCAAGAATATTGAGTTTTTAAAAAGTCAGCAACTGTACCTGTGTTTCTATACGTGAACGTCAGATGGCAGCTTCGATACGTGTCCACGGAGACCTTAGTGCTAGGCAACTGTACCTCTGTTTCTATACGTGAACGGCAGATTGCAGCTTCGATACGTGTCCACGGAGACCTTAGTGCTAGGCAACTGCACCTCTGTTTCTATACGTGAACGGCAGATTGCAGCTTCGATACGTGTCCACGGAGACCTTAGCGCTAGGCAACTGCACCTCTGTTTCTATACGTGAACGGCAGATTGCAGCTTCGATACGTGTCCACGGAGACCTTAGTGCTAGGCAACTGCACCTCTGTTTCTATACGTGAACGGCAGATTGCAGCTTCGATACGTGTCCACGGAGACCTTAGTGTAGGCAACTGTACCTCTGTTTCTGTACGTGAACGGCAGATTGCAGCTTCGATACGTGTCCACGGAGACCTTAGTGCTAGGCAACTGCACCTCTGTTTCTATACGTGAACGGCAGATTGCAGCTTCGATACGTATCCACGGAGACCTTAGTGCTAGGCAACTGCACCTCTGTTTCTATACGTGAACGGCAGATTGCAGCTTCAATACGTGTCCACGGAGACCTTAGTGCTAGGCAACTGTACCTCTGTTTGTATACGTGAACGGGAGATTGCAGCTTCGATACGTGTCCACGGAGACCTTAGTGCTAGGCAACAATACCTCTGTTTCTATACGTGAACGTCAGATTGCAGCTTCGATACGTGTCCACGGAGACCTTAGTGCTAGGCAACTGCACCTCTGTTTCTATACGTGAACGGCAGATTGCAGTTTCGATACCTATCCACGGGGACCTTAGTGCTAGGGAACTGCACCTCTGTTTCTATACGTGAACGGCAGATTGCAGCTTCAATACGTGTCCACGGAGACCTTAGTGCTAGGCAACTGTACCTCTGTTTGTATACGTGAACGGCAGATTGCAGCTTCGATACGTGTCCACGGAGACCTTAGTGCTAGGCAACTGTACCTGTGTTTCTATACGTGTCCACGGAGACCTTAGTGCTAGACAACTGTACCTCTGTTTCTATACGTGAACGGCAGATTGCAGCTTCAATACGTGTGCACGGAGACCTTAGTGCTAGGCAACTGTACCTCTGTTTCTATACGTGAACGGCAGATTGCAGCTTCGATACGTGTGCACGGAGACCTTAGTGCTAGGCAACTATACCTCTGTTTCTATACGTGAACGGCAGATTGCAGGTTCGATACGTGTCCGCGGAGATCTTAGTGCTAGGCAACTATACCTGTTTCTATACGTGAACGGCAGATTGCAGCTTCGATACGTGTCCACGGAGACCTTAGTGCTAGGCAACTGTACCTGTGTTTCTATACGTGAACGTCAGATGACAGCTTCGATACGTGTCCACGGAGACCTTAGTGTTAGGCAACTGTACCTCTGTTTCTATACGTGAACGGCAGATTGCAGCTTCGATACGTGTCCACGGAGACCTTTCGCTTCAGGTGACAAAATAACACTAGGCACTTGTGTGCCGTGGTGTAAGCCGCAATGACGGCATTGGTAGTGTGGATCTCCTTGGGGCTCTCCTCGGAGTTACCTCAACACCACGTACATGACCTGGTTCGTCACGGGTACGCAGGTCTGCACTACCACTTCCTCGGCGTTGAGCAGGCCCAGGAGGCGATCGTACCGGTACACCAGCTAGCACGTGGACATGTTATCGTGCTGTGGTGTTGCGTGTGCGAGGTATGGAAACTCAAGGACGCAAAACATGCACGACCGAGGGTTAAAAAGCAGAACAAGTAGTGACGTGGAGCGTTGTGATTGGTGTAAATAAGACGATCTCTGATAGGTGGACAAATTGAAATAACGTGATGTGATAGGCGAAAATAAAATCAAAGGTGATTGGATGAAAAATGACGAGAAGGAATTAGCGGTGAATTTGTGAACTAAGATGGCGAAGATTTTTTTTTTTAAAAAAAAAGGATAATATAAGTACGGCAACTGTAACGGTTTACGACAAACGCGCGCCGCGCAATGCGTCACGCCGGGCATCTTGCTCAATATGA
This sequence comes from Deroplatys truncata, assembly GCA_030765065.1. Classification (NCBI taxonomy): domain Eukaryota; kingdom Metazoa; phylum Arthropoda; class Insecta; order Mantodea; family Mantidae; genus Deroplatys; species Deroplatys truncata. Next base: position 3,751 of record JAUKNL010000023.1, on the reverse strand, counting down.
TATTTGTTTTATTGCCCAGGCGTGACGCATTGCGCGGCGCGCGTTTGTCGTAAACCGTTACAGTTGCCGTACTTATATTATCCTTTTTTTTTAAAAAAAAAAATCTTCGCCATCTTAGTTCACAAATTCACCGCTAATTCCTTCTCGTCATTTTTCATCCAATCACCTTTGATTTTATTTTCGCCTATCACATCACGTTATTTCAATTTGTCCACCTATCAGAGATCGTCTTATTTACACCAATCACAACGCTCCACGTCACTACTTGTTCTGCTTTTTAACCCTCGGTCGTGCATGTTTTGCGTCCTTGAGTTTCCATACCTCGCACACGCAACACCACAGCACGATAACATGTCCACGTGCTAGCTGGTGTACCGGTACGATCGCCTCCTGGGCCTGCTCAACGCCGAGGAAGTGGTAGTGCAGACCTGCGTACCCGTGACGAACCAGGTCATGTACGTGGTGTTGAGGTAACTCCGAGGAGAGCCCCAAGGAGATCCACACTACCAATGCCGTCATTGCGGCTTACACCACGGCACACAAGTGCCTAGTGTTATTTTGTCACCTGAAGCGAAAGGTCTCCGTGGACACGTATCGAAGCTGCAATCTGCCGTTCACGTATAGAAACAGAGGTACAGTTGCCTAACACTAAGGTCTCCGTGGACACGTATCGAAGCTGTCATCTGACGTTCACGTATAGAAACACAGGTACAGTTGCCTAGCACTAAGGTCTCCGTGGACACGTATCGAAGCTGCAATCTGCCGTTCACGTATAGAAACAGGTATAGTTGCCTAGCACTAAGATCTCCGCGGACACGTATCGAACCTGCAATCTGCCGTTCACGTATAGAAACAGAGGTATAGTTGCCTAGCACTAAGGTCTCCGTGCACACGTATCGAAGCTGCAATCTGCCGTTCACGTATAGAAACAGAGGTACAGTTGCCTAGCACTAAGGTCTCCGTGCACACGTATTGAAGCTGCAATCTGCCGTTCACGTATAGAAACAGAGGTACAGTTGTCTAGCACTAAGGTCTCCGTGGACACGTATAGAAACACAGGTACAGTTGCCTAGCACTAAGGTCTCCGTGGACACGTATCGAAGCTGCAATCTGCCGTTCACGTATACAAACAGAGGTACAGTTGCCTAGCACTAAGGTCTCCGTGGACACGTATTGAAGCTGCAATCTGCCGTTCACGTATAGAAACAGAGGTGCAGTTCCCTAGCACTAAGGTCCCCGTGGATAGGTATCGAAACTGCAATCTGCCGTTCACGTATAGAAACAGAGGTGCAGTTGCCTAGCACTAAGGTCTCCGTGGACACGTATCGAAGCTGCAATCTGACGTTCACGTATAGAAACAGAGGTATTGTTGCCTAGCACTAAGGTCTCCGTGGACACGTATCGAAGCTGCAATCTCCCGTTCACGTATACAAACAGAGGTACAGTTGCCTAGCACTAAGGTCTCCGTGGACACGTATTGAAGCTGCAATCTGCCGTTCACGTATAGAAACAGAGGTGCAGTTGCCTAGCACTAAGGTCTCCGTGGATACGTATCGAAGCTGCAATCTGCCGTTCACGTATAGAAACAGAGGTGCAGTTGCCTAGCACTAAGGTCTCCGTGGACACGTATCGAAGCTGCAATCTGCCGTTCACGTACAGAAACAGAGGTACAGTTGCCTACACTAAGGTCTCCGTGGACACGTATCGAAGCTGCAATCTGCCGTTCACGTATAGAAACAGAGGTGCAGTTGCCTAGCACTAAGGTCTCCGTGGACACGTATCGAAGCTGCAATCTGCCGTTCACGTATAGAAACAGAGGTGCAGTTGCCTAGCGCTAAGGTCTCCGTGGACACGTATCGAAGCTGCAATCTGCCGTTCACGTATAGAAACAGAGGTGCAGTTGCCTAGCACTAAGGTCTCCGTGGACACGTATCGAAGCTGCAATCTGCCGTTCACGTATAGAAACAGAGGTACAGTTGCCTAGCACTAAGGTCTCCGTGGACACGTATCGAAGCTGCCATCTGACGTTCACGTATAGAAACACAGGTACAGTTGCTGACTTTTTAAAAACTCAATATTCTTGGTATATAGAGGCTTATTATGAGGTGATACATCCATTTATATGAATTTTCACGATCCACCACTGCACGATTTCTACCATCGCCAATAAAAATGCATTTAAAAGATTTTACCGCTGACGTACATCCGCTCTCAGGCTCTTTTTACACATAGATCAGCACACACACGTTCTTTGTACGTAAGGCTGCACATGGGAAATGACTGTTTGCAGAGTTCAGTTATTCCTGATGTTATTAGTGCAAATATTAAAACTATGAGTATCGTGTGTAGTGTTTTTGTGTTGTGCCAGTGCATACGTGTTATGTAAAATGTAAAGAATTAAATAAAAATCAGCAGATACTTCCTTTCTAAGGAGTAACACCAACTGTTGAATATAAATTCTCAAAGTGCTACGTTCGTACGACCTCTACCCTCTATCTGTTATAGGTGAGTACGAAAGTATGTAGATCGCGTCAAAATACACAACTTATGTCATATACATTTTTATTGTTGAGTGAACCGTTTTCGAGATATTGCTTGTTATTTACTTAAATTTTCCAATACTTATTTTCTCAAATGGGAATTCGTTATTCATTTTTTTTGTCTTTGATATGCAAACAGTATTAATCTGTGGCAAAAAGAATGGTACTGCACATAGCAACCAGCTATTAAGAGATATGTATGTGCTTAAAGGCTACTGTTTTTCTATATTCCCCTTGTAAATATATTTTCCCTACATCTACAACAAAATTAGCAATAAAATAGAGTTTGCAAATGTTTATCTCGATTAACATGAACTAGATGGGGAATAAGCGTTTGTAAAAATACTTTGTACAAGAGTTGAGAAAGTCATGTGAGTGTTACACATCAGATTTTTTTTATGTGTTTCAGTGGGTGAATAATAATTAGTTTTGTTGGTATCGTTATCACAGTACTGTTTCACTTGTGAAATCCCGTTCTCTTTGTATTAAAAAAAAATGGCTCTAACGATTTTGATGAAAAATATCATATGTTTTTAAGATAATGTCGTGAGAAATGAAATGTATATCTCGAATTTTCTGGGAGTGTCTCCAAAAGTATTCTTCATTGTGAACGACTTTTTCATAACTGATAAACCGTAAGAGATAGACAAAATTTTACTACACAAAAAATGTAGATCGCGTTAAAATACACAACTTATGTCATATACATTTTTGTTGTTGAGTGAACCGTTTTCGAGATATTGCTTGTTATTTCATTAAATTTTCCAATACTTATTTTCTCAAATGGGAATTCGTTATTCATTTTTTTTGTCTTTGATATGCAAAGAGTATTAATCTGTGGCAAAAAGAATGGTGCTGCACATAGCAACCAGCTATTAAGAGATATGTATGTGCTTAAAGGCTACTGTTTTTCTATATTCCCCTTGTAAATATATTTTCCCCTACATCTACAAGAAAATTAGCAATAAAATAGAGTTTGCAAATGTTTATCTCGATTAACATGAACTAGATGCAGCATAAGCGTTTGTAAAAATACTTTGTACAACAGTAGAGAAAGTCATGTGAGTGTTACACATCAGATTTTTTTTATACAAGAAAATTAGCAATAAAATAGAGTTTGCAAATGTTTATCTCGATTAACATGAACTAGATGGGGAATAAGCGTTTGTAAAAATACTTTGTACAAGAGTTGAGAAAGTCATGTGAGTGTT